>VXAC01006430.1:530138-565330 GCA_013399225.1 Rhipidura dahli | reverse complement strand
ACACAAACCGGTTTCAGGGATGTAGTGGTGTTGAGGTGAATCTACAACTGGGGCAGCCACTTAGAGAAGGCACTGTTTCCCTGCTGCAGCTTCCCTAGGGAGCTCTGGGAATACCCTCTATGCCTTCTGTCCTGAAGGAGATTGAGATAAGGCTTGTTATTTTTTTTTTAATGGATGAATTTTACACCCACCCCTCCTCTTGTGCTCTTTTATTTCATGTTGGTCTGAGTTTCCATTCCAGCCTTCAGCTGCTCCAAGGTGGTCTCTGGAAGTGCTGCAACTTCCACAAAATGAATCCATTCATTTTCCTGCTCTCCTCTACCAGGCCCTTCCAAAGTGGACTTTGCCTTCTTAATTCGTTGCTGCCCCAGAGCTGCATTTTAAGAACAAAAAGGAGGCTTTTCCTGTAGAGCAAATCCAATTTTACTGCGATGGCAACCCGGGAAGACTTTGACAAGATTAAGGCCTGATGGCTGAGGTGTGGATTCCTTAGGCAAACTGCCCTTGGAGTTACATGGAATAACCTTTCTAGTGCAGCCTTAGCAATAGTGTTCCCTGGGAGCTGTGTCCTTACATTTATTGCAATTCATGTTGTCTGCTAAGCATTTCTTAAGGATTTTAAGCATGGCCAATTGCTTTCCTGGCCCTGGGAGCAGTGTCTGTAGGTACTGAGTTCCCTGTCATCATTTCTTGAAACTTGAAATTCTGCTGCTGTGATTTCACTGGGGGAAAAAAAAAATAAAAAAAATCTCTCCTGGAGATGAAGATGAGCACAGTGTTGTTACTTTCACTCTATGTTTGCAGGAGAGGCCGTGTACTAAATTACTGGATTATTTCTACTTTGCATCACTCACATCTGGGAACCAAGTGCAGCAGTGTAACATGAATGTTGGATTTGACCCTCTCTTAACTTCCATAACTGGAATGCTTTGTGCTTCTAATCCCTAATCCCTTTCAAATCTGTTCTTGCAAAGGACACCTTCCACTGTCCCAGGCTGCTCCAAACCCCATTTGGCTTGGCCTTGGACACTTCCAGGGATCCAGGGGCAGCCACAGCTTCCCTGGCCTCCCAGGAACAATTCCTTCCCAGTATCCCATTTAAACCTACTCTTGTTTTGAAATTCTCAAGATCTTTCCCTCTTGCCTGTGGAAAAAAATTGGAGTGGCTCACCTAGAACAAACACAGTGATATAATTTACTAGGAATTTTTAAGTGTTGCTTGGTGTTAAAAATGAAAAGAAGAGTTTGAACAGGCACAGACTTGATGGAAACAGTTGGATCATCTTTCAGAGTTAGCAGAGATGGTCATGTGTAGGTGGACTCTTTAAAATGTAAATCAGGCTAAAATGAGCTGTTAAAAGCATACTGTGAGTAGGTTTTGTTGGATTTGTTTGTGATCAAATAATACAGGCAGGGATTTGAGAAACATAAGAAGCAAAAATTCCTCCTTTATGGATGGTTTTTGATAAGCACCAAAAAAGTAATATCTGCTCCCCTGTAAGCTGCCCCTCCTGCAGCTCAGGATATTGCACACCTGTAGCTCAGGCTGAGCTGGAATCCAGCACAGGTATCCATATGGATGGCAGTGCCTTTATGCAAGGCTCACAGGCAACAAAACCAGTTTTCCATGCCCTTCATCCTTATGAAAAGTCGAGTCTTGTGCTTGATGATCCCGCAGTTGGGAAAATGAGCTGCAGCCAGATGGGGCTGGGTTTTATAGGAAGGCTGTTTAATTATCTGCCTTTCTCCTGCCTTTATGGGCTCAAAATGTGAGAGTTTGGAGGCATTAAATGTTTTATTAGACTGACTGTTGTTATTAATGGTATTACAGGTCAGTTGGTGCTGTTCAGTCAAATTTGCTGCTCTCACGGTAGCTGTGCTCAGAGCTCTGGAGAGGGGGCTGAGGTGGAGCTGAGGATAAACCCCAGGGCTTTGGGGAATTTCAGGCACTGGTGCTGGCTGGGTCAGGAGCAGTCAGGGCTAGAGAGATATTCAAGTACTCTGTTCATCATTTTAATGCTTTTACAGGCTCTTCCTGGAGTGGTGAGAATGAGCTTGAATTTGTGGCCTTTTGTTACCGTGAGGATTATTTCTTTTTTTTTTTGTGGAAAAGACTGATCATTTCTGTGATGTCAGAAGTCAATGATCACCTATGCTGCTGCTTCTGTTGATGAGCCTCTGATGAGCTCCTTATTTGGTTCTTTGAAAAATACACTTTATTAACGCAGTCACAACAGCCTGGACTAGTGGAAGGTGTGCTTGGAAATAATGGTGGGTGTTGAATAGACACGCTCCTTGCGTTGTGCAGCAGGTTTTTGACAGAGCTCCATGTGCAGCAGTTGAGAATAAGTTCAAGTTGGATTATTAATGGTGTCCAGAGCAAGCAGTTGCCTGTGAATTGCAGAGAATATCTGAATTCTGTGAACTGTTTTGAGAAATTACCTAAAAATCTCTTCGCCTGTAGTAATAATAATAATAATAATAATAATAATAATAATAATAATAATAATAATAATAATAATAAAGTACAGTATAATTATTTTGTTTTTGATTTAAATTCTGTGTAGTGGGTGTTGCTTAGTGCACAAGATGAATTGCTGCATAGTAATAATTTTCTGATAAAGAAAAGCCTGATAAAGAGCCTTTCCACAAGTGCATCAACCAAACTCTTTGCTCTTGGGTTATGTTGACTTTGAGGCTGGATTCACTCGCTGCAGTGAATTGGCTGAGTGGGAATGGGCAGGCATTGGCAGCCTTGCCATTCCCACAGGAACACCTTCCTTTTGGGGGCTGTTCCACTTCTGCTTTAGCTCACGCCTTCAACTTGCCAACTTTCAGAACTGCTTTTGTCTCTCAGCAAAATATGAACTGCAAATGGGTGTGAAAATATTAAACACCTGCCTTGTTTGCAGGGAAGATGGAGTGGGAGTGTTTGAACTGTGTGTCCTGCCAGGGATGGTTTGTGTAGGGTTTCCATCCCTGACATGAAGAGGGCAGATGAATTAATTGATGAATTGTCCAGGATGGACTTGTCAGCCTGGCTTTGGGATTCTGTTCACAAAATTCTTCCTTTCCCTGTGCCTGCAGCAGAGCCTGCCAAGGAGTTGGAATTGCTGGGTCCTTCACTGTTTGCTGCTGCCTCTTCTGGGGTCCTGGCTCTGAACTCATGGAAAGGGCACCTTGTGTTCCCTTACAGAGCCTTGGCAAGGCTGGCAGCTCCGCAGAGCCAGAGGCTCAAAGCTCAGCCCCCTCTCTGGGCAGTGCCTGACACTTCTGGATGCCAGTGGCTGAGTTCTTTCTGCAGGAGCCCCAGAATTTCAGTCCTGAATTCCCCCAGTGGAACACACGCTGCTCTCCGTGCTCTCCGTGGAAGTCTTGGCTTAAATATTTCCTCCTTGAAAGCTTCAAACTCCATGTTCAGCAATATGATGTCTGTGAAATTCGGGCTGTGATGTCACAGTGCTAATGAATCTTAGGAGGCTTTGCCATTCCAAGATGTCCTACATCAATTCCACTGAATTCTGTAGATCCTGAGCTTAACTGATGAGGTTTTAATACGGACATCAAGCTACTTGTCACCTGTGCTGTAGGACTGATGACAATTATTTGTGATATTTTAGCTGGGGTGCTGTGCTCTCTTCAGGGGAAAGCTGCAGCAGGCAGGTTTGGGTATATTTCTGATTCCCTCCCTTGTGTAACCTGCCTTCCGCCTTTCCTGCCTGTGTCCTTTCAGAGGAGATGCTTGGAGTGCCTGTGGACAACAGGAGACCCCGAAGGCATTCATGTAGTCATTCATGATTTATGGGCTTGGCAACAGAGCTCTTATCTTTCTCCAGAAGTAAAAGAAAACAAATGAACAGAAATGCCAGAAAATGAACAGTGGCATGTTTCTGCTTTTAAATCAAGGGAGAAATCAAGCAAACAAAACATTTACCACTAATCTATGAAACGGACTTTGAGCCAGTCCTTCCTCATTTATCGTGCTTCTGCTATTATTATTATGTTCTTAATATTCCTTTGTAAAACAGCTGAAAAAATGATTTTCTCTGTGTGGATTTTTTCATGAAGCTCTTTTACCCTGTTATTTTTGCTTTTGCTTCCAAAACTTTACAGCTCCTTTTTGTGAGGAGACGTTGGTAAGCGCTGTTGGTTTGGTTGTGTTGTAGCTTATGCTGCGCTATAAACACACCAGCATTTCCAGGCCTCTTTGTACTTATTTTTCTTTGGGCAGTGCTCAAAAAAGTAAAAATGTTATTGTTTGAAGTGTTTCAGAGTTATTCCTGGCAGGGAACGGGCCTTGTCCCAGCCAGCATCTGCTGCCTGGAACCGTTTCCTGTTGGGAGGCCGGATCCAGGAGCTCCTTCCTCGCAGAGAGGGGCTGGGAGGCACCTGAGGACAGGGACCTCAGCCACTCGTGCCTGGTTTTTGGTTTGCTGGTTTTTGTCATGCCTGGCTGCAGGGCCCCAGCTCAGCCAGCACTTGTGTCTTCTGAAGAGTGCCTGGAACAGAGAAATCCCTTTCCTGTGAAATTATCTTATCAAACCGCGTGGGGAATTCCCAGTGGCTGTGCACAGCTGCGGTACCTTTGCTGTCAAACATCACTTCCATACCTGTGGGGTTTTTATGGATCCTGTGGATTTTTTCTCTCCCAACTTAGGCTTTTCTTTCCCTCTGCAGCAACATCTGGTTTTGATATAATGAGGAATAAAGTTGAACACTTCTTCAGAGCTGCATACTCTCTTGCAAATATCTTCAGAAATTTTCTACTGTTTGGTAATAATATTTAGTTTGTTTTATAGAAAAATTCCTCTGTAAGTTTCATTTTATCAGAGCCTGAAAAGGGGTGATATTCAATCATTTTCTATTTGAGCCATTTTTATTGGTTATTCTTTCAGGAATTAGGCAATGGTTATTACTCGTTCTGGGAGGTTTCCCATAACCTGCAGAAGTTATAGCATGTACTCTTCCTGCTGTTGAGAGAAAATAAATCTCTTACCAGAGTTCGGGTTTTTTTGCTTAAATTCAGATTAATCGGCTGTGGTAGGAGTTGTTCTTTTAATCATTTCTAACAAGGTCATACACTGAACAATACCATCCATAAAAGGCTGCAGCAGCAGCAGAGAGGGTGTAGTCCTGGAGGTAAGCACTTTGTGTGACAGGTAATCCACTGGAGACAGCCGTGTTGTTCATCATTCCAGGCATGAAAAAGCCATTAAATCCAGGGAATGAATGAGGAATGTGGTGCTGCTCTGGCTCCCTCTCCACTGCAGACTCCGTGTAGGCAGGGCAGACTCTTTTCTTGCTGTTTTCAAGAGGCCATTTGCTGGTTTTTGTCAAAAAGAAAAGCCTCCCTCCCTCCCTCCCGTTTTTTTTTAAGCAAAAGCTCTCCAGGCCCTGTGAATTATTAAGATCTGTTAGCACAGTTGCTCTTTCTTTGGGAAATTGGCTGTCAGAAGTAGCAAGAGAGCTCTTAGAAGTCGCTTTGCTTTTGATTAAGTGGAACAGTTGGATCGGTAACAGATTCCAGATTTTATGTGACAGTTCCTCATTTCTGCACAACCTGTGCGATTCCAAGGCCTCCTGTGCCATGTGCCCGTGCAGCTCCCTGTGTATCCATGGAAATCAGGGATNATTCCTTCCCAGTATCCCATTTAAACCTACTCTTGTTTTGAAATTCTCAAGATCTTTCCCTCTTGCCTGTGGAAAAAAATTGGAGTGGCTCACCTAGAACAAACACAGTGATATAATTTACTAGGAATTTTTAAGTGTTGCTTGGTGTTAAAAATGAAAAGAAGAGTTTGAACAGGCACAGACTTGATGGAAACAGTTGGATCATCTTTCAGAGTTAGCAGAGATGGTCATGTGTAGGTGGACTCTTTAAAATGTAAATCAGGCTAAAATGAGCTGTTAAAAGCATACTGTGAGTAGGTTTTGTTGGATTTGTTTGTGATCAAATAATACAGGCAGGGATTTGAGAAACATAAGAAGCAAAAATTCCTCCTTTATGGATGGTTTTTGATAAGCACCAAAAAAGTAATATCTGCTCCCCTGTAAGCTGCCCCTCCTGCAGCTCAGGATATTGCACACCTGTAGCTCAGGCTGAGCTGGAATCCAGCACAGGTATCCATATGGATGGCAGTGCCTTTATGCAAGGCTCACAGGCAACAAAACCAGTTTTCCATGCCCTTCATCCTTATGAAAAGTCGAGTCTTGTGCTTGATGATCCCGCAGTTGGGAAAATGAGCTGCAGCCAGATGGGGCTGGGTTTTATAGGAAGGCTGTTTAATTATCTGCCTTTCTCCTGCCTTTATGGGCTCAAAATGTGAGAGTTTGGAGGCATTAAATGTTTTATTAGACTGACTGTTGTTATTAATGGTATTACAGGTCAGTTGGTGCTGTTCAGTCAAATTTGCTGCTCTCACGGTAGCTGTGCTCAGAGCTCTGGAGAGGGGGCTGAGGTGGAGCTGAGGATAAACCCCAGGGCTTTGGGGAATTTCAGGCACTGGTGCTGGCTGGGTCAGGAGCAGTCAGGGCTAGAGAGATATTCAAGTACTCTGTTCATCATTTTAATGCTTTTACAGGCTCTTCCTGGAGTGGTGAGAATGAGCTTGAATTTGTGGCCTTTTGTTACCGTGAGGATTATTTCTTTTTTTTTTTGTGGAAAAGACTGATCATTTCTGTGATGTCAGAAGTCAATGATCACCTATGCTGCTGCTTCTGTTGATGAGCCTCTGATGAGCTCCTTATTTGGTTCTTTGAAAAATACACTTTATTAACGCAGTCACAACAGCCTGGACTAGTGGAAGGTGTGCTTGGAAATAATGGTGGGTGTTGAATAGACACGCTCCTTGCGTTGTGCAGCAGGTTTTTGACAGAGCTCCATGTGCAGCAGTTGAGAATAAGTTCAAGTTGGATTATTAATGGTGTCCAGAGCAAGCAGTTGCCTGTGAATTGCAGAGAATATCTGAATTCTGTGAACTGTTTTGAGAAATTACCTAAAAATCTCTTCGCNACACACACACACACACAGGGTCACCCAGTGGACACTGCTACAGTGTTCCCTTGGCTTTTCCCGGAGCACAATGGGAACAATGCTCATGGAGATGGATTTGCTCCAGCTGCTTCCTTAGGGAGCAGCCTCTGCAGCGATCCAGTAAATACTGTGTCACTCAGAGTAGAACATCGTTTGTTTGTGCCACCTATTAATGAAGTCATGGTACAAATTCCTAACATTTATGGAGTGCTGGTTTGGAAAATAATCTTTGGGAGAATCACAATGCACAGCTTCCCTGCTTTCTACAACGGGGAGGATGGCAGTGTTTAATATTTTTGGAGCAGTCTCACTTCTTCTTTAAAGAGAAATGGATTTTTGCTCCACGAGTCCATCTTCTCCATCAGTTCTGGACGAATGGATGCGCTCGGTTCAGGTTTCTGTCGAGCCCAATTGCAAATGTACCAAGCTGTGGTACATCCGTGCCTGCAAGGTAATGAATATGGATTTCAGTGGAAGCTTTTTTGAGAAATGTTTTGAAGTTTACCTCCTCTTGAAACAGGTTTTCAGCTCAGAGGATTAGCTTGCCTAATTAGCATATATTAGCATACATAACTTGGTGTACGGTGGAAGGAGATCTGTTCAGTGCAGGAGCATGGTACCAAATATGTTTGCATGTTTTAAATGGAAAATTTGTTTGTACTGGACAATTTTGGCTTGGGCCAGTTTAAAAAGCTTGAAAACCTTCAAAGGGACAACAGGACATGGAGATCTTGGAATTTTCTGATTTCACTGCTGTCTTCTGGAGTTAACTTTGAACAAAGAGGGCTTTTGGGCTGGTTTTGGTCTCTGGAGTGGAGCACAGGCTGAGCTGCTCAGAGGGCATGGTACAGGGTCCAGTCAGCATTGCGGGGTAGCAACGCCCCTTCTCTGGAATTTATCCTGGGTTTGATGCCCCATGTTGCACCTGAGATGGAAAAAAATCCTGCACTGATGACCCTTTGTAGTCTGGGGACAATAAAGCAGCTTTGGTAGGAAAGGATCTGGGCTCCTGGTGGGCAAGGACCTGAATATGGATCAGTAGCAGTGCCCCTGTGGATAATTCCCTGCTGCTCTGGGCATGGCTTATTCCTTGCTCTTGGGCATTGCTGGGACCACCTGGAGCCCTGGGTTCCATGGGAGCCCCTCAGGTTGGGGGGCTGGGGGGTGGCAGGAGGGGGAAGCAGGTTCTTGCTCTGGATGTGCCCAAGGAAAATGAAAAACAACATAAAAATTACCTAAATGGGCAGAAATTTCCATTCTGGATCGGAATACTTGTTTCCAAGGAGGATGTTCAAACACTGGAACAAGATGTCCAGAGAGATGATGGAATCTTCATGCCTGGAGATGCTCCAGACTTGTGTGAGCAGTGTTACCTAACTTCTGATTTGGTTACAGCCTTGGCCTCAGGAGGCTTCTGGGCTAAATTTTTCTGTGATTCCTTTGCTTTTTGGAAGCCACCACCTCAGTCGAGGATCGACGTGGCCCAGAGCAGCTGTGGATGCAGAGCTGGGCTGTGGGCAGAAGCTGCTCTGGCTTGGTACACGGTTGCTGTCAAGAAATGGAACACAAGGAGCAAATTAATATTAGGACCAGAATTTCCCTGCCAGCTGCCCTCTGTGCCATGTTGTGGGACCTCCCCCTTTTATTTCACTTGTTTTCTGAGGCAGGAGCATTTTTCCTGGATTATTTGAGTCTTAGAGAAATTAAAGTTCTCTGAGCTGAAACATGCAGTTTGCTATTTAGAGCTCTTGGAACATTCAGTGGTGGTGAGGCATTATGCTCTGACCCTTTTTATATCCCAAAAAGCATTGTTCCCATTCCACAATACAGCCTGGAAGGAGGAGTGCAGCGTTTGCCATCCCTCTGTCCTTTCACTCATGTTTTCTTCCTTTTTAATGGGCTTTCTGGTGGAATTTAGAACTGTAATTCCCTGCAGTACAGCACTCAGGACTCAGGAGGATGTAAATTGAACAAAAAGAGGTTTTTATGCCCAGGTTATACAAAAGAAATCAAAATTCCAAGCCAAATCTCAGAACTCCAAATGCCTGAGGCAGTGTGGGGGCCATTCCCTGGTCACTGGCTGGCAGGGATGGGTGTGCTGTGCCACATCTCATTTTCCCCCTGGAGGATGGATGCTGTTGGTGCCTGAATTCCCTGCTGCCTTCCCCCTCCCTGCTGGAATTTAAACATCAGGATGTTCTGTGATTTCTAATAAAACTTCTTTCATAAGAAAGATACTTTGAGGGGCGCTTATTCTTAACGAAGCTCAATGTGCTGTTTTGGTGGCGAGGAGTTAGTGTGAGATCCTGGGTTCCTTTCGTTTTCCACATTGGAACTCCATGTCAGAAAATTACAGGAAGTTGGTAAGAGGGAGCAAATGATTTGTGAGATACAATCAAGCTATTTTTTTTAGCATGTTATCTGCTTCCTCTTTCAGGAAAATATTTCCTCTGAACTATCATCATGTAAAGGTCCTTCATGGGATTTTCTGCTCTGAAAGCAGCTCCTGCTCTTGGGGAAGTTGCTAATTAGGCAGAAATGGGATTTTAACCTGTCTTATCTTTAAAGGCCAATTCATCCTGTCAACTCTACGTTCATTTGTAAGAGCACAACCATAAATCTTTTAAATGCACAGCCAAGTCCTGGCTTTGTTGTGTTGGATATTTTCACCAGTTTCTGTGGGGCAGAACTTGTTCCTTGTTTGCAGACAGACTGTTGAGTATCCAAGAAAGTGGTTTGCTAGCTCTGGTGGGATTGCTTGGCACACATCTATGTGAGGAAAGGTTTCCGAAATTAAGGAGTAATGAATTTGTCCTTAAAGAGAAATTCAGGTAAGGAGTGGGGCTGGGTTTATGTAGTGCAGCCCCTGAGTTTAAGGGAGGTCAAGGTTAAACACAACCATAGTTATGTTTGGGTTGGCTGTCGATCCACTTTCCAATACATGAGGATTTTGAAAAGGGCTGAGCAGGAGATGCACCAGGCAGGGTGAAAGAAAGGTTTCCTGGGGGTAGCACTGCGAGAATTCCCCTGGTGGTGTTAGAGAGGCAGAGAAAGGATCAGAGGGCCAGGCAAGCTGGAGCCATGAGCTGAATAAACTTTGGAATGGAGCCATAAGAAAACCTCAGAACCTGTTTGGATCATTTGTTGTGTGGAAGGAAACTTGGAGCTGTGACCTGAAGTGCTGTTTGATTTCAGCTCAGGATCCAGCCTCGGTCTCCTGCTCTGGGAATAAAACCTCATACAGGTGGTGCCAGGGCTGACTGCGAGGGGCAGAACATCCCCACCCAGCCAGACTCAGGTCTGGATCCCTCTTGCTATGATAAACAGATAAAACAGCTTAGGAGAGCTTTTGTTAAATCTGTGGTTACTTGGATATCCCTCTGCCTTGGGGGAAGCTGGAATGGTTTGTGGGGAAAAGCATGAGATTTATAACTAAAGAAATGTTGGATTTGGTTGTCACTCCAGCTCCAGTAGCAACTCCCATGGAGGGAGGGCTGTGTTTCCAATGTTTTGTGTCATCCTAAAGCTGTTAGAGGGACTGTGTGTTTGAAAATATCATTATTAATAACATGCATATAAATTACTTATTGAAAGAAAGGTTAGAAGCGCATTGTGCTTTTTACAGGCACAGTGCTTCACATTGCTGTAGAATGAGGGAAGGGTGAGGAACTCACTTTGGGGTGACCCACAGAGTAGCTCCAAACAGTTCTGAAACCTGAAGAATTACTGGATGCTAATTAAAAATAAAAAAGTCCCTTTTCTGAATGTGTCTCTTGTCTTCCCAGAACATTCCCACTGTGAGCAGTGTCTGGAGTGCAGTTCCCATTCCACAGGCACTGAACTCAGGGAGCACCTGTAGTATTTATGTTTAGATTCACATTTACACCAGGGCTCAGACCACTCCTTTCCCTCTGCTTCAGTTTTCTGTGCCAACTTTGTTTCCTGGGCCCAGATTTTCATTGGGAAACTCCAGTGGAATAAAGTGTGCCTGGTTTTTGGAACCTCAGGGCAGCCAAAAGCTTAAATTTGGGCAATGATGCCTCAGACTTACAGGAATTCTGGAAGTGCTGGCACAAGGCAGTGGTGGTTTCCTGTTGGTTGGTTTATCTCTTTTCCATAGGTGAGCTTCAGATGGATCCATAGGGAATGGTTCTGCCATAGCTTCAGACAATTGTTGCACTGATTAATGGCTGTAAAGGATTTAATGAGTTGAAGTAGAGGAGAAAACACAAAGTGCACATGATCTCAAACCCTCAAGTTAACCCACAGATAATCGATGTATTTTAACTAACTTCAGTAGCATGTGCCTATACAAAAGATAGGTTAGAATTGTGGTCCCAGAGAAAGAGTAAAGATAAAACTGGAGGCACTGTTTTGGTGCTGTAATTTAGCATCCCCTGGGAGTGCTGAATGCTGCTCACTGGGGGCATAGCTGGCTGCAGGGGGAGCAAGTCGTGGTGTCACTGCAGATGGAATTGCTGCCTGACAGCCACCCAAATCAGTGTAATACTGGATAATAATTGAATAATTACATTTATTGTGTACTGTAGAAGGATAAGACACATCTAAGTCATTATGGAGTTCAAGAGTTGGCTTTATCTGGAAATTCTGATTTGCTTCTGAGCTGATAAGGATTCCAGTGTTTTAGTGGTGCAGTGTGGATTACAACTTCAGATCTTACTAATAATGCAAATTTTCCTACAGCAAACTGCAGGGAAGGCACAATTAAATAAGAACATTTATTTTTGCTCTCCAGGAAAGAGAATGTACCCCAGCTAATAGTGTCAGCTCCTCTAAGCCTTTGGGTGTGGGCAGTGGTGCTGAGCCATCTCTCTTATCAAAACCAGGTTGGCCCTTGGGATGGAATAGTGGTACGGAAGGAGAATGAATAATTAGAAATTATGTTTTGTTTTTTGGTAAATGAGATGTTCATAAGTGACCAGACCAACTCTAACCTGATAAAACATTTAAGATCTTTTTTTCTCATTACATGAAAAAAAGGGAACAGCTACAAAAAGTAAGCAGCACCTACTGAATACAGGTAAAAAATTAAACCACAAATATGCAGGTTTTAGAAATGGTCGTGTCTGCCGGCACAGAGGAGAGGTTCAGTGTCATCCTTCCTTTTGAACTGTTCTCTTAAGGTTCAAGAAAGCAAAAAGCCTCTGAGGGAGGTGAGACCCAGGTGTGGGATGGAATTTCCTTGGTGAAACATCCCTGCCCATGCCTGGAATGCTGACAGTGCTCAGGTGCAGCATGGCAATGACAGCAGCCAGAGTTCAGTCTTTGGAAATTCACTTTTGCTTTGCACACTGCTGAATTGCTGGCTGCCTTCTATGTATTTTTCTCCATATTTTTAATAGCGAGAGAAACATTATTTTATCAGTGTCTTCTTTCTTTACACTCCAAATGAGAGTAAATTAATCACAGTTAGTGGCTGCTGCTGCAGGAAGCACTGCCAGGATGGATGGCTTTTGTGTGTGTTTAATATGTTGATACTTCTTGTCAAATAGACTTTCCTCATACTGAGTGTGCTCTGAGTAATGGAAGATGAGAGGGGAAAGGAATTAAATCCCATTTATTCAGTGGCTTATTGTTTCTCTCTCTCATCCCTGAAACCCTCCGAAAGATTAATTAATGGATGACAAACATCTCAGCTTCAGCTACCCAGCTGAAATACTTGATGGATCTTGGAGCTCATCATCAATTTTTTTATTAGCTTAGCAGTAAAAGGATAGGAAATAGTGCAAAGTGGAGAGAAACCCCCAAATCCTCACCCTAACATTGATAAAAGGACAAATTCCTAAATTCCTCTGCCAGTGGAGATCTTTGAGCTCTCCCTAAGTTCTGGCCACATTCCCAGGAGGAAGCAGAGCAAACAGGCAAGGGGGGGAAGTGGTTCCTGACTCATTCTGTCCTCGTTGTAACAGCAGAAATCCAAAGTTTGTTCTTACAAAGCACTAAAAATGTCATAACATAGAATGTCCTTTTTAGGCCTGCCTGGATGCTCTGCAGAGCAGTTATTTATGCGTTGCAGCTTTTTGCCACTGAAGCAGAATTACAATATTTTAGATATTCAGGGAGCTGTTTTGAAGCCCTTTAGGCAGTGCAGAAACACAACATTTATTTGTAATTGCCGTTCCATGTGCAGCTTGTTTCGATGTTCTGGACAGGGACGTGTTGTTTACAGCGCGTGAGCCCTGAAGAACACTCGTGTATACAGCAGAAATTCTGATTAAACACCAATTGATCAGGCAATTTATTCTCTTATTTCTAGATTATCTCCCCCTCAGCCCATATTCTGAGTGCTATTGGAAGGCTTGGGTGCTTTTGCCTTTAGGAGGAGATGCTTCCAGCTGTGTTTGCAGGCTCATCTGAATTTCAGTCTGATCTGCTTCCAAAAAAAGGGGCCAATTCCTCTCCTCTGCCTCCAGCTGGGCTTTTCTGCCCCAATCTTTGTCTCTGTTGGTGGCTGCACCTCTCCAGAGGTCCCTGTGCTGGCAGATTCTGGTGGAAGCTGATGAACGAGTTTGAGGGAAAAGTGGGGATGCGAGAACGGGAGAGAAATTGGGGCAGGAAGGTGATGCTGGGAGGGGTCAGGCTGTGGGAGCAGGGGAGCAAATGTCACCCCAGTGATGGGACCACGGGCAGCCTGGCCCTGGCATGGATGGCACACAGGAAAATTGCAGACCTTGGAACCCTGAGGGCCTCCAGTGCAGCAGCATTAAACTCAGAGCAGAGGCTCAAGTGCTTCTCCAAAGTTCAGGAAAACTTTGCTTTGCATCCCTGAGTGCTGTGCCCAAAATGTGCCTCAGCACCTGCCCTGAGCCTGCCTGACCAGGCTGCTCCACAAGGAACCCTGGCATAAGCAGATTACAAAAGAAGGGAAGAAGAACTAAATATTCAAATTTTCCTTTTCAAGATTTATTTTAATAAATAAACCATGCAAAAGTTGAAACAACTGCAGGTGTTTTGTCCCTTCAAATAAAAGGGACATTTCATTTTTGTCCCCTAACTGCTGCACCCCTGGCATGTGTTTCAGTCACATCTCAGTCTGGGTTTGACACCAAAATCCCTTTAGTTCCTAATTTTATGAGTGATGCCATCACACTTGGAGTGCTTGCAGCCTGTTATACGTGTGTTAGTCATGGAGGGGAATGGATGGGGTTCTTTTGTGTCTTTTTAAGATGAATGAACTCACTCTGTTTGGTCTTTATGGATGGTGGTGCCAAAGCACAAATATTGAGTTACTCAGCTGAAGTCATCACTTTGGGAACAAGAGAAGGAATAGAACACAGGCTTTTTCATTTTTATTTATTTTTAGAGCCTTACCTATTGTTTTGTGTATTCTTTTTTTGTCTTTTAAGGTAATATGTCTTGTACAGAAAGCTTTCTTTCTTGCATTTTGATGATTTCCTTTAACAAATACCCTAAGTCATAAATATTCCATTGCTTTATTAAAAAAACCAAACCCCACCCAAAGGAAAAAACCCAAACCCAAACCCACACAAAACCCTCCCACAAATGCAAGGCAAACCCAAGCAAATCTGTTTTTATTTGAAGGATTAGTTTCTGTTTCCCTGTGGCTGTAGCCCAAAGACATAGATCAGGACAGACAATGTGGTTTTGTGGGGAACAGACAGAATAAAATTTCCCAGTATTTTCTTTGAAACCATATTTTCTGTTTATAAATGTTACAATATTTAAAATATTCTTATTTGATTTCCTCTCCCTCTTTTCAGATGGGGATATTTTCCTGCATAGTAAATTCAGCTACGTGTAAAAAAACCCTGGGTTTGAATTCTTGAAAGTTAAAAAGGTCTTGTTTTTCAGAAATCAACCCATTCCAGATCAGTTTTAACCTAGATATTTCAAACGTGATTTGGGTTGAGAGAAACAGTTCTGTGAGTGCTCCCAGCAAATATCTCATCCCTCTGGGCAGATGCCATTAAATAAACATGTGTTCACTACTACATAAGAACATTATTTTTCTAATGTGGCATATGCATGACAAGCACAGAAGGCTCAACTGTCAAACTTGGAAAAATATCTGTATAGCTGATTCTGGGCTTGCTCTGCAACCAGCTCTTGCATATGCTGCAAGTGTTGTTTTTCTGCATAAAATCCTTTACTTCTGCTTTTCAATATCCAGTCTAATCCTGGGAAGATTCTGAAGTAACAGAATGTCACTGAAGCCCTGTGAGGGAACTGATGTAAAGCAGAATATGTGCTGGTCGAAATTAAATGGTACTAAAGCACTGGACAGGTCAATGTAATTCATGATTAATTCAATGTTACTGGCTAATTAATTAATTAATTAATTCATGATTAATTCAGTGTTTGGAGGGAAGAACCTTTTCCCAGTATCCAGCCTAAACCTCCATGACCAAGCTCTCCTTGGAGAGGGAGGGTGGGTGGTTACAGTGTGTGCTGAGAACTGATCAGGATTCATTTATGGAATTAGCCAGCCCTCAGAAAGGTCAGCCCACCCTCCTGCTGACAGGTGCCCGTGAATGTGCCCTGTTCTCTGGCCGAGGTGTGTGTGAGCAGCACGGAAGCCTCTCCTTTGGAAACTTCCCCTGGATGGCTTTTGCAAGCCTGCAGGGGATGAGCACCACGGAATGACTGCCCTTAGAGGTCCCTGGAAACTGAAATGGAATTGGCAGCTGGGGTTGCAGTATTAACAGCATCTCCCTTCCCTGGATGCTGCACAAGCATGATGTAATTAATTAAATATATCTGGACAGTGGGAATAAAGGATCTGGCAGAGGGGCCTGTCTGGAGAGCAGGAGCAGATGCTGCTGTGTCTGGGGCCTGCAGAGTCACAGGGGTTGACACTGGGATGAGCTTGGGCTGTGGGATGGAGTCACTGGGCAGTTCTGTGAAAGGCTCCAGGTGAAATTGTTTCAGCCGCAAATTCATCCATGGATTTTACATTTGTCACGTTACAGACCCAAAAGGGATCCAGTGAAACTGAGCTGTCTGAAAGTTTTAGGCAGCACAGACAACAAAAGTAATGTGTGTCACCTGCCAGCCATGTGTGCTGGCTGTAAAAGATCACTCATTTCTGACTTTGAAGTTGTTCATTTCCCCAAACTTACTAAAAATGATGGGCAAAAATGACTACAGCCCATTCACTGCTCCTCTGCTCAGTTACTTGCTGTGTCTTATTTATATAATCAGTTGCATCTTTTAATAAATTTTGAAAAATTTGGGCTCATTGATGTTCCAGACATGGTCGATTACTTTTTTAGGTTTAAAGAAATGGAAGTTAAGTAATCACAATGCTGAGAATTGTCTGAGAATGATTGTTGTAGATTTTTCCAAGTAGTAATCACAGGCCCTGCTTAACCAGCTCCATATGGCCCAAGGCATGTAGGCAGCTCTAAGTGGGACAAAGAGTGTTGGAGTGGTAATGAAATATGCAGTAATCATCAGGGCTGTGTGAGCTCTTTACATTATTTCACACTGCTGCTTTGAAACAAAGAACAGGATGTGGCACATTTAATGCTTTCCCCTTGAGAATCCGTTGGAGTAAAGTTCAATTTTTAATTCAAAAGGCAAGGGAAGCTGCTACAGAATTAAAGATGTGGATGCTGCCCAGATGAGCTATAAATAACTTATCCATGAACAGCAAACCCTCTCTAACAGTCATGAGGAGATAAATGTGCCCCTCTGACAGTGCACTCACCCTGAGCCCTTCCTCTCACATTTGGGTTGGGCTTTTTCTGCTGAGTAATTTCGCTGTAAAAATGGCCCCCAGTTAAACTGGGCGATGCAGATGAGAGCTGTACCTTGCAGATGGAATCCCAAATGCCTTTTGTTTTGCTGTTCCATGAATGTTTGCTGTTTGTTTTGCTGTCCCTGCTTTGTGTGACACCACTTGGTGCTGGTGCCTGGTGGGATGTGCCCACGCTGTGCTGCCTCCGGAGCAGAGAGGCCTCAGGAGCACAGGGACACCAGCCTTGGCTCCCTTCCGTTGACCATCTCTGTCCAATTCCCTGTGTGGCTCCTGCTGCCCAGTTGCTGTATCCAGTGGGTTTGGTCGGTTTTAGGACACGTCCAAGTGTGGGCATTTCTGTAGTTGCTCACCAGCAGCATCATGGAAGGTGGTTCCTGGATGCAAACACCCCACCAAAGAGCAACAGTTACTGCAGGGTGCCTGTTCTCTTCTGGCAGAGCTCCCAAAGTGAAAATGTTGGTGTTGTATTGAGGTAATATTTCAGTTTTGATAGATCTGAAATTGCTTCTGAGCTTCCTCCCTCCCACTCTCTTGCTTGGAATCAGATGTGTCCTGGTATCCACTGGGGAGCCAGCCAGGAATAAATGAGCATCTTCCAGTGACAAGGTTCTGGTGTGCACTGGTTTGATGTGACTATCTCAGAGTTTGGATCATTCCTTAGCACTAGGAGTACTTAATGCCTTAAGTACTTTCTTTTAAAAATTGTGTTTAAAAGCATCTGTGGTTCTGGCCATAATATTTTCTTGAATAATGAATTTATTTAAGGTTTTTAAAGGGTGGTGTAGAGTATAAGGCTCTTCAATATATATGTGTGTGTGTACATATTTATTTTTATATATACATGTGTATATATACACACACGAGAGTCTTATCTTCCTCTGATACTCCAAAACAAGAGTTTATTAAACAGCGATGAAATGAAGCCGGTTACTTCCGCTTCTTTCTTAATTTGGAGTTTGAAAATGAGCCAAATGAGAAGTCAATTTGTTTTTTCCTCTTAGTTAAGCTTGTGTGTATTTGATTGTGTAACTTGTACCAAAATTAGCTTATTTACAAATGAGCATGGGGCTGGGATGCTGCTGGAGGGAGTCCTGGCACCTGGGTGCTCAGCTCTTGGAAAGGAGCATCCCCACGGTGGGGCAGGGAGAAGCTGCCCGGTGCTGCTGCAGTCTGAGCAAGGGACACCATGCAGGAGCTTCTGGACTAATTGGTGCCTGATGTCACGTGAAAGGGCATTTAAAATGCAGAGAGACCAAAAGGAGGCTGAGCAGGGTGTATTTTATTTTAGCTGCAGAGTACATGCAGCATTCCGATGGGGACGTCTTGGCAAGGAAAAGACATTCAGGCCAGTTCTGTGAAATGCAAAAGTGACAGCAGTGAGAACGGGGATCTGTTGCCTTACAGATTTGTTGACAATTCCTGGGGAATTTGTTGGGAATGAGGAGAATTTTAGGTGTAAAACACTGCTCATCAAACTTGCTTTCCCACTGCAGTATGAATCTCTTGCTGAAACATATCCCAGTGGAAGTGAAGGACTGGTTAAATAATTTGTCTGGCTCTTACTGGTCTGTCTTGGAAAAGATTCTCATGTGTGGTGACATTATTTCTCTTCCCTAAACATAGGAACTTTAGGCATTTTCTACAAAGGTTTTTGTGGGTTTTCATAACCTGTTTGATTCAAATCGTGCATAAATCAAAAAGATCAGTAATTTTCCAGAATTACCCTCACTGAGCTTAGTTTTATTCCTTTCTGATATCCCAGATAAAACCCACCACTGTTATGGCTGAAAGTTAAGTTTTGAAGATCAAGGTTGAATACCAGCAGTAGAGACCTTTATTTTTGTATTTTTAACTAAAAAAGAGCTGGTGCAGTTAATTTGAGCATTAAATCGTATTTAGTAATTGTTGTTAGAAAAACACTGCATATTGATAATTCCAATGTGCTAATGCTTCAGTGAAATAAAAATAAAGCACCACAGAACACAGATATTAGTTATTAAATGTGAAATCAAGATGCATTTTGTTGCTTATGTGCTGCTTTCTGCAAAATCCTGGGACAATCTTGGGAATTAATTTAGTGGCTGCCCATCTATGCCATGGTTGTGTGGAAAGCTGGGGGAGGTGCAGGATACTGGTGGTATGGATACTGGGGATGGAGCATAGCTGCGTGGGGAGATGCAGCTGGACACAAACGGTGCTCCCAAGGTAAGGGGCACAAGGAGTGACCCAGGGCACAGGCTTTATGTAAGACAGCTTAAGATGGTAGCTCAGAGCAATTACAGCAGAGTTATTAAACTGGGATTATCTCCCTGTTGCTACCCTCTTTAAACAACCCAGACATGTTTTGTGGAAATTTAAGTGCATTGCAGCTCAGGTTTTATGCCAGCAAAATAATGTCTGGAGTAATTGTGATGCTTTGTGCTTGAAGGCAGAGGCCTCTTACAGGCTACGGGGGTATCATATAAACAAGAAGGAAAGAATAAAAGAAAATAGGTTGTCAGCAGCATCAGTCATTGATCTGTTGGTTGTATTTGATAACAGCTTTTATCAGGATGAAGAATATATAATGGAGTACGTTTCCAAGAGGATATGTTTCCAGCTGGTTCATATTCTGCTTGAGGGGGGAAAAGTAAGCAAACCCGGCCTTTCAGTAATCTTCAGCTGCAGCTTCATTTGCAGTCAGATTATGTTTAAATGTTACAAGTGAGTGAAATTCTTTGGCCCAGAGAGATGGAGCAGAGTGGGGCTGCCAGGGTGCTGGGAGATTTCACGGGGGGATTTTACCCCATTAATTTGCACTGAGACTCAAGTGCTGTGATTTGTATTTAGCCATGGTTTGCAGTAGTTAGGAGCTGCTTTTTACATCCCTGGTGTGACAAAGTCAATTAAGTGTGTCTTCGCTGCTTCTGGGGTAGGTAGGTGAGAATTTGGGTTTGGCTGTAGGCGTTCTGAAGTGCAAGATTTATCAGAGGTGGAAAATCAGCTTATTTTTGTTCCCCGAGGACCAGCTGGGGTTGTCGCAGGCACTCTGTGGGGACAGAGCCTGTGTGTGTTTGCTTTTTGACACTAAAATTGTCCACAGAAAGGCAAAATGCCCGTGTCCATTGCAGGCTCCGAATGGCAGCTGGCACAGCCTGGCAGCACATCCCTCCCTCCTTGCCCGCCTTGCCCTGGCGCTGGGGAACGATCCTGGGGATTTCCTGCCACACTGGCTCAGGATCCTGGAGGTGCCGGGTCCTTGCCGGGGCTCACGGGGTCACCCCACATTCCAGTTAAATCTCTGGGGAGTTCTCCATGTGGCTCCTTCTGCATGACAGCCAAGGGCTTTCCTGGAGATGCAGAAATGGGTGGTTGTTATTTACTGAAATATTAGGGGAAATTAAGTAGGCTGAGCTGTAATCTTCTTATAGCTGTGTTTTTAAACAGAATTAGGATTTTTAATAAAATAAAAGCTCAATTTATAATTATTTTTATTTTAGAAATACCATTTTGTGTTCTCCTGTGCAGCGAGCCCCTGGGCTACATGCAGAGAACCCTCCTGATTTGTAGAAAAGCTGCAGGGTGTTGTGTGCAGAGCACTGTCCTTGGCTGGATTTGCCTGGACAGCTGTGGGATGCAGCTCAGGAGCATGCTCTCGGTGGGGAATTTGATGAGAGCCCTCTATGTTGCATCCCAGAGATGTTCCTCCAACGCCTGTGCTGCCCCTGCTCCTGTCTGGCGTGCAGGGCTGTGGAGTGTTCAGGCTGCCCTGTAGGGCTCCTTGACTTTCTATTGCCCTTTGACCCTGGACTTTCAGTGTAGGATTGTAGGAGGCAAATCCTTCAAGGGTCATAAATCCTCAATATTACTGCTCACATAGCAGCTATTGCTTAACTCTTCAGAGCAGGGGGCCGTAGCAGAGTTTCTGTGTTGGGTGGCTCCCCCAGGATAGGAACCCATTAGGTCTGGGAATTGAATTAATCAGTTCCAATCAAGAAATATTTCTGAAGTGAGCAATTAATAGGGATCTGCAGTCTTGGATTCTCCGTGGACCTTCTAACAGCCTTCCAGGGCCTAAAGGGGCTCCAGGAGAGCTGGAGAGGGACTTGGGACAAGGGATGGAGGGACAGGACACAGGAAATGGCTTCCCACTGCCAGAGGGCAGGGATAGGTGGGTGACCAGGGGGATGTGGTTTGGGGGCTGTTTTGCCCTTTAAGCTCCTGAATTAAAAACAGGATTGGAAACACAGAGTACAGGTGACTCTGTGTTGCTCAAGTTGTTCAGATTGTCCCACAACACCTGAGGCACCAGTGCAGCTGCCATGGACTGGTGCCATCACCAAGAAATGCAGCTGGTGAGAGGGACTGGGCTAAACTGGGAGGGGGACTGTTCACTGGTGCTTTATTGGCAGCAGGAGCTCTCAGAAGCACGTGAATTAAACTGGTTAGGTCGAGAAGGTTGAACATCTCCCACACTAGTAAAGCTACAATTACAGAACAACTTTTTTTAAAAAAGATGGCAAGAAACTTACTTTTGTTTTGTCTTTGTTGAGCTGTTCAGTAGCCTTTTGAGTCTGGGAGATATCGGAATGGTGAGCATGTCTTTTGATGTGTGTTCCTCCTCCCCCAAATGGGTGGGGGCGTAGGAACAAAAGGTATTTAATGAATTATGGTGGAGAGTTAAGTGGTAAGAGACTTGGAGTAACAGGTTAAGACTCCTGATTAGATGGAATGCAGAAGTGGAAGCCACAGACAAGACCAGGGAAGATTCTCTTGGGCTGTTGAAGATGGGATCTGACCTTTGAGAGTGTGGGATGCTGGGTTTGAATGGAAGGGTGTGGATCTAGCCCGTTCCATGTGCAGTTCAAGGGAGTTTGGAAAGGGGAGGAACACCACACCACTGTGAGTGGATGAGTTCCTCACTGTCAGATGGGTGGACTTAGAAGTGCCACGAGACCCCAGAAATGCAGGCCAGGTGCGAGGCTTTTTTCCCTGTTGCAGCTGCCGAAGGAAATGCTCAGGAGCTGAGCAGTGCCTGGGTTCCTGGCACTGCGGTCTGGAGAGGGTCAGACAGCACCGGGATTCTCCTTGGCCAAGTGCTGCTCCACCTCTGGGTGCCTGTTGGGTGGTAGTGTGAGGGGGTGGGGATGTGTTTATCCCATTCCCATGCAGTTATTCCTTGGCAGGCCAGCAGCTCCGGGCAGGCCAAGGTGCCCATTCATTCCCCACTCGCTGTGTGTCTTTCGACTTAGTTAAATCCACTCTCAGCAGAGCTAAACTGTTTGGGAAAAAGATTAAACCAGACAGTTTGACTAATTGAAAATGAGGGAAATCCTCTGTGACTGTGAACACTGGGTGTGCTTTGTACTGTATTCTGCTTTTCTCTAAGCTAAATCATTCTTTTCTCTGTGTGTACATCTACAGATAAAGTAGATTAACTTGTTGTAATCTTAGCTACTGTTTTAATAAGGCAAAGGAACATTTTGTTGCTGTTGATTCCTGGAGTCCTTGGAGAGGAAGAACTTCAGGAATACTTGTTGGTAGTGATTTTTAAGGGCAATCCACAACCCTGACTTTTTGAAAATTAAATACTTGCTATGGCCCATATGCTGTGAATGGAATTGGTCAGTCAAGAAGTAGCTGGAATGAAAGGAAAAGCAGGGGCAAGGCACGTTGGCATTGCTGGAATGGTTGGCCACTGCCGGGTAATTTAAAGTAGAGTTCAGAAACTGTTGTTTCCAATAGGAATATCTATTTCCAACCACGGTGAAAAGCTGAATTTCAGAAGTGCTGCTCCATCTGTTGCTGAGGGGTCCCACTGTGCAGGTAACAGTCCAGTAAGAAATTCAATAGGGAATTTGGAATCTTTTAGGAAGCTCTTACACAGAGAAATATTCAACAACAGTAAATTAAAATACACATTTCTGTGTCTCTTTTCTCTTTGTGATTTGTACAACAGTTGCTTATTCTTAAATATGCTTGGTTAGATGAGTTCTTACTCTTCTCCTGCTTCCAAGCCCTTTCATTTTGTTTCTGCAATGAAGATGTAACAATTTATGACATTACATTAATATCCATGGCAACAGCCTGTAAAGTGAACAACATATTGCATTTGCATTGCAGAACCAGCAGTGAGGGAGACGGCTCCTGCTGAAATATGGATATGGGAAAGAACTCCAGCAGCGAGCACAGGGGATGCCTGGGAAGGGGAATTCTTTTGTAGTGGTCAAATGTGGTCAGTTGGCTCAAATTTTATGGAAGTGATCTTTAGAAGGAGTCCCAACTAGAGACGAGTCAGAAGTTGCAGTGCTTTTTTTGATTGAATAGAAAGTTAAATCACAACTTTCTATTCCTGGGTGTTCCTCGGGGAGCCTGCTCATCCCCAAGGGAATCCTGCTCACTTCTGTTCTTGTTTGCAGTAACTATCACAGGAGAGATTCTTACAAGAGAGATCTTACAAAGCAGGACTGGCTTTAAATTAATAATTACTACATATATGTTCAGCCTTAAAGATCATGAGAAAAGCTGAGTACTTGGGAGCTTCAGATAGTCTGTAAAATCTTGCAGCTTAGTCTATTACTGTGTGGAATTCCAAGGGCTCCTTTATTTCAGAAAAGCTCTCCAGTCCTCAGTAATTAGTTTTTTCCATCCCCAATGCCATGCTATGTCTTCCTCACTATTTTTTTCCCCTGCAATACCTTCAGTTTATAAACAGGAGTAAATAAACATATTATTATAAATAAGAATGCGCTGATGAAGAAATTGTTTTTCTGTCCCCATCTGAAGGAGCATCTGCAGTATTCCCTGCTTGGAAGGGCAGGGCTGGGGAGGGAGAGGGGTTGTTTCCCTACACTGAGCTTTTGGTGCCTGTTTGGGGGAAGTAATGGACAGCAGGATTTTCAGGGGTCTTCCGGAGCCTTTCCCAAGGGATCACACATTTGATCCCAGCTGCTTTGGCCAGATATTATTTCTCAAGGAAGTTTCTCTGCTTTCAAAGCTGTTTCATATGGAGGGTTTTATTTTAAAAGGAGCACTTAAACTGTCCCTACTCCAAACCTGCTCTCCTCTAGCATGTTTATTATTTCATGTGGTCGGTTTTTTCCCCTGAAGTTTTATTTTTAGCCTGTGTGATCTCGGATCCTTTTCTTAATCGAAAAAGCAGCCCCTGGGTGAAGAGCCCAGACCGGGTCTCAGCCAGCTCCCTCTGCTGGCTTCCTCAGAGGACAAAAATAGATTTAAAAACCTGCTTAAAAACCTGCTTGACATTCTGCTTCCTCCAGCTCAGCCCCTTCGCTGGCAGAACTCAACACAAAACTGTTATTTCGCTTTTGCTTCCGTTCAAGTAGCAGCAAACTCCAGTAAACATTTGCTTACAGAAGAGCACAAAGTATTTTGGCATGTTTTGTGAGGAGTAAAGAACAAACAAAATGACAAAAATATGCTTGTTTTGTCTTTGAAGTCTGTTCTGCGTTTTTATTCTGTGCCTGTGGTTTTGGAAGGATCTGGGCCTCTCCAAAAAGACAAGGATATGAGGGAAAAGGTTCTCACTGGCACATTTATAAAAAGATATTTCATTTATGCTGTTCTTCATACCTCAACTTAAGCTACATTTTCAGGATTTTTTATTTCCAAAAATTGTTGCAAAATTTAGAGTCTTTAAACTTTTCTTTTGAAAATACCTTTTTCAAAGTATTTTATTTACAAGCATCAAGTCTGACCATAACCATTTTTGCACCGATGTTATTGCTCAAGCCTCACCCTCTGTTTCTGAAGTATATAAACACTGTACGCTTAAATTTATTTTCTAATTGATAAAAATTACAAGCTGAAGGTCATGTCTGGAAAGACCTACAGGATCATGTTATGGTTTGGGTTGGATGGGACTTTTGCTTAACTTTGCTATTCAAAAAATCTGCCAGCAATTTTAAATCCGGGTTTGCTTGCTGCTAACTCTTACTTTCTGTTTGTATTTTTTTGGTGATTCTTGGTTGGGGTTTGGGTTTTTTGCATCCTTCAGCTTTTACTGCAGCAAGTTTTTAAGTAAACAAATTGAAAAGTCAATTTTGTCGTTTACTCCTGTGTAAAGTATAATGAATTCCAGCAGGGAGGTAGGAAAACAAGTAGTAAAATAAGCTTTAAAACATTGTTTTGAAAGGATGTATAACCTAGAAAAAATATGTTTATTCACATCTTTTCCTACTTTCAAACAGTAATATGAAGAGGACTTATCGAATATGTTCCATGTATAATGGAATTAGTGTAGTAGTTCACACTTACAACCTTTGGCTGATTAGTGTGGGGCATGTGATGTGTATTTAACACGGGAAACTGCTCTAAAAATATTTCCTGTATCCGTTACATGAATTCAAATCTTGTTTTCTCACACTATAGCATTACAAGTAGGTTAAGGAAAAGATGATTTTCTAATGAAAATTGTTTCTTCTATAACCATTAAGTTGAAAAAAAAAAAAAAGAAGAAGAAGAAGATAGCCTGGGGACTGTAAGTAGTGACACAGGACCAAAATCAAGTATGAACTGAGGAAAAAGAAGCACAATTCTTAAGTTTTATGCAGAAGGGTGAACTCAAATTTTAGCTGATGGAAACGCAAATATTGACTTGGTTAAGTCAGCATACAGCTGAGATGGAATATTACCAGTTTCTGTCCCGCGGAGCAGATCCCGGCTGGGTGGAAGCAGAGCTCCGGGGGCCTGGGGAGACTGGGCACCTTACACCCGGGATTTCTCCATAAATGTCTCCTTGCATGTGTTGGAGATCTTGCCTTTCCTCCAGCCGTCATCTTAACATATCAATTAGAGCCCGTGGCGCCCGCAGCGCAGCGGAAAGCAGCGGGGAGCGCTGCCTCGGTGCGGGATGGGGACGGGCGTTCCCGGCCCTGGCTGTGCTCCGGACGGCCCCGGTGCGTGGGCACGGCTCCGGGCATGGCGGGACTCGTGTTCCCTGTCCCCTTGGCCGGGCAGCTCCCGGGATCGCCCTGGACTGCCGCCAGAGCTCCCTGCGGCTGTGGGGATGGATCACCGGGAGGCATCGCCGGCGGGCGGGGTGGGGTTGGGAATGGGAATGGGAACGAGGAGGGATGGGCCTGGGGCTGAGCGGAACCGCGTGTCGGGAGCCGTGCTGGCGTTCCTGGGGCAGAGCCGTGTGGAAGGGCCGGGAGAGCTCAGCCCGGTGCCGCACTCCGGAGGGAGCTGTGCTCCAGCACTGACGTCCTGCATACTTGGGAAGTGAGGGAAGACTCCGGGTTCCTTTCGCTCTCCAAGTAGGGATTAATATGGACGGCATTTTTCCTCAGAACAAGCCCTGTGTTACTCGGGGATGGCTGCACTCGCTCTGGTTTCTCTGGAGAGACTCGCTGCCCTCGTACATTCCGTTACCTCCAGCAGAGCTCTGGGAACAGGGAATGCAGTCAGTGTCCCATCAGTGCCAGTAAATACCAGTTGTGTTTGGAGAGGAAAAATACAAGTCCTCCTCACCTCCTGTGCATTGTTGGTGCACAGGAAGGTGTCCCTGCTGCACATCCACTGCAGGAATTCCATTTTCTTTGAACCCGGGAAGATCAAAAGGCAGAAGTGGGAGTGGCAGGCGATGTGTGGAATTAGGGTCACACTGGCTGCAAGGCCCAGGTGGTGACTGGAAGGGGAAAGAAGAGAGCAAATCAAGTTTGGAGAGTACAGGTTGTTTCTGAGATTAGGAAAGCATAGTAATACCTTTAAAAATTGTATTTTCCTTCAAAGTTCTTTGGGTTGCTTTTATGTTCTTTGGACAATACCTTTAATGTCTTTCTTACCAAAGAGTTGAAGAGGTAATGGAAAATGAAAAGTTCAGAAATGAGAGAGGAAATTCTAGAAACTCCCAGGAGTAAAGTTAAGAAAGTACTTCTTTCCTAGTGGCATCCTTAGCCTGGAACATTTAAGGAAATGATGGCGAGAATCTCCCCAGACCTTTAGTGCCTTTTCACTATGGTCAGGTTTGCTTTTCATTTATAGGAAATACCTCTGCAAAGAAATATAAAGTGGCTTGGAAATCAGACTGCTTAACACAAACACATGGTGGGACAAATGAAGCAGCGTAAATCAGGGATTGGGGGGATTTTCTGGCACGCGAGAGCAGGTTTCCCATTGCAGACAACTTCCTGCTTTGCTTTGGGAAGCTGTGTAAACCACATAAAATTGTGCCTTATTTCTGTTCCTTTTACTCTTTCTGGTGACGGTGGAAAGCATTCAAAGCAAAACCACACGGCAAATCCACGGTTTGATTTGGAATCTCTCCTGTCTCGGGAGCTCTCTGCACAGCTCATCTGCATTCCTACAGAGAGAGCAGGCTCGAGCTGTAATTGCACAGAAATGCTCGTTCTGATTTCATAGATAATAATTTTGGTTAACCAAGCTGCTGAGAAACCGTCCCTGTGAAGATGTGGCTGTGGTGTGCCCCGGTGAAAGGCCAGAGAGGCCGTACAGGAGCACAGCAATGTGAGCGTGTGGGCCAGGGAGAGGATGTAACATTTAATGTGTACTTTATAAAAAAACAACTCTGTACCTACCGGGATTGAGGAAGCGATAAAAGTAATACTTGAAGTAGCGCTAACACAATCTAAGTGCAGATAGTTACCTACCATCTGTTTTTCAATAAATAGCTATTATGCTAATTTCTGTTTCAATGCGCAACAATTAAAGCCTCGGAATATTCCTGTGATATTCAACAGCTGTTGCCTTTGAAGGTTTTATTTATCCTTCTGAAGTGCAACAATTTTAGTTTCATAGTCAATTCTGCTTGCAAGTGTTGGTTTTTATATCGAAAATTGTGGTGCGTTGAGATGCAAACGCAGGTTGTGCCTGAGCCGCAATCTCCAGCCATGGTCTCCATTAATATTCTGATTTTCCTGGAAGCTGTTATGGATACCTTGGAAGGGCGTGGAGTGGAAACGCTTCTGTGCATGTCCAGTGAATATTCCCTCTGTTTGGAAATAGGAGAACACAAATGAATCATTCTGGGAAACATTTTCCTCTGTTTTGGTTCATTTTGTGATGAGCTGACTTGGGGAACGGAGCCAAGATGGATTCTCAGGCCTGTACGAGTGAGCAGCACAATTTCCCTACGATCATAACCAGCACGAGGAAATTAGATCTCTAAGTGGGTTGAATCTGATTTAGTAATAAGTCAATTTAATCACTAATGACTTCAAACGCAGATTTTACAAGGTGATCAATGGCAGTATAGCAATGATCGATCAATGGCGTTGTCTTTAATTGGATTTTTATGGGTATAATATAGTTTTTCAGAATTAATGTACCATTGCATTGTGTTGTTACTCTCTTAACTCAATTTTTTAGGAGAAATGATGCTTCAAAATGCTCGTTGGCTTTTGAAATATTGTTTTAAGGGCACGTTAATAAAAATACAGATGAAAAAATTAAATGCTCGCTTTTAGTAATTTTATGTCTGATTGTGTTGGAGTCGTTTAGCCATGTGTTTTTAAAGCACAGAAAAAGCCCCACATCCTTCATATTTCATGGCAACGAGGAGGCAAAATATCAAAGGCTAAGAAGGAGCATGTGCTGCTCTGCATGTGAATCCTGAGGAGCTGAGGAAGTCCCCGTCCTCAGCAGTTTGACATAGTAATCTTCCCTGGAAGTAATCTCCTTGTCCCATGTGTCCTGCTTTAATCTATCAGTATTTCTGCAGTGTGCAGCAAGAAATTGATTTTCAGTAATTTTAATGGCTGAATAACTGGTGCTGTCCCAGAGTGTTTTTTCATATTTGCAGTGGCCAATGTGGTAACTGAGGGCAGTGTTCTGGATAATGGGTTTCATTAGCTCTGATGCCTGAGGTAAAAAAGCAGTAGGTGGGAATAAAGCCTTGTTTTTGATGTCTAGACGTTCATTTCAGCTGTTGCTGCAATATGATACATTAAAAGGAAATATGTAACATAGCTCTGAGGAAATATGTATTCTTTGAAACTAATTCTGCTTTTAAACTGCACAAGGCAGTGTGACCTGAATTATTAAAATGTGGGTGGCTGGATTTCTTAAAGGTATAACTGTCTCTGCAGCGCCGACACAGCCTCGACTTGCCTCCTCTCCTTCCTTCCTACATTTCTTTTAAGTAAAATATGTCAGTTTGGCCACTGGAGCAGAACAGAGATCTTATTATCTTTCCAGTATCTCTGCTGGGAGACCTAAAATTATTGAAGTATTTGCTTTGATATTTTGCTGTGACTTCTCTCCTTGAAATTTTTATAATGGATCTTTTTTTTGAGAACATGGCTGGCTTCATAAAAATCGTTGGACACTTTGAAGACCTTAATATCTTTGACTTGAAAATAAAAAAGACCTCAAGCCAACTAAGCTGCTCATTAATGTATGTTTAAATTATAAATTCCCCTGTAAGTCTAGATTACCGTAGTCACCTTTCATTCTTTTAACATCTGATCTGCAAGAATAAACATAAAAATCAGCACAAACGTTTTATTCATTTTTGAACCTATGAAAACAAAATCATAACAAATGCCTAAAAATGCCTTTCTATAGGAAGGCTGTTGATTAATTCTCATCCTGTTTGAACACCAGCAGTGAGATTAACACCTCCATTGTAATCCATTATAAGTGTCAAATACACTTTTTCCTTGTTTTGGATTTTCTGCTATTCTTGATTTTTTTTTTTCTGAGGATCCAGATTTTTAGAGACAGAATATTATTAGACATAGGTTTATTTTGGGAGATGATTTAATTTAAAAAAAAAAACAAAAACCCAAACCACCAAAACATAACTAGAGGAAAGCAGTTGCTTCTTTTGGTGAGAAATGAAGTGGTAAAGTTCTCCCCCTGTTGCAGGGCAGTGAGAAGGGGATGGACTGCCTGTTAAAATAAAGTAAACACCACTCCCAGGTGTTATCCATCTTTGGAGTGTAGATTGGCCTGGATAGGGTAGTTAACATCGACAGAAGTGAATATACACAGAACTGTGGATACATGAAGCATGTGGGTACATGAAGCTGTCCCAGTGGAGGAGCAGTCACCTGGCAGACCCCTGTGGTGGGAAGGAGCTGGGGCTGCTGGAGGGCACCCAGCCTGACCCCTCCCCAGGACAGGAGTCAGATTGCCCATGGCTGTGTCTCCCCACGCCCTGGCGAGCAGTGACCCACAGTTTGTCCCCTCTGCTCTGTTGCCTCTCCAAACTCTTGTCTTCTGCCCTGACTTCCATGGAGGAAAATGAAGTTGGTGCTCTGTTGTGCTTTCTCGTACTAAAACATTCCATCTTTCCGTTATTCTCCCCCTAGAAAGTCTCTGGTTTGGAGGATGGCTTTCACAGCTGTTGTTCAGTGTTACGTTTGTTGCGTCTAAAGAGAAATATTTCAACTGAAGAACCAGAAGTGCCTCCAGGACTGGCCAGAGGTGTTCCCATGTTTTGGAACCTGGGCAGCACCTGTGTTCTGCTGGCTGTGCCTGGAAATGTTATCAGGAGCATGGGAAAACTGGGGGGAGCTGGAGTTGGACGTGTTGAGTGTTAAAAGCATTAGAAATCGTCATGTAGACAGAGAGACCTACAATTATTTCATAGGCTTCAATTTGCTATAAGGAATTTTAAATACTCTTCAAAATCTAAAATCTAGTTAAATTATAAGTGTCAGGAACTTTGGAATTTACAGGAATAATCTAATTTTTAGTGTTTTGCCAAGCTTTTTTATTGGTCACCATATGCATCTTGAAGTTGTAACTTGCTCCAGTCATTTCAACACTTTTCTCTTGGAGTCTGGATCAGGAAGCCAAAGAGCAAAGAAGAAGTGAAATGCTGCACTTCTAATTTTTCCTCCTCGTTTTTATGGCATCAGGCATATGTACATGCTCTTAATTGTGAGATGTACTTTTTTAGTAGGATAAAGAAGCATTAGAGATAATTACAGTAAGTATAGTGCTTTAATATATCTGGGAATTAAAGGCATTATTTATTATAGGAAAATGGTTATGGCAATGTCTTATGATATACTTAGAGTTAAATTTAATAGGGAAGTAATTTTATTTCCTTTTCATATATAATTTATGTGAATTCCGTGTACTAAGAAAGGCAGTTTGGAAAATTAGAATATTGAGGGTTGATACCGCTCCAGACTTTCCCCTTTTCCCTGTCCCACTCCACTGCTGCTCCTCAGGCAGTCTGATCTCATGGCACACTTGACCCTTGGGACTTGCTGTGAGGTTATCATTGCTTTTCCCAGCTTTTCCTGGGATTTTGGACACATTCCTCCCAGCCATTCCTTCTGCTGAGTGCAGGATAGCCATGGATGCAGCTGTGGTGGTGGGTAGGGAGGGGGAGTGCTGCCAGCTTCCATTCCCTCATCCCATCCCTCCTGCTGGCATATGCGGTGCTTTCATGTCTGGGGTTGTGGAGGATTAACAGGCTGGGGTAGCCAGGGAAGCTGAGCAGGGAAAGAGAATACAGCTGATGTCCAGTCACAAAAGGATTCGGGATTAAAATTATTCCAACTGATCTGATCTGAATTCTTCTGAAATGGCAAAATTATATTTGCAGAAAATAGTTCTGAGAGATTATATAAGCTGTGACAGGGTCCCGTTAGTCTGCTGTGTATAGCTGGGAGTAGGTAGGGAGTTAGGACTGAGAACTTCAGAGCTGCCGGTGGGAACCTTCCTGTTAAATCATGGAATTGATTCTTGTGTCCCCTGTTTTGCATGAAGTTCTTAAAGCAGGGTCAAAACTGTCAGGGTAAAACCGGAGAAGAGCTCACTGCTGTGTAAGAGTGAATTTATTGTGACTTTTACAGGTTCTGTCAACTTCATGATGCTGTCCAAAAATTTAATTTTTTAATTTAAACACTGAATTTTCATGCAGGTGTGATCTCTCATAGTGTAATCTGTAACTTTTCATATATTTGAGGGATTATGTCATTTTTAAGTGCAAGACTGTACCTGCCTTGCAGCTTTCTGGGGCTTCAGTAGTTCTGAGCTGTTAAAAATTTATACATCAATAGTTGTGAACATGCGCGGGGGTTCTGAGTTGCCGAAGCACAGGGTTTTACCCACAAACCCGAGGCCATGCCGCGTTCTGAGCAGTAAATGGCCATGGCCCATTACATCCTCGGGCTCAGGGAGGGCTTGCAAGCATTAAAGGGCCTGCAGGGGTTTCAAAGGAAACGCTCCTTGGCTGCTGCTGGTGCCCAGGGGCGCGGTGCCGTGTCTCCATTCTCCCGGGAGAAGTCTTGTGCTGTTCCATAAGGTGATTTAGGTACTAAAACCTGGCTTGTCCATTCTGCACGAGGAGAGCGGCTCTGTTACCAGCATTAGCATATCCCAACATTGCACATGCAAAAAATGTGCGTTTTCTTGTCCGAGGCTGTGAGTTACAGCTCCTGGAGAAACTGAAGAGCAGCGGCTCGAGGCTGTGAAGGCTGCTGGCAGTATGAGTGTTTTCCATGGAGCACCAACTCCTTAGAGCTTGCCTTTAAACGTGGTTGTAAACTACACGGAGATAATCATCTCTGCGCTAGACGCGCTGCTGGGAGGTCTCGTCCTGCAAATTGGCCAAGGAGGGGTGTGAAGTATTCAGCGCTTAACGTGCAGTAGAATTTTCTGTTTGCACTTCTAAAGATCTGCCGACTACTCCTGTGAAATTGAAATGACGGAACTCAGACAATTAACAAATTCTTACTCCTTGAAAAAGTTGTTTTATCGTCTGTTTTCACTCCGCGTCTTCTGGCTGAGTAAGATTTAGAATCTGGTACAGGCATACCAGAAATAGTGCTACTCCTGGTAGTTTTAGCACCCAAAAGCCATGAGTAAGGACAGCAGATATTTCTGAGGTTTCTCTGTCCTTCAGGTGACTCATTCAGGCTGCACTCTACTATGAGAGATAATTAGACTTACTTTTTTTAACTCTAAAATCTCTGCAGTTCGGTACTGAGTGTACAGATTTTATTTGGTATAAAATGTGCTGCGTATTGCTAAGACTGCGGTAGTTTAAGTCAGTACGATGGAGGAATTACACTTGAGTGTGACAGCGAGAGGTTCAGAGGAGTTGTTTCATGTTGTTTCACTTATGTAAATGGATTTTACACCCTTAATGATTCACTTTGTTTCTTGATTGTCGGCATCTGTGGTTAAGTTTTAAAGGATCTCTCAGCAGTGGTGGAAAAGAGGGATCGTGCTTTCCTCACCCCTGTACTTGGATATTGAATGCTACAAACAAATGGGTTTGCTTTTATGCTTTTGTGTTGGTTTTGGTTGTTTTCTTTTAATTCAAAGGCTGCGTCTGCAGCAAGTAAAGATTAAAGCTACTTGGGCAATATAGGTAATAGCTGAAATAGTTTAATGAAACATGCTACTTTGAAAATTAAGGCTGTTGAAGATATGTTTTGGATAAATGTTTGTATTTCCCTGTTCTGAGCATGTTGACGTTTTATGTTTTTGTAGTGGTGGAAGAAGGATTCTGGGAGAATGGACTTTCCTATGAGTGTAGGACCCTGCTCTTCAAAGCAATTCATAACCTTCTGGAAAGGTAAGAAAAACTCTAGTGCTCTCAAATATTTCAGTTTGATACTTAAAATCATACAGGATACCTATAGAACATTTATATTATTATGGATCTTAAGCTGCAATTTTTTTTAGATTTAGACCTTAAGTCCAAGAGAACAGGATAGAGGTGGGTGTCTTTTATAAAATTAATTTGCTGTGCCAACTAATTAAACACTCATACAAACAATAACGTTGGTACATACTTCTGCTCTGGTTTTTGCTAAGGAGCTGTTTTAAAAGCCAAAAAAAGGAGTTTTCACCTTCTTGAGGTGCTTCGAGAGGGTAATTGTATCTGACCTTCAGTGCTTTGATGAGGTTAAATGATACATATTTTAAAAGCTCTTAACTCTCTTCTCCCAATCATCCTGGTTATGTGCATGTCAGAATTTGACCACTTTTGTGCACAATGTTCAGGGTGAAGCTTAACAGTTCCTGGCTCTGATGAGACATTATATATATATATATATATATGACTTGACTGCAAAGTTATTACACTTATGGCTTTTTCTTCTTAATCCAGCTATCAACTCTTAAAATTACTGAAGATTATCTTGTTCTTAGACCTGTAGAGTGGGATATGGCATCTTGGGCTATATAATTTTATTCTTTCTGTTTCTGCAGTATTTCAGGTCATCATCACCTTCCTGTATTACATCCCAGTTCTTACAAATTTGGATATCTTCTTAGAATTAAATTGTCATTAGACTATTCCCACTTCCTCTGAGGTTCTAATAATAATAACAACAACATCAAAATAGAATGCACCTTTGTGTTGCAGTAATTTTGCAGAATGCAGCCTTGGATATTTTTTCTTTCAGAAAATAAGCAAATGGAAAACATTTTCATCTTGTCTCATTTAGTGTCCTGTTTGCTTTGATGTAGATTTACTGGTAATGAGGTTTGCATTGTGTTCCTGAGGCTGTGTTTCCGTAGGGTGACCGAATTACCTGTGTGCATGTCCGCAGGTATGAGGATTAGTTGTTGTATTCCCTGTTTTCTATCCCATCAGTCTCTCTAGGGGATTTTTATAAAAGTTGTAGGCTACTTAGAATAAATAAAAGTATAAAAATTAAATTCCAAGTCTAGAATGTTCGTTAGTTCTTCTGTAGCTTTATAGTATAAAAGGGAAAATTAATTTGATATGTGTTTATTAATCTGTGGTACCCAGCCAGCTTGACTTATAAGTGTAAAGTGGCTAATTTTATTCTTTGGACCTCTTTAAACTTGTGAAATAAATTTAATTTATTTTTTTAATATATAACTTAATTGAAATCAGTTGGCAGAGTCAGCAGGACTGTTCTGTCCCGCTGTGACTGGAAAGCCTTTTCCTTTCAACAGTAGTTGGTGAACACACCTTAGGTGTTTGCAGAGAGCCTCAGTTCATGTCCTGATAAGCTGCTACGATTAATGTCACAATAAGCTGCTACAATTAATATTGTGATAAGGTGATATGATTCATGTTATGATAAGCTGCTATGATTCATGTCGGGATAAGATGTGATAAGATGTTACAACTCGTTCCTCAGTACTGTCCCTTGGACATGAGCGCCTTCTCACTGCTGTCCTGATGACAATTTTTACAGTATCACAGCTGAATTTACTTGCAGTTACTCACTTTTTATATATATATGTGTATATATATATATATATATTTGTCTGCTGTACCAAATCTGAACTTACCATCATAATTACTTTATTTAAAGTAACAGCAACACGTGTGCAGGCTTTATTAAATAGCACTTTAAACTTCAGCGCCCTGTTTTACCCGGTGTTTAGGAAAAGCCCCATTAATAAAGCAGAAAGCTCGACTCCGTTTCTGGCCCCTCGGTGCCAGGGCTGGTGCCGGCGGTTGCGGTTTTGTGGGGTTTGGGTTTATTTCGGGTTTATTTTGCCGGA
>VXAC01006430.1:208876-530096 GCA_013399225.1 Rhipidura dahli | reverse complement strand
TCGGCCGGGCGGGAAGGAAATGGCGGGAGGAGGAGCCGCGAGGGGGAGCGGCCCCTCATGGAGGAGCCCGGGGGGCCTGTGGGGACAGCACGGGGCAGGAAGGGAGGAGAAGCGTCTGCTTTTACCTAACCCTGGCAAAGGCAAGAAAAGGGGCCTTTACACAACTGATTGTGGGCTTTTCCCCCTTGGTTTTGTCTTTGTTTTGGTGGGTTTTCTTCTTTTCTTTTTTTCTCCCCTCGGTACCCACACTAATGATCAGTTTATGTAAATTGGCAATGTAGAAAACATTACAAGATCTGAGGGATGACTACTCAAAATATTACAGTGTCATTTCGTAACGATTGGTGTGCCCTTGGCAGGTCATTTTTTCCTGGAAAAGTCAGAAATACAGGAGGTCAGGCGCCAGTGGAGTGCTGGAGCAGCTGCACTGCTGAGGGAGGGATCGCCGGGCCCGAGGAGGGAGAGGAGCCAGGGCCGGCGGGGTGTATCATCTCCTTATATCATTAAATAACTGCTTTTTATGCCCATTTATTGGCTTTTTTTTTTTTTTTTTTTTTACAAATTTTTTTTTTTCCNCCCTTTTATTGGCTTTTTTTTTTTTTTTTTTTTTACACAAGTCTATTGTTGCAGCTCACTGTGAAAGACTAGTTACCTTTAGTGCTTATGCAGCAAAAATAACCATACTGTCATTAACTGCCCACCCGGCCGCATCTGAGATCCATGCTGCTGCAGGCATGGCTCTGATTTTATATGGGATTGTTCTTTAAATAACCCATGATTTAGTTTAGTGTGGAGGGTTGACTGATTTTTAAGGACAAATCTTCCCATGAAGACTTTTTTTCTAGGAAAGCAGCATTAGTTTGAGGCAGTTAAACCTGCTGTGGTGAGACACAACGATGTGACACACGGTGTTGAAGTGTGTGTGATGGGAATAGTTTATTACATTTTTTTGTTACTACAGATTATTTTCTTTAGGGATCTGATGTAAGCTTCACAGACTTCCTTTTGTTTGTATAAAACATGCTGGCACTGACTCTTGATAGCAAATATTTCCTAGGGGAATGGTTGCTTAAGCTTTTCCCCCCCCACCACCAAAGTCTTTAGATCTCTGCTGGCTTAGCTTTCATATTCAGTTTAAAATATTGGTTTTTCAACTGAACTGGTTTCTTTTTGCTTTAATTGAGAAAGTGCTGATTGAAGTTTCTTCAGCTTTAACTTTGGAAAACCCTGCCAAGTTTATACAGAAAAATTAGGAGCATATTAGTATCTATGTTGTCAGGCGTCCATTTCCTATCTGTATCTTCTAGGTATGCTTTTGAAGTGTAGATCACACAACGTTTCTGAACCTTGCAGAATTTACTTGCCCAGAAAGTTTAATGTGATTTTTAATTTTTTCCCCTTTGTTTTGGCTAATCTCTAGCAGCTGCTATAAACTATTAGAAAACAGAAGGGTGGAAAAATCCATTTCTTTCATCTAAATGAAAAATAATGCATAGATGTGAAATGTATGGGCACGGCTTGCATATTACTTGTAATAGTTTATAAACCACTAACAACAAGTAACTAGTTTTTCAGAATTTTTGAAACATATTATTTACCTTAGTGAAAAATATGCCTTAATTATAAATTTCTATGTGTGGTCCTGTGGGCAGCATGTTCGAGTACATGTTTAATGTATGAGGCATACTCAGGGTTGGCAAATTGCTCCTGTGATTCATCTGTTACAGGTGGACCTAGAAAGGCATCATGCACTCCCCACATTGTCCATTTAAATTGGGTATTGATCACTTTGCATCCTCACTTTTGGTTTTTGTTTTTTAGAGAGGAATATGCAGTTTCTAAAAAGAAACTATGGACTTTCAAAGGGACTGCAGAAAATGGGACTTACTGTTCTCATTTTGGTGTTGTGGGAGTACATTTGATGGAGTGAGGTTTTCTGACAGAGGAAGCAGTAATTATGAGAGTTTCAGCACCTGAAATCATGCTGGGGATCATGTGAAGGGAAAATTGAGTCATTGTTAATATTTCCTTAATACAGTTTTCTGTTATTCTATACTATACCACGTACATGCCAAAAATGAAGGCATGCATATTCTTTATCATCTGAAATCTGAAAGGCTGAATAGGAAAGAATCAGTGCTAATGAATGGCCTCTATTCAAGGAGAGGAGTGTGAAAAATAGAATAATAGATCATTCAACAAAAAGAGCAGCACAGAGTGGAAGAGATTGTGGCAAAGAAGAAGGGAAAATGCATGTGTGAAGTTCAGCATCAGTGACAGTGTCATGAGATGGGACAGGGATTTTCTGTGACTGATGTGGGAAAACAGAAAGTGGAACCCAAAAGCTACAAACTTTTATTTCAATCTGATGGAAATTCAGCTGCCTAATCCCTCAGAGTCACTGTCTTCAAAGACTCCTTTTAATTATGCTCTAAGATGTAACTAGTAATTGTTGCTGTAATTGTTTTCTAGATGCCTGATGGATAAAAACTTTGTAAGAATTGGGAAATGGTTCATAAGGCCCTATGACAAGGATGAGAAGCCTGTTAATAAAAGGTAAGGAGATCTCTACATCAGGTCCTGCTCCTGTCAGTGTTGTGTATTGTGTGATGGTAATTTGATGCTGCATTTTGGTGGTAGTTTTCCCAATTTTTTTTGCCATGTAACAAGTAAAAACACAGTGTGTTCACATCAGTAACACACAGAAAGCAGTTAGGTAAGTTTTCAGGCCTTGTTATGATAATTTAAGATATGAAGTCGAGATTGGTATTTATCCATTAGCTCCACAGAAATGTCACATTTATTAATATCTTTTGAGCAGCATCTGCCTGTTCCTCTCATTATACAACAGAATTGCAGGCAGTTATAGCGAATTATTTCAAGTTCTGGACACTAAACCCCAACCTGACATTTTAAGCAGTAAAATAAGTAGTCTATAGATGTCCTGATTTATTTTCTTTAAAGATGCCACCCTCGATACACAGCTCTCCCTGCTCAGGCAGGCTGACAAATCAGACCTATAGGAGTGATTAATGTGCTTCTCCCACAGCAACACAGCCATGGAACAGGGGTAGCTGGCTCCACTGCTCACTGCTATTTCCTCTCTGAGCTCTAAAGGTTACAATGTTCTCAGATCTTCTGGTACTTGCATTTATAGTCATCCGCTAAACAAGTTCTGTCAAAAATAATCTGAGTTAAGCTGAAACACAGATTTTCTAACGGGAATCATTTTGACAGAACTGGGTTAGGAAGTGACTAAACACGCAGTTATGCTGGGAGATTTGAAGGTAATGAGCAGTGGAGATGAAGTGAGGTGGCAACTTCTTCATCCATCCAGCCTAGCTGCAGTCACATGGCATCTGATGGCAGGGTGGGGACAGGTGGAAATCATCCTGCACATCAGACCTGTCTTCTTCTCCCTCTCATCTTGGTCTCACTGCAAGGTTTAGCTGCAGAAATGTTACAGTGCAATCCTGCAAACCATTGGCTTCCTTCTGTAGCAGACCTGGTGCAAACCAGCTGCTTACAAAGCAGCATTTTGTAAGTGCTTGGCTCTCCAAACCAAGCATTTGGTTTGGAGAGAATGCAGGAATTAAAGATGGACTTGTCTCCTTTCTAAAACCTGAAAGTGTTAATGTAGCACGGAATTATCTGTTTTGTTACTGTTTACTTTGTGGCTGACACTGTGTGTGTGTAACCTTTGATTTCACATCGATCTGATGGCAAGGAGCCATGGAAAGGTCCAGGTTTTTCCATACCTTCCTCTGTCCTGGCTGTGCGTAAACACCTTTCTCCTTTGTGTTTTCTCTGCTGCTTTTCTGATCATACCAACATCAGCTTAATTTTCTGGAAGATTAATTCCCTAAAGTGACGTAAGTAGGGGTCAATTCCAGTTTCTGGAAAAGAGAGGCAGCTCCTTTCAGCAAAAGCTGTTTGCTTTATCCACGTCACTGGAGCCTGAGTGCTCAGATTAAATGTGCTTGTGAGTCTCCTGCCTGTGCCTGGTGTGTATCAATTTAATAAATTAAGCATGTGATACAGTAGGTGATACCTGTCAAAAACAGCAGCAGCGCTGGCGTGGGAGGTAATATCACCTTAGAGTTCTGACAGATTAATAAGTCCTGTGTCTGATTTACATGTGTGTAACACCAAATCAGCCTTCACAGTGAGGGCTCTGTGGGGGATTGTTGCATTTGTAAACAGAAGTGGAGTCCGCACATAAAGAAATCTGGCCTGGAAGTACATGTTGGATTCAGTTTGTGATTGAAGTATTTCGTGTGTAAATCTGACATTGAGGATTTTAGGATTGGAGGGTGCAGTACTGATTTGAAGAAGATAATGTTCGTTGTTGGAGGGGGGGGGGGTGTTGGTTTCTCTGTTTATTTTTGTAAAGTTCTTGTCACTATAGATCCTTTGGATATGCACAATTTCAAAAGTGTTTGTTTAGCAATAATAATTATGCCTAATTTGAAATAGGTTTTGTGTTGTTTCAGGTTGTTAATTTTTTCTCCATAAATATATAATTGAATTAACTAATCTTACTGGAAGATTGCAGTAAAGACTGCAGAAGTGGACAGTAGAGTCAACTGTGCACAAAGGCAACAAGTAGCAGGAAGCTTTGGGGACTAATCTGTCCAGACACCTCTTATTTAATCTTTTAAGCTTTTTTTTCTCAGCATAGCAAAAAAAGCTATCTTCCCAAATTGATTTATGTTAATTCCAGATAAATTCTTTGTGAAGCTCTTGCTCTAACAGCAGGTTGTTCTAGATAAAGCAATACAGAACAGTTGCAGGAAGAAGTGAGGGTGTTTAGGTATTTTAACATAAAACCTTCATAACAAAAAAAGGGCATTTTAAAACATATTAAAGGCATGTTATTACATAAAGACATAGAAATAAGTTGCCTGTGTGTACAGATTGTGCAGTGATCAGATTGAAGTTTGGGAACAGGCAATCCCTGTTGAAAACACCTGTACTGTTCTCCATGAGTATGGAAAGAGATCTGGATGGATATATTCCCCTCTTGAAAGGTAGAAGCCAGCAGGTGTCATTCTGCTAAAGAAATAGAAGCATCTCAAAAATCTGCTTTTGTACTTTTTGACTTGTGGCAGAGTTACTCATCTCAAATTCCAATGGCCAGAGTTACTAATGCCATTTCAGGAATACACTGAGAAGTCCTGGGCTGGGTGTAAATGAAAAGGGAAGGAGTTAAAAGTCACGGTCTGGCTTTCAAGGAGTAAATTCCTTCAGGGCATGTGGTTTTTGTGAATGGCATTAAAGGAGAAGGGAGGGAGAGCTGTGATTTCAGCATGAAGTCAAAGATGAAGTGGAGCATGGCAGTGGCCGTGACCTACTTATGCTGAGATGTGAGAGGGAGGCCTAAGAACAACAGAGGGCCCGGCCTGCCTTTCCAGGCAGTGCTGGGAACTGAGTGCAGGATGAGCTTTCCTGCTCTTCCAGGCAGACTGAGGGAACAGCAGAGGGAGTTGCAGACAGATCCGTTTGCTTTTGTTTTGTTTTGCTTTCAGTGCAGTCCAGATGCTTTTGACAGGAAATTTTGTGCAGAACTTGTGGGTTTCCTTTCCCAAGCATCTTCAGTATTATGTGTCACTTCCTAAATGATTGTACACATTTTATTGTCATACTGCAGCAGCGTGTTTAAAGTGGGTTTCACGCTACTGATGGGAAATGGCAAACTTGATAATTTTTCTACACAACTTTCTAAAGGAGATCTGTATGTTTGGAATTCACAGAATTTGTCTGATCCAAGGCATTGGTAGTGCCTTTCACTGTGGGATGAAAATTCATTCTCACAGTCTGTATGGTTTGGGGCTTTTTGTTTTGTTTTGGAAAGCACCACAATGAAGTTTTAAACAACTTACTGAAAAAAATGATGACCATCTTATATAAGAATGTTTGCTGATTGTTTTAGTGATTGTTCTCTCGGTGTGTAGGAAATTGGAGGAAAATCAGTTTGTTTTGAACTCTATGAGCAGCTTAAGTTGTTAAGCTGTTTTTAATTACATTCAATGTAAAGAACACGTGAAAAAATAGTTGTTGCCTTTTGTAGCTTAAATAATTTACGGGTCATCCCCTCTTCCAAAAGTGTGCTGGGTTTTTTTAGCCATAAGAAGAAAACTACTCCATCAGTAGACTATTTAGAATTAGAGCTTGTTACTTGGTGAGAAGGCTGACAGGTAGGAATGGGGTTTAGGCAGCCCCTATGCCCTCTGTGAACCAGCATGGATGGGGCAGTGGCATTGCAGTCAGGCTGCAGGGATGTGCAGCTTGTGGACTGCAGTTCCCAAACAGCTTTCTGGCTGTCCCTGTCCCGTGCTGACAACCTCATGTTGGAACACAGAAATCTCTGAGTTACGAGTGCATGGGTATCTCAATAAATATCCAGATCATTCCCATGCCAGCTCTCCTCCTGTAGACCTAATCCAGGAACTTTTCCCTCTGTAACAGAGCTCAGTCAGTGCATCCACAGCCAGTTTTGCTCAACAGCTGTGTTCACTTCTTCGTGAGCATCAAAACTGGGCATTAAGAAGTGCCATCAAAACCTGAAGGCTGCAGACACTTAGAGCGCTGCTTCCTCTCTCTGATCCTTGAAATCATCATTGCCTTCAATTTCCTGGGAGTAGCCATAGGACTCATCCGAGGAATACCTAAATCAGTGATAGCAGAGTTGACCCCGAGCATTGCTGCGAGCTGCGTTTGCTTTGTGCCATGCCAGGAACTCCTGCCAGTCAGGTCAGTGTCTTCACATGCAAACACAGGTTTGGGGAGCCCTGGAGAGGACCTGCTGTGCCAGGAGCAATTGAGAGCTGGTGGAAGCACTGGAGCACCTTGGCTGAATCCCACATGGAGCTTTGCTCCTGGCACAGATAATGTCTTCTGGCAAATGGCACTCAGGTGTTTTGTTACGTGGGGACATAGTGCAGTAAAAGCACAGTAAAATAGGTTGAAGTGATGTATTTAAATTTTTATGAAGATCTGAATTCCTCAGCTGAGAAAAAGTACCTGATTGTGCATGTACAGTTTGCTGTGATGCAGTGAGGTTTTATTTCCTCGACTTTGAGAAAAAGAAGTCTTATAAATCATTTTAATTCTGCACATTTGTATACTTGTATTTTAACCATCTTAAAAAATTCAGTAATGGCACCATATGTGTTTGTTGAAAATGGTGTCTAGTGACGCTATAGTAATATATATGTACAGTATTGCCAACACCATTATAAGTGAGGAAAGACTAGGCAGAAAAATAATAAAAATCAATCCGACTTAATTTTAAATAATGTGTTCTTATTCCTGAATTGTCAAAATAAATGTGATAGAAATAAGGAGTAATGAGAAATACCACATATTTTCCAATAATTCTTCCTACCTCTGTAAAAATAAGCTTTTCTATTTCAGTTTAAGAGGCTTAGTTCCCAGAGAAATATTTTCATATTTTCAAGATTTAAGTTCTGAAATGTTATGTTCATCTTTGCTGAGTTTCTTCTGAGGATTACTTATGGTTTCAGTAAAACCATACACCAAGCTGGTGTGTTATATCTGTGGCTGGTGTTATTTTAATTGGTAATCTTGTGTGTGCTAAAGCTGAATTAACTCTTACTTACTCTGAAATGTTGTGTACTGTACCCAATGTAATATGGGCTGCATTCATATTTTAACAGAAGGAATAGTTCTAAAATAGACATTTTTAAACTAAGTGTTTTCACATGCATTTTTCAGGCTAAAGCTGGAAGTATATCAAGGTGTTCTTGATATCAACATGCTTATGTCTATAGACTTTTTCAAGTAATTTAATACCATTTTATTCAAGCATATTAATCTAATACCACTAATAAATATAACATATATTTATGTTGTATAGGCAAAACAGCAAAATATTATTAACAGCTTAGGGTTACTTAAAGATACTATTAAGATGGTTTGGGAAAATGCTATTCAAGCAATACCTTTTTAATAGCTATTATCTATTCTTATATATGCCACTGGTAGTCGTGGATTATTTTGTGTATTCATATTCGTGGAATCTTGTATGTAAAATTCTTGATTGAAAATGTTAGCACACTGTGCAGGAAAAAAGCATTTTGGACTAAAAGTCTCCATGTTCGTGTGCTTTATCACCAAAGTAACCTTCTAGATAAGCTATCAATTGAGGGGTATTCGTTTTCAATTGTCTTTTTACTGTTTTTTAATTTAATAATGAAAACAGTAAACCAGTATTTTCTAAAAGCTGGTAAGAGCCGTGCTCGAGCGTGCTGTGAAATTCTCCTTGCCTGTATGCAATGTGTGACCCAGTTTGCATTGGCCGTGCCCAGCCGTGCAGCGGGGCGTGGGGCCGGGCTTTGTGTGATGTCCTTCAGGAATGGAACCGAGCAGCTGGAGCCGGGGCAGGGACAGCTCCCACGAGGGCTGCCGGCCCCAGCCTAAGGGCCCGGCCTTTTCATCTCCTTTCCTGGCCAAAACCGTTAAAAACACAGCGGCAAAGCAACCCCAGGCACCGATTCTTCAGATTCCTTGCCCCTTGCCAATCAGGATAACGTGCTGGGAACAATAGAAGGGCTCCCTGCAGGGGGTCACTGGTGAGCTGTCACTGGAGCTGTGCTTCCAGTTTGCTGCATGTCCCCACTTCAGCCAGTTCAGGTGGTGCTGTGCAGTGTCTTACCCTGCTGTTTGCTGAGGGCACGGACCTGAGCCAGCCAGCTCGGCTGAAGCAGCAGGGATGTTGGTAGGTGTGCTGGGGACTCTTCACTCCTGTCACAGCTTGTGTTTTGGTGATTGAGGTAGAAATTGCTTCCTCACAAGTGCACCCTTGTCTTGATGCGAGAGGTTCTGTCACTGCAGTGACCTCCTTGTCTGGGTGCAGCACTCTCCCAGTGCTGCTGCTGCAGCTGATGGGGCACTTGCACGGTGTGTTTGGAGTGCCCGTGTGTCTCTGGCAGCCAGCAGGCAGATCGGGGCCCCTGCTGTCACACAGGAATTCCCACCCTGAGGCAGCAGGGTGTGCAGCAAGATGGGTACCCACAGAATAATCTGGTGTGGCAGTCTTGTAAAAGCATCTTTGTGAAATCCAGCTGTTTGGCTCCTTTGTGAGCTTCCAGCATGGGGGACAGATACTCCTGACCAACATCCACAAGTCTGAAATGAATTGGTAGCACAATTCTCATCCCTTTCTGTCCTGAGAAAGAAGAATTCCATCATGCCTGCTGCTTCCAAAGGCAGCCTGTACTCCTGGGCTGTGCTTGAGCCAGGACAGACTGTCAGGGTGCTGTCATAGAGTATCACAGTCTGATTTTTGTAAGGTGCCCAAGACTTTGGATTGCCTTTTTCCCTCTGAAAGACTCAGAATCCATCTATTTTCAGTGTGTGTTTGTAGCTACCAGCTCCTTCTAGGATTTTGAGGAAGCCAGGATATGTGCGTTAGGGTTTATGTTTCCACGTGTTTCCTCTTTTACCATTTGGGGGAATGTGCTGGCGCATACTTTTGTGAATTCCAGTTTATAATGCAGAAGAGCTGTCTCTACAGTTTTGAAGTTAAGGATCTTTTTAACTGATTTAATTAATGTAAATTTACAAATATATAAAGCTGATCTAGTAATCTAACTTCTGGATGTTGTAAAACCTTCTCTTGTTACTTTTTCTGGGCAACATTATTTATATATACAGGTATTTATATATACATAAGGTTACTGGAATGCCTATATATTTGCATTCTTTAATGTAATTGAGAGATTATTTTCACACTTTATAACTTTAAAAAATATAGTTATTTAAACAATTGAAATATTTTGGACAAGGAGTATACAAAAGACAGGTAGTTCAGGTAATGAGGAGTTGCCTATTTCTCTGTTTCTTTTCTTTTTCATGCCTTATATTTATTTGTGTAGTTGACTGAGTATCTTCATTAAATGTTTTTGGATACATTTGTGTCAGGTACTTGAACTTCAGTAATTATATATGAAGCCTGGCTTAATCAGGACTTGGTGACCAATTAGTGCAGTCCCACTAAAGTTTAAGCTCCTTTTCTCATTATACACTCAGTACTGGCACTGTGTGTAAAGGATAAACTAAGTGCCCCTGATGTGCTGTTAATGAGATTTGTCAGGGCTCCCAGTTGCACTGTCTGCCAAACACAAGTGTTGTCACTTACTGTATCAGTAATGAATTGACTTAAGGGCTTCTGTAGATATTTAGAGGGCCTTAGAGTTGCAACAGATTTAAGTATTCCAAACTAATTGTGGGTGCAGTGCATCTCTGCTCCCTGTGCTGCAGGCACCTCCAGGAACAGCAGAGAATGACTTGCCTGGGTGTCCGAAAGTCAGGCTGCATTTGGGCCTTAGACTGATTTTAAATCCTCATATATTGCCTTGTGAGTTCTGCAAAAATAGTGGCACTGTGGGGTTTGTTTTCAGTCCAATTCAGAAGTAAATACACTTTCCCATATTCACAAACAAAATTGGTGCCCAAAGCAAAAAAAATCTTAGATCTTTCTCTAAAAATAAGAGAGAAAACTTCAGTTGAAAGCAATTCCATTGAATTACTTCTGTCAACAATAATACCTTTTTCATTTATTTTTCTGACACTTTTATACTTCTTTAAAATAACTTAATCTTGAAATAAAGCTTTGTTTCGTAACAGTTATCTAGGTTATTTATTTTCAAAGTCTGTTTACTGAGGTTTGTTCCCTTAAAATTTTTTGCAAACCCTTATTTTCTGAAGACTCAAACTAAAATGGTGATGGGAGAATGGTTTTCAACTGAAAGATAGTAGGTTTAAATTAAATGTTAGGAAGGAATTGTTCCCTGGGAGGGTGATGAGGCCCTGGCACAGGGTGCCCAGAGAAGCTGTGGCTGCCCCTGGATCCCTGGCAGTGCCCAAGGCCAGGCTGGACACTGGGGCTGGGAGCAGCCTGGGACAGTGGGAGGTGTCCCTGCCATGGCAGAGAGTGGAACAAGTCCTTTAAATAGTGCAAACTTATGTGATTTTTGTGCAATACCACATGATCTGTTAGGTGTTGAGCAACCAGGTCCCTTCTTTAAGAAATCCTCAAATGATAGGATATAAATGGACTATTTTGTGGCTGCTATGCAGAAAAAAAAGTTATGGTAATGCTTATTTTTGAACACTAATTGTCTGGAACCATTTATAAAGTTGGCCAAAAGCTGTATTAATCCCCTGAATGCTTGTAGTGTTTTAACTTACTAAAAGGTCAGATTCAGGATAATGGCACAGCTTCAGAGTATCTTTGGTATAAATTTACTGCTGGTTTTGAAGTCAGCAAACTTGAATGAATACTTGATATATTGTCTATAATCTAAATAAGTCTGTATAAACCAATTCTTCTGGGTGGGCCTATAACACAAACAAACCTGTATGAGAACGAACAGGGAGCTGTAGGCCAGCCTTTCCAAGGCTGAAGTGAACACTGCAGAGAACCAGTCTGCTGATACAAATAATTACACAGCAGATTAATCTTAAAATGCATCACCATTTGTGAACTCTCTTGGCAACTGAGAAAGCAAAATTCTGCATTATGGCTCCAGTCTGTTTGTGAGAGGACAGGAGTAATGCTCACTGTTTCTCCCTTCTGTTTGCTTCCAGTGGCTTGTTCTCTTCTCCTGCATAATCACTGTAACCAAACTCTGTCCTGAGCTCAGCAATATTTATTTTTAAACCTGCCTAGAACAGGAGGAGCTGCAGTTGGAGCAGTTATGTTCAGTGGGACAAACTGGGTAGAGTTGGATTAGTAAAGTACATTAAGAAGCCACTGGCTGTTATTCTTGGATGCTCTCTCTGAGTTGTAGCAAGAAGTACTGACTAGTGACACGGCTTTTATTTTTCCTCTCTGAGAAATTTCATATGGTTAAAATTGCTTTTTCATTGGAAAGAGTGGGACAGGATGGAGAGGTTCTGGCAACAGATGTGTGATCCATTGCTGCCATACCTCCCTCAAACTGGGAGTTTGGGGTGAATTGTTGAAGCATTTTGCCCTTTGAGGGCAAACCTTCAGGAAGAAACCTCTTCTCCTCCTGCTCGGAGTTGCAGAGCACACCTTGTTCCTTCAGTGTGAACTCTGCACAAGTTATGTTGTGGGCCAGAGGCAGGGTGAGGAGCACGTGTGGAGCAGGTCCTTTCTCAATCCCAAATACTGGGCAGCTCTCAAGTGCTCTCACTTGGGCAGAGAAGTGACTTTATATGTTCTGAGTGTGTGCACTTAGGAAGTTGAGAAATCCCGGACAAGGATAACATTTTGGGAACAAGAACTGGATTCTCCAGCAGTGTGTGGGTCTGAGCTGTCTGGAGTCAGTCGAGGTAGGACAGACCCACGTGTGGGCAGTCCTCTGCTTCATGGTCATGGCACAGTCTATTTATGTCAAGTTCTCTTTCTGAAAAATCAATAAGCATAAAATACAGCTGTAATAAATCAGACTGCATTTAGTCTCTCAACTCTACCCTGCTAATAAAGCTAAGAGTGGGTAATTCCTAAGGAGCAAGACCTTTTTTCCAGGTGCCCAGCAAAATACTCTTCCAGCATTGCCAAACTAACCTTTGCCAATACCGTGCTTGCTACTGCCATCTACTGCCGGCAGGTCTGGTGCTGCAGCAGGGCTCAGCCCATGGCTTTTCTCTGTGCCAGAACGCGTGGTCCTGACTCCTGTGCTGTAATGACACCTCTACAGATTTGCTGTTACCAGGCTTGGACGTGGATAGTGTTCTTCAGGATGGGAAGTTGTATTTCTGAGCTTATGTGTGTTACAGGGAAGAGGCTCTCTACATCCTGACGCTGTGTGGGCAGAGTTGCCTCATTGAGTATTTTGGTCAGGGTTCATTGGCCCAGGGAGTTGCAGGTGAAGTATTCTGTGATCCCAGGCCATGCCTGTGGCAGTGCCGTTTGATCCTTGGTGATCTGTAAGGAAAAACCCAACAGGAGTTCCTCATGAATCATTGGTTTAGCAGTGCCTGTGTGAAACTCTCCTGTGTGAGACTTGCAAGATATTTTCTTCCTGCAGGAGTAGACTTTCCCCCTTTTCCTTCCACCCTTTCTTCGTGCCTTGTTGTTCAAGTTTGCTGTGGGTTTCTGAGAACCAGTCCAGATTTGGACTGAAAAGCATTGCTTAATGATGGCCATCTTTAAGTGCAGCAATGCACTACTAGACACAGGAGTATTTGGGAAAATTGAAACTTGCATGGAGGGCAGTTGCCTTCCCCTGATTTTCTGTCAGTCTGAATGTCGTGGTGGCAATTTTTGGAGTTTCCTCCCTGGAGGAGTGGGAGGGGGAAGGCATTCCGAGAGAAGTGGGAGCTGTGGGTGCCTGTGTGAAGGATTCAAGGACTTCCAAAATATGGTCCCACGATTGATAATGTGACATGGCAGAGTGAGAGACTAATGCTGGTGGCCAGGATGTCTGCAGGCATGGCAGGACTGTAGGGAGAAGAATCTTGAAGGACAAGGTGGTAATGCAGGGGTAGATTGAATTTCCCACCAGCCAAGGGGATTTTCTGTCTCCTGAGGAAAGCAAGCTGCAAACATTACTTTGAGGGATCTCATCTCTTTTTAATCTCTTCATGTTACCAGCTGTTAAAGACACGGGGAACTGCAAGTGTTTTTTGGATGATGATGTCAGTACATCTAATTATATAATTTCCATCTGCTGACTGGAAAGCTGATAGAGAAGAGCTGAAGGAAGAACATTAAAATATCTTCCTTTTTTTTTCCTTGTTGAAGGATCCAACAGTCTAAAATATGGCACTGGATGTCTAATGTACAGAATTCTCTCTTTACTAGCTTTTGGATTATGTAGAAACACGTCTGTGTGCACACAGTGTTGCTGAAACCACGTTTAGATCTGACATTTTGGAGAGCAGTTCCCTAGGACAGGGACGTACAGGGAAATTATTTACTGCCCTGCCCAATTCCTAGAAAAGGATTTAATTGAGGAAGGAGCGGAAACGTTGCCTGAAGAGTATCAGATTCTGCCTACTTTGGCCCCAGCCATAAGACAGATGTAGCATTTGGCCAAGTCAGATAAAAATCAGTGTAATACAGTTACTCTGGGCATTTCAGGAAGCTGCCTGCAATTCAGTGCTTCTAATTTCTGAAAAAGAAATATACCCAGATCCTCTTCTTAAATAATCCCTTACCATAAAAATTGTCTCCAGCAGTGGTCAGAAGTGGAACAGCTCAGGGAGGACTCTTCCCATCATGCCAAGAATTCAGTTATTTTTCTGTACACTCGGTCAGGTTCCTGCTGGTTTTGACAATACGGCTTGTCATATTTTTGTGTTTAACAACTGTTGATGAATTTTTCTTTTTCGCATTTAATTGAGTTTGAACCCACACAGCCTGCATAAATACTTGTTGGTAATTAATACCATAGCTCGTCTATGCAATGGGTGGAAAAAAGGTTGGGATTTTTGGTTTAATTTTTTCATTTATTAGTGTACTCTTAGGGCTCCTACTTCCTGTGTGAAGGAGAGAATGTAACTCTCTTTATCCTTTTTTTTCTCAAGCCTTTTGATTTTAGTACACATGTGCTCTCTCCCTATTCAGTTCATCTCCTTCTCAATGAAAACTCCTTATGTTCTTTGTATGGAATTATTATTTTTGCCTCCTGCGCCTTTTCTTTGTGTTTATTTATATTGAATTTGATTATGGGGGGGTTTTGGTGGGGGGTGGCAGAGCAAGGTTCCCTGTTGTTTTTTTTTCTTTCCCTTCATCCAGTCTCTGACTCCTCTGAAGTGGTACTGCAGTTCTTTGCCTTGAATTCTAGTTTTCATATTTTTCCAACATCATAATCAGAGCAGAATTTGTTTCTGTGCTGTTTGCCTTCTTTTAATTCTCATTATTTAGCCTTAATAATTGTGACGTCTCTTTTAAATGCAAAGTTAAGTCAAGGACTGTTTCTCAGTGCTGGAAGAAATCAAAGAGGGCTAAGTGATCTCAGGAGAGGCTCTTAAGTAGCTGTAGTGTTTGTGTAAGTGAGAGAATTAAAAGAACTAATTAAAGTAAGCTGGAGCACTTTATGAACTGCCCACACAGACCTGCTTAATACAGTGCAGTCCAAACCTGTGGCACTTGTATTGATGGTAAAAATGAACAGAGAAATAAATATCTCACTGATGGAAGTTAGCACAGAAAATGCTGTTCTAAATGAACAAATTAAATATTGTGAACCAGTTGATTGAGAAATTCTTCTGGCCAGTGAGTTCGATTGTCCATTCCCCTACCCCGTGCATCACATGTTCATTTTATTTACAGGAGATAAATTTACAGGTGTCACTGTCAGTGGCACCAAATCTCTCTTCTTCTGTTATAGTGGCTGGTTTATGTAATAAAGGGTGCAGTGTAGCAGGATTTGCTGTTGCACTTCATTATTCTTAAGGCCACTCTTCTCACAAATCCATGATTGTTCCCAATCGTGTCACACACACACACACACTGGTAATTTCAACTGCATTTCCATTTCCCTTTATGTAGCATTTATGATCTTTGAAGATTCATTTTGGATGTAAATTACCAGTTCAAGAGTATAAAAAGAGAAATCTATTTAATGTTCCAGTTTTGAATGACAGTTTTGCATGAGTGGAGATGATTTACTTGGAGTTGAAAAATAAACCAGTCAATCCTTTTACAATACACTGTCACAATAGAGATCTTGAAATAAGAGTGTTAGTTTGGTGGGGTTTTGTTTTGCTCAAGTTGCAAACTGCAAACCACTGTTTTGAGACTGGACTGACTTTGGTTTATAGCATGCTTTCCTGAAAATTCTTTTGATTATATGTTTATATTTAAGGACACCTTCATATACTACAGCTTTGTTATTTGTATGGTATTACAGGAAAAATTGATGTCTCCTGGAAAACAGGTGGAGCAATAAAGTCTCCACCAAACCTCCATACATGCTTTAGAATCTATTTCTGGTACAGTGCAATCACCAGCAACAAAGAGCTAAAAATAGCAGTGTTTTATTTGAGGCTGTCCTGATGCCTCTCCGCTTTTCTGGCAGTGTGCTTTGTGTCACTGCCGTGCTCGTGTGACCTGTCTGCTACTTGGAGGTGGATTTTTGCAATCTGCTCTCTATTTTCTTCTGAACTGCTCTAATAAAGCTGAGCACACAATTTCCTTGCTGGGAAACTCCAGAGATTAAACAAGGAAGCTTGCACCACCACAAGGTTGGCTTGCACCACCTCTGGAGCCAGGGGATGTTGTTCTGTCCTCACCGTGCCAGGTTACAAGAGCTTTGAGGATACAGTTGGTTTACACTTCAAGAGTTTCAGAGGTCTTTTAAGAAGGTTCAGCAATATTCTTTAAATGAAGATGCTGATAATTTGAAGAAATAATTTGGACCAAAGTCTTCTAAAAGTAGCGATATTTTCTGTAAATGTTAATAAACAATGAGAATTGCAACTGAAGTCAAGTACTTGCACAGTTGGCCATGTTCCAGTAATTTCACCTTTCTTTACTCTTTGCAGATACATCCTGCACTGGGATTCCACTGCTTTGTTTGAAAACATACTGAGCTGACTTTACTGATGTGATTTTACTGTTAAGCTTTGAAATATTATTACTTTTTCTGAAAGTCTCTATAAAAGCCAGTCAAGTGGATTTTTACATACTGTGTTGGTAGCGTGTTAAACCAAATAAATAGATTAAAGCAGTTTATAGTAAAAGCACGCTGGAAGTGTAAACATATATTAAGCAAGACAAAGATGTGGTTAGTTACACACACAAACCAACCAGGAGATCACAGAGAAGCAGCCCTATTAACCAGTCAGATGGCACTGCAAAATACTATCAGTGTCATTCTGCCAAAAGCAGCAGATTGCCACCTGGGCTGGGTGAAAGAATCATCCCTCTGCTTCTGTTCCAAAATTTGTAAGAGATTTTTATGTTGTAGTTAAAAATCTTGTGTTTGGAGGCAATTAATGGCATCTCTGTGATTTAATGTGCAGGTAGTTGCTTGTAGGGTTTGCTGGCAGCACTAGGCACCTACCTCATGTTTCTGTCAGTGGGAATTGGGCATTATTTATTTCTTCAAAATCCTGCTTGGCGTCTTTTTCCGTCTAACAGCAACCAATCGCTTTTAAAATCTAGCTCTGAAGTTGGTTGGTGACGTAAATCCTGTGTTCAGTGAGTAAAGGATATTAAATCCAACTGAGGGTTTGTGAGATTTAGTATTTTAAATGCCTGAGTAGGTTTTTTTGACCAGTAGTTCAACTTTCAAAAAAAGTTCTGTGTGAAAGCTTTTATTTTGTCCCTCCTGTTTACTTTCCTTTGTAGCTTTTCAAGTAATTCCTGTTAAATGGGTGAGGCTTATCTGCCTGTTTCTGAGAGTGGCAATAAAAATACTTATTTGTTGAAATGTTTCATTATGGATAGAATTATTTAACTCTGCATTCATGAGGCTGTTTGTGAGCACGTGCACATAATCTCAAACACAGTTTTTATGCACACAGTTTCTGTCAGCATGTTAGAGAATATGGTTTGTGGGCAAAACCCCTGAGCTGACACACGGCTCTTCCTGGCTTTCTTGTTTTGAAACAATTCTGGAGCATCTGTCATTGTTTCACACAATTTCCTGTAAAGCTGCCTGTGGCAGTTGCACTCATTCTTTATTACCCAGGGGCTTTGCAAGCTATAAAATAAGGTATCTGACTACCTAATAGCCTAATATTCAGCCTTCCCAGGAGAAGGGGGAGTGGAAAGCTGGTTTTACTTTCTTTTTTGCTGAGCATGCAAACCTGACCCTCGATGAGGTGCTTTTGTCCGTGTTGTCAGTGAAGTCAGAGGATTTCCTGTGATAATGGCTTTTCTAGCTGGGAGATGGCTCCTTCCATGCTCCACAGAATGGCTCTGATCAAATGAGATTCAAGTTCTGCCTTGATACAAATGGTACATCTGCATGTGATTTTCTTTTTAACAACCCCTTGGTTTTTTGCTTTGTTTATTAGTTTAGAGGCCCTTTTTACTGAAATAAACTGTAAAAGCAGTCCAAAAATGTGATGCCTACGGATGCTGGACTGTGTCTGTAGGATCCTTGCTGCATATGCACACACATTACATCATCTGTGCATAGCTATAGATAGATATGTGTTGCTGCTCTTGTTTTTAACTAGGTTTTTTGTTAAGAAGAATAATTTTTAGATATTTTTAGTTGAAAACCAAAATGCTTATACAGAGCTGCTTTTCTGTTTTGTAGTTGAATAGATGAATGTTTTTTCTGTAGAAATGTTTCTATAAAAACTGAAATAACAGCAATTAGAATTAATTTAAGTTTCCTAAGCCTAATGGAATTGTTTTAAGATCAATATGTGGTGAACACTCAGTTCATTTTGCATGACAACAGTTCCATTGGGGTTACTTAAAAAAACTTATTTAGGTATGTTTGAAGACTTAAATTATGCTTGTGTGGATTGGGGCTGGAAAACCCCAACCACAGACCTACTGTACCTAAAACTTGATATTTTCAACTACAAACAAACCCCAAATGCAACAAATGACTTGTCCTAAAATATTAGAAGTCACAGAGCAGAGGAATACTTAACCACTGCTTAGGTTTTTGTCTTTCAAATGAGTTTCTTGGAAATACAAAAATGTTGCTGTAGGTTTGAGGAAAACCCCGTGAGTGATGAGAAGTGAACTGGTGAGAGCAGTGCTCAGGAGCCAGGGTTTGGGGGTGAGCTCCTCCCAGGGAGCACCACCAGCACCCATCAGTGCAGGGAGTTCAGAGCTGCACTTTGAGGGGCTCAGCTGCACCATCAGGTACAGAGGATTGTGTGTGGTGCCTGCTGGTTTAATAGAGCTCTGCCTCCTTCCCTGCCGTTGGATTCCTTCAGGTTCTTATTTAAAAAACACTTAAAATGAACAGAGTTTCAGACGATCACGTTCTAGTGAAGCTGTTGGAAGCACATGATTGTTTAAAGCTCTGTCCTGCCTTCCCTGTCTGGCTGAATTAGGGTACATACAGTCTTCATTTGTACATTCCAAACTCATGAGCAGCTTCAAAGAGATTCTTTTCCCAGCCTGGTCTGCTGCCAGGGATCTTCCAGCTTTCTCATCTGAATGTGGAACCATGGCTCTGGTTAAAATTGGGCAACTTTTGGCCTGAGGGAGGTGTTAGCTATGTTTGGGATAGAAGATTGTGTGATGGGAGGGCTTAACCAGCGTGTAAGTGCTTAATTCACTGCTGGACTTTTCCACTTGCAAAGCACTTCAGCAATCCTGAATGGGTATTAATAAAACCCCTCCTGCTGTACCAACACATTTAGAAACAGGAACTGTGTATCCCTGTCCTTCTGTCCTGCTAAATGCTTATATTCACATGGTTTTGTGATTCATTTATCTGATACCTGCCATGCACCTCTGCACACTTGAAACTTCCCACCAAGACACAAGGTTCCAAAGTACACGGTGTGTTTGGCTGGGTTTCCTCAGAGCATGAAGGGAGTTTACTGCTTCCTCCCTCCTCCCCATGTGACCTTTAGATTTTGTCCTGGTCATTATTTGAGATTGCTGAGAGATGGTTGTGTATGTATCTCTGGACGTATATTTAGAAATGCCATGGTCTCCTCACATTGTGTTATTTCTTTTTTCTAATTGATTCCATGGCATTACTTGGCTGGCAGAGTGTACACAAAGGAGCTTGCATTTCAAGGAGCACTTCAAATACGTCGTTGTGTTTTTAGGAGCTTAATTTTACATGGCGATTTTGTGGCCAGGTAACATTGTTTTAAGTCAGTGTTTAGATTTTTCTTGTCTGCTACTTGCTCTGACCTAGTCTTCTTAACAGATATCTTAACAGTTATCTTCTTCCGATAGTAGCATTTGAAGAATCTAAACAGATTTTATTAAAATTTTGTCTTTCAACAGGAGCATTAGGAAAACATTTGCTAATGGTTGAAAAATGTGAGCAGAGCTGTTCCACCTAGGCCGTTTCAATATTGGGAGAGTGTTGTTGAAAGTAAGAATGGAACTACCTAGTCGGATTCTTTTCCAGGGAAATAAATTATCCCACTGCAGAGTTCTTATTCAATATCTGCCTCTCCTCAGTCAGGTGTGCTGAAGTGTTGTGTTGTGACACGCGATTGGCCTCCAGGCAGTCCCAGAAACCTCCCCTGAGGCAAAAGCAGGCACAGTTCTGTTCCAGTGCAGGAACAGGCACTTTCTCCAGGAGTGGGGTGGGCTTTGCACCCACCCAGCTGTGTCAGGAATGGTACATCTTGCAGGAAGTGCTAGAATGGACATCTTGGGTTGCAGGAATTAGTAAAGTTTATATTCCTTCGTCAAGTGCTGTCAGTGAAGCAGCCAAGCCGCAGGAAGTGGTTGCGTTCAACTTTTTTTTAATGTACGTCTGTTTTTACTCAAACTTTTCCTTTATTCTGCTGAGAATCTACTTTAAATATTGAGATTTAAGGTGGACTCTAATAAAAGAATTATTAATTTCTGAGGTTTTACCTATTTTTTACTGCAGGTTTCAAAAAGAAAATTAACACCCTTGCCCTGAAGTACAGGGTGGGAATAACACAAAGGACAGTCCTAAATTTTTTTCTAGCTAGTCCTTGTGCTTTAATACAGTTATTTTTTTTTAACCACTTCATTCCATGTGGGAAGGGTTGGAACTTGTTTGTGTGTTACAGATGGAAAATACAAAGGTGTAGGACAGGCTTGGCTTACACAGGCCAGCAGAATGAAACATAAACCTCTTCATCCTGCCCTCTGGAAGGGAAGGGTCAAATCCTGTTAGTGTTTCATCCAGGGAAGTGCTGCTGCAGAGTGGGAGCATTTCCTGGGAGTCCAGAACTCACACCCAGGTTTCTATCTGCCTCCATGCCGCCAAATTTGGCTGCTTCACTTGCAGTCTGTGCTACTGGAAAGAAAGAAATCAGAGAGAAATCTGTTTCTTCAAGTGACCTAAATAATTCTCCTGGTTCCTGCGCTCGGCTCAGTGTTACTCCGCCGCCTGCAACATTAGTAGGATCAGATAATATCGGAGACTTGCGGGTGTTTTTTCATAATTATCTGTTTAACCTTGTGATTAAGGGTAATGCATCTCCTCCATCTGTTACTAATTCAGCTGAAGTAAAACTAGTTTGTCTGTTTGGAGGCTGTTGGAGCAAACGCTGATGGATAATTGTGAGAGCCATTAATAATGTCATTAACTGACTTGGTGCCATTTTTAAAGGCAGAAATGGTTACTGATGCAGACCACCAGTCTGAATTCTAGGTCAAAAAATCTCAAAGCCCTGCTGGTTCTGATAAATGTTTTGCAATCATTGTGTGAAGGAATTTTGTAGGTGCTGTTTCAACTTCCATATTCTAAACCTCGTCACCGCACTTCACACTAATGAGCAGGCTAGGGAAAGAAGCCAAGAAATTAATGGACCATAGAAACTAAATTACCCTTTCAACCCTGAAGGAAGTCTTCCCTCGTGCTCAGCTCATGAATTGATCTCAACGCAAGGAAAACAGAACCTGCTAAAGCCATTTGCTGGCACTGTCTTACCTTGGTATTAAATCTATGTAGTTTTATACAAAACCAGGCTGTTCCTTCTTTCCAAATAATTTTCCTACATTTAGATTTCTTTCAGACTTCCACGTGTGATAAAATTTGGCATCTCTCTGAAATGATTTCCCCCCCTTCCTGCTCTTCTGAATTCCCATGGCTGCTGGAAAATTGAAATCCTTTCTGCTTTATGGAGAGAGGTTTAGAAATGGAAATTTCAGGGCTAGCTTAGATTGCTGTTGCACTACTTATCATCAGCCTTTATGTTACAGAAGGAAAAACTGTAAGGAAAAACACAATTAACTACAAAGTTCTCATGACACACGTTTTTAGGTACTTTAAGAATCTTGATATTGTTTGGCTAAGAAAAAACCAAGCTGTATGGAATCGAGTTTTTTTCACTTGGCTGACCTTTTTCTTACAGTTCACCTGTCCTCTGTATGATCAGTGTATGTATATTTTTACAGACAAGGTGTTTAAAACCCTAAGACAGACATCTTGTTTTCAGCAGCATCTCGCCCTTCCCACCTCAGACGGTGACTGTAGTGACCCAACAAGTAGGACTACTGAAAAATCTCTCTTTGGAACTTAGGAAGAAATGAAAACCACCAAACCTGTCTGATACTGGTGTAGCTTAAATTTGAACAAAATATTGTATTCAAACAGTTTAAAGCAGGTCTTGAGAAGCTGTATTAACAAAAAAAGTGAACTCTTGGGTTATACAGATTCATTTCCAGTGGGGCTTTTGCCAGCATCGTTGTGTCTGTGAGGGGAAGAGGGGTTGGAGCTCTGCTCCTAATATCAGCAAATGTTCTCAAGGGTTGGCTGCGCTTTGTTAGGATTTTTACACCCAAAAGTCCCCTCAAAGTATTCCATGCTCATCTCAGCTTAAGCTGGGTCATTGTATTTGTTCTCTTGATGTTTGGTGGGGCTTTTTTCCAAGAAGAAACTAGTGAAATGAGTCAGAAGTGACAAGAAGTCTGGAATGAGAGGGGCTGCTTGAGAATCTCTCAAGTCACTCTGGATATTATTAGGAGTCCCAGAAAGAACAGCTTCCCTGGAAGCTTGGTGCAGGACTGCTTGTGTGATTGAAATAAGAATATCGTGTTCCATCACTATGCACTCAGATTTCCTTGTAGAAGGATCCATGGCACATTCAGCTGGCAGTTTCCAGCCATTACAGAACTTATGCCCTACTCCTGTGGGGTAAAACAGCTGGAGATTCCTGCAGGATTTTGGATGCCTTCTCCCTTTGAAGCTGACTGTGTGACAAAAGTAATTCTTACATATGGACATGTCATGTATTTTCACAAACACATAATTTCATTTCTCTTGTGGAAATGTGTCTTCCTCTAGCAGATACCTGTTGAAAGTTCCATTTGTGTAAGATACAAAAGTGTAACATGTAATGTTAGCAGTTTCTGTGTGATTCAGACACACTGACAGAAACAAATTGTCTCATTGCTGATATTTGTTGCAAATTGCTGGCTGGATGAATAGAAAATATTCACAACTTCTGTCACTTACGGATTATTGGCCAGCGTGACAAAACCTCTCACTTGATGGGTTTTAATATTAATGAATGACAACTTTACATTTAAGTTTTACATAAGAACTGTGTTCTTTGGTATTCTCAGGGAATTTTTTTTCCTCTGAAAGCCTGTCTTAAAAATGTCTTAACTAACAGTGTGTGAAAGAGGGAAGTGTAGTTCACAGAATGCATAAGAAATGGAGGGACTTGGATCTTTAGGCTACTGGAGTACCAAGAGAGTGTGAAATCCCTCTTGCCTCTGGTTAACGTAGCTGGGGGTTGTGTTGGGCATGGCAGCTTTTTCTTTTTGAAGTTTGAGTGATTCCTGTTGAATTCTGTTGCTGGTGATTGAAGCACAATAACATTTAATAACTTCAGGCTGCTGCACTGCTGCTTCTGGTGGTTTGCATTTGGGACATGGTGTGTGATCTTTTGCTTCCTCAAGATCATAAATGTTCTGCTCCTTGGTTTGTCTTTGCTTCATTTGAATTCTCTGTGGGCTTTGTGAAGTTGCTTAATAAACTTCATTTCATTGAGAAATGTAGATAGAGCTGTGTGCTTAAGTCGATGTGGTTGTGTTTGACCAGAAGTTACATTGATGAGATGAGAATTTAAATCAATTTCCTTTCCCTGTTCCAGTCTTTTAATCATCCAGTCTCTGCCCTTCAAGGCTCTCATTTCCCTCATTAAAGTACCAATCCTCTGTTTTTGCAGAAATTCTTTGAGTTCATTCATTCATGTGTTCAGCCTTTTCTCTTCCATGGGCAGGAATTTGACTCTCATGGAGTCCTGCTCCAGTGGAAACTAATGAAGAAACTGGTTTTTATCTATTTGTTGGGCTGGGCCAATCTTTAAGTCTCCCGTAAGTGCCAAGAACATGGACGCCTGATAGGTGACACCCTTGTCTTGTCAGCTGCTCAGCGTTGCCAGCCAGTGCTGCAGTGGGAATCGAGTGAAGCAGAACCCCGTGTGAAGCTGTTTATTGCTGGTCTGTGTTCCGGTCCGCAGTGTTTGCACATCCTGAAGAGTTTCCTACACCAGTGCCCTTATTTCTGCCTTGGTGCACTTCAACTACAGCAATGTAACTTTATGGATGGATCTAAAGAGGGATTTCCTGCATCTCCTTTTGGATTTTGTCCTTGAAGCTGATAGGATGAGAGGGAGCAAGAAACCTTTTTCTTCCGTTTGTGTATTTTGCTTCATTGCTTACTGTAGCATTTTAAATTAAAAAGAAATTTTAGAGTCTTGTATTTGTTTTACCTTTTTCACTTCTAAGTTGCAGTCATTTTGTTGAATGTAGAATACTGGCAGAACCTTCAATTTTTCTTTGCTGAAACAGGATATGTTGTTTCTTAGAAAACTTTTCTTAAGCCAGTTGTTCAGGTGTTCCTTTAAACATATTTGTCTCCAGCTTTTCTCATCCAGGAGCAGTAGTATTTTTCCTCATGCTTCCATTATGTGGATTTATTGCAGGATATAGGAAGTTGCAAAGTACTGGTAGTTGGAAGTGGCATTTCTCTGCTCTGTGTAGGTATGTGAGAAGGATTTCATTGCTAAATAATGATTTAAGACATTCAAAACATTTTGTTTATACTGTTGATGGGCTTACTGGAGTACATTGTTCTTTAAGAGCAGTTTTAATTTCTGTTGTGCCAGTGCTGTTTAAAATACAAACAGGCAATTCCATCAGTGACACAACAGGTGCTACAGTGGGATTGTTTATTTTGTCTCCTGTGCCAAGGAGGAAGGTGCAGTTCCAGGGATGTGCTTTCTGCAGTCTGTTCCTTGAGGCAGTAACAAAATAAGACGTAACTGTAGGAAGGCTGTGTGGAACAAGCAGAGTTCCCAGCAGGAATGCAGCAGATCTTTTACAGCTCATGACACATTCCCTGCTCTTGGATGTAAAGCACTCCTGTGATTATCTTTGCAGCAAGCACTTGACTTACCCTGAATCTACATTCACAGTGTCTGTTCCTCACAAAATCCCAAACACAGCAAACCCCCACAAACAAAACTATGGGTTTGTTCAGCTTTCCAGAATAAGGATCTTGATTTTCCCCCATCTAAAAAGAAACATATTTTACAAGTTCAATATTTTCCTTTGTTCTCTGTCTCCTTAACTTGGTAGCCTATTTTACAGTTTGTGTTTTCAGCCTGTGCAAAAAATGTCAGATCCATTCAGATTTTTTTTCTCAGTTGGACTACTAAGATCATTTTCCCTTTCTGATTAATTCCTTTCAAAATAATTTCAAAGCAAATCAGTGCTAAGGAAATACTCTTTCCTTTCGGAATGATGTTCGTAGCACTTTTAAACATTCTTGTTGTATTTTGGCCATTTGGAAGTTGGCTGTTCTATTAAATCTATGGGTTTGGGGGAACAATTACCTCTTACATATTAGACTTCAATTGTAGAATGAAATGCAAGTGTGGCCTTGATGTTTCTGCCATTCTCTTGATGAGGACATGTCTCTAGGCCAGTTCTGCCATTGCCAGGACAGTGAGGTCAGGGAAGCTTTTGAGACCCAATAAAGGACCTCGGTGGTACCTCTTTGTGTGATGTAACCATTGCCATCAGTAAATAATGATATCTCTGCTTCTCAAGCCCTTCTGCAGCACCTGAAACATGTCATTTTGCTCTGGGATTTCTGAATAGGTCACTGAGCATCAACAAAGAAGTTTTTTGTTTTGCTGATGGGTAGATTGGATGGGCAGCCTGGCTACTGAGGAAGACGTGAAATAATTTGCATGTTCTTTTCTTCATTCATCTTCAATCTTAGCATTACCAAGCTATTCCACACAACAGCCCACGCACTGTAAATAACCTTCCCTCTGACTTTCCTCTCTGCTCTTCTGCTCTCGTGCAGTACATGTCCTTTTTTCTGGAATTGTCAGTCTTATCTCCTGCAGTAGCTGAATGTGCTGAAACAAGGGAGCCTGGTCCAGGCCTGTGTACAGAGGCCTGACATCTCTGTGGGAACAGTGCTGAGATTATGCAGCCTATTGTGCTCACATCTTCCAAAACCTGCTCTTGTTTCCTGATAGAGATCAGGCTGCTGAGCAGTCCCACCATTTACCAGAATATTTTCAAAAGGAAGCTACCTCGCCTTTCACAGGTCAGGTAAACACAATATTGTGAAGACTGCCTGTCTTCAGGTGCCTGGGGGGAAAAAAAGAGCAATTCAGTGTTACCAAGAAATTTCTGTTTTCTGCTCTCAGCTGTCTTCCCTTTGGAGCAGAGGTGGATGAAGACAGCTCAGGGCTGGTAGATCTCCCTGGAGAGCAGACTGAGGAGGGGGTGAGGCTGCACAGTTGTCCCCAGCACAGAGGGGAGGATGTGCCAACACAGAGACCAACGTTTGAAGAGCCACCAGAGACTCTTGCTGATGTTAAAAACTGAGAGGAAATGGGTGTACAGCTCCTTTTCTTGTAGTTCCATTTATTAATTATAGTGTGAGACCATTTCTCTGGGCTAGACAGGAAAAACTGGGATCCTGAGGCTGCAGACTACACTGAGGGGTATCACTGTAATTTCAGTCTAACTCATTTCCCTTCTCCCCCACATACACTGCTAACTCAGTGTTTCCTCTGTTCCTGGGACCTTCAGGAATAGGATGGGAGCAGTCACAGCTGTAGCACACACTGGAGTTTGAGCGTTCTGAAATTTTGGCAGCCTGTCAAATGACCAGGTTGGGGGAGGAAGAACCAGAATTGGGAAGTGGTTATTTACTTTTCCTTCACCCTATAACTCAGTCAAAATTTAACAGTATTTAATTGAAAGCATGAAGAGAATATTTCTGACCTTGAGGAAAATCCTGCCAAATCTCAGTGACGTGTTAGAAATAATGAAGTTTTAGGGGTTGTCAGAGAAGTTTTGTGAACTTTTACTGTTTGAGCACTGTGTAGTCCATGTGATCATGGCTGCTTTACCTTTTATCAGCTCTCCCCTGTGGCTCTGTTCCCTTCCAGTGCTGGGTCTGCTGAGGCTGGTTGGAAGGTCAGGGCAAACTGCACCTTTTTTCCTACTTCTCTATGGGTTTGCAGTGTGCACAGTGCTCAGCATTGCACATGTGGAGAGCTGTGTACACATGGCAGAGCAATGTCATTTCTGCCTGGTACTTAATAGGCTAATCCAGCTTTTAGAGCAATTTCTTTAAATTTGTTTCCATGTTTGGGTTGAAGTCATTCTGCACAGCAAACAAACCTGTGTCACCAGCACAAGCAGCAGCACAGAACAAGCCTGAAAGTGTGAAGCAATTGGTTTCTGTCGGTGGGTGAGGATTCAGCACAGAGCGATGGCTGCAGCACATTCCTGCCTCGGGAGCTGTTTGGCCTGGCACAGACCGTGGGTCAGCACCCTGGATGGCAGCACAGGCACGGGGCTCACAGAGGCTGAGCTCACGGAGGGCTGGCACAGAGTTGCCACAGTGGAGACCTGGGAACTGCTGGAGATGGAGGATGGCTGAAGATGCTGGTTTCCCTTTCTCTGGGGGCCACTCTGTGTCACTGTCCTACGGTGGGTGGGTGCTGGGCACCAGAGCTCTGTCTGCCTCACTCACTCGGTGGCACCGGCTGCAGCTCAGTCCTGCCAAGACACAGAACTGGTATTTCAGGCATGTCTATAAAATACTTCTCACTGCAGTGGTGGGGTTGGTTTGCTTTTCATTTTCAGGCAGAAACTTGTTCTCAATTCAAGAGGAAAACTAGGGAGAAAATAATTTTTATTACAAGATTACTTGGTGGAAATGAAAACATGAAATCTTGCATTTGATATGAGAATAATTATTTTTCCTTCTCATGATTTTTCTTGAATTGTGTTCTTGGAACATACTTTAGGTTTCAGATAACTTGTTTATTGTGTGTCTGTGTAAATGTTTAAAATCCAACAATCAGGACTGACGTACAAAAATAATACTTTCCTTTATTTTCTGCTTGACCCTCATGTGGTTTCAGGAGCTGTTTTTAGCTTATTTGAAATAATTTTTATTTTCAAGCTTTTTACTTGATTGAGCACCTTATAGAAAGGGTGAACTTGACTCATTTTCAGATCTGTTTTATTGTTTAAATAGATAAATCCTACATTCATTCTGATACCCTTTAAGGTGTTATTTTGTGGGAAAATAAAATGTTCTGTCCCATTCCAGTACTGGTGAGATTGTCAGTGGTTTTAATAGGCAAAAAACCCTCAATATGTTTGGATTTTTCCATCCTCATAAGATTTTGTTGCTGGAAGTTACTGGTTTGGTGTCCAATACCTCTGTTCCCCACCTGAGGAATGATTTCCTTGGTGACAAACCTGCCTCTCCCTATCTTTGACACTGAATTATTTCCATATGCCTTGCAAAGAAGTGAAGAGAAGAGCAGTAGGTAGGTGAGGACTAGAAACTAACAAAAATTAAAATAATTATGTGTGACCTGCAATTGTTATTTAAAACCCCCCAACTTTTGGGATGTGACTGGGAGCTGGAGTAGTGGAGATCAGAGAGAGAACATGGTTAACTGAATTGTGCATCTTTAATGCTTCATACCCCTGCTAGTGCAGTTATTTTCCATCCCTAAGTGTGATTTGTGTGCCACCTGTTTCAACTGCAGTCACTCTCTGGGGACATCAAATGGGAGGCAGCGTGTAGGAGCTAAATTATTTGGAGAGGATTCAGTGATTGACTTAAATGTAAAGGGATTAATTGGTCTCTAAACGAGTCAATTAAACTGTATTCCAAAAGTGGAAAGATCACAAATGCATGGCAATGAATAAATTAATGCATTTTTCATGGTTTTGGAATTTTCTACATGTTGCTTAATTTGTTTTGAATCATAAAATTTATTCCATTAATTGTGATCGTGCTGCATAATGGACGCATGTGAAATAAGTTTGTGCAGCCATCCTCCTAAAGGACAGCTGGCAGCAGGCTTACAGCACAAATTGCAGTGTGTGTTAGGAGGTGTTTAGAGCTTTTGCAGGCTCTTTGACACACCATACAGCAGAGGAGAACAAATTTTCTCTGAGACCGTGCTGTAAAATGAGATTCGGGTCTCTTAAAACTTTGTCTCCGTTCTGTGTAGCTCATTAAACCCTGTGCTCTTCAGTAGAAGTGTGAAGGGCGTTTTATGCTTGGTCCTTGGTGCTTGAGCAAGGTGTGCTGTGCAAGGAACTGTGGAGAGCTTTAGGCACTTGGCTTTGCTTTGTCATTTTGAGGGGTATTTTATGGGTTGGGTTTTGACTTTTTGTTTAATTTTATCAAGGTGTAGTTGAATATTATTTTCTTTCATTTTGCAGTAGTGCTGTTGTCCTGCCACATTTAAGAGTTCAGCTGCAAGTCCTGGGAATATTAATGCTCTCCGTCAAGATTCATCTCTCTTCCTGTTCTGTAATTGAAAGTGCTGGGTTATTATTATAGGTTTCTAATCACGTAAAGATATCAGAAGATTTGGTTTGTGGGAAGAAATGAACTTAGAGGGGGATCAAGTCTTGCAGCACTTACAAATCCTTTTCCAGCTGCCATTTTTAAGTGGATGTGAGATGGTCAGAGGGTCCCCAGCTCCCATGTTCTGAAAGCAGGGCTGCATCCTCACTGGAGAGCTCCCAGTGCTGGTGTTCACCTGCTGGAAAAACTAAACTTTGCTCACACGGGAAGTGGGTACAGGGATTTAATACCTGGAGAGTCTGAATTTCTTTTTGAGGCTGTGTGAATCTGTGACATAAAAGTCGCACTATAATGCTTTACTTCTCCTTTTCCCTTGAGGAGCCCACAGTAAGCAGCACAAATCAAAACTGCATTAATAGTTCTGAGAATTTGAGAACAATATTCTTCCTCTTACTTCTCTGTTGAACAAACTGAGTAAGCGCAGTTCCCCCTGTTGATGTACTTGCTTTGTGAATGAAACCGATAAATTTAATTTTGTGTGCAGTGAACTTAATGACAGCAAGAAATGGATGTTTGGCTCTTCTTCCCCTTTGTTTTGCTGTTTTTTTTTCCAGGAATCTCCTTTCTGAATGGCCTTAATCTAATATAATGCGACTTTGGATAATAGCACTCAGCCTCCATGGGGCGAAGAGGAGAAGGGTGCATTAACCTACATTAGCAGGCAGCAAAAACAAGGCAGTGCTGGCCTTGCAGAGCAGAGGAGGAGCCTGTGACAGGCTGGGCTTTATTTGTACGGCTCAGACACGGAAAGGACGCACCCTGGTTGTGCTCTGGCTGCTGCCTGTGGTGACAGAGCCTGTCTGGAGAGCATCCCTGGGACTGAGACTGCAGGAATTTAAATTGGGAGAGAGCAAATGAATTGTGGTGTCTGTTAACTGGTGAATTACTGTGCACTGTGTTACCATGCCAGTGCTGCTTAACTTACTCACAAAGCAGGGAGAGAGAGAAGCCTGGCTGCTTGTGAGGAAATTAGGTTCTTTGGTTATAAGAAACACCTGTCTTTTCATTTATGAGATTTTAGTTTTCATTATTTTTGAGCTCAATTTTTAGGATTTGTGGAGAACTATCTGATTATCTTGGAAGATTTTGGATAAAATAATTTTAAAGCTTCACGCAGCCCCTGCCTAATTTAAACAAGCCGGAGTAAGTGGCAGTGCCTGCTTCATTTTTTCCCCATGCTATGATGAGCAGTCTGAGAAATTACCTGATGTTCATGTGTTATCTCCCCTTGTACCTCATACCTGCTAGTCTGGGTTCTTGTAGGGCATTGAAGCTGGTTTTGTTCCCATATTTTAAATTTTTTTCAGTCTCCCTTGGCTGGTTTGCACAGCACTGGGTGGCTGTTCCAGCTCGGTGTTCCCACGTGAGGGAATGTTTGGTTAGGGAGGAACTCGGAGCTATTATTTGTGAGAACACCACGTGTGTTACATAAACAAACAATGTGACCTTCCTGGCTGCGCATCCATAATAACAGAGCAGCCTGATAAAACACACACAGCGATGCTGTCCACGCCACAGTGCTCCTTCAGGTTACGGGGGCTTTTAGAGAAATCATGGCTCACAAATGCCTACTGAGATCAAAGCTATCTCAAGCCAAAACAGATTATCAGATGCATTAAATTTCTGGCTTTCAGAGCTAATTGTCATATAAATCAAGACAGAATTTAGGTAATTTTTGATAAGTTGTTACAAATACATTTCTGTGTTATCCCATGTGGATGCTCTTCTTTAGTGTGCAGGTTTGAATCCAGGAGAGCACAGAGCAAAGATTGGTGACAAACTCAGCTGTGGCTTTGAGTGAATCTGTGCTACAAGGAAATACTAAAATAAGGAATCGTCTAAAGCAATTACTGAGGGATCACTAATGGCTTGTGGCTTTATTCCTAGAGCAGCATTAACTTATGAAAATGAAGCTCCCAATGTAAATGTGGTTTGATACTCCCCCATACCTGAGTGTTAAATACCTTTTTTTTTTCTCTGCTAAACATGATTTCATCACGTCACACACAGCTACTGCAATTCAGGTGTGAGACAGAAAACTGGGCTGACTTAATTGGGATAAAGTAAATTGCCCACTGATGGCCAGTGTGCAACACAGATCTTAATAGAAAGGATAATATTTTTACCCATTTTATGAGGGGTAGAGGGAAGCCTTTTTCCAAAGCTTCAGCTCTGTTTGGGTCTGTGACCCACAGACAAATCATTTTGACTCTGCCAGTCAACCATACAGCTGGAGTTGTGAGCCAGAGTAACTGATAGCTGTGTTATCTGTGATAAAACTGCCACAGAAAGCTTCCATTTCAGGGAGCTCAGCATTTAAACTTTGCAGGGCTGAGTTGTTAAGGAAAGGTCAGTTTATGCCTTAGGCTGGAAAAAAAATGGCAATAGTTGGTTGGCGAACCTCCATCAGCGCTTGTGCTGAAGTTTGGGGTTATTAATATTCAAAGGGATTTTTGTCAGTCCTGATCTCCAGAGCACAACTGCTCATGACAGTTCTGAGGCCTGGATGGTATTTAAGAAATGCTGGGACTAACAGCACAAAAAGAGGGCTTTTGGGGAGATTCCACATGTAACTAACATGTAACTTATGCACGTGCCATGAATAAGTAATGGGGTACATTGAATATATGAGCTTATCTGCCTGCATTCCTGTTTGAAAGAGCATCAGATGTGTTATGGAAATGGATTTTCCAAAGGACCCATTTCAGACCCTGTGGAAACACAGTGCTTCAGACAGAGAGAGAGATGGCAGGAGGGTGATAACAGCAGGGATTTTAGAAGCTTTATGTGCAATTTTTCCTGATGTGTTGGTATTTTGAGTATGCTAAAGCAAGAAATATTGCATCCATTCTGACAATCTTCTAGTTGATTATAATCCATTTTGTAGTTCTCACCAGCTGGTACTATTGTTTTTAGAATACCTGGTAATGCTGCTAACAGAAGTGAGTTCCTGATTTTTAAGGACACGTATCTTAAAAAGCTCAGAATTTTAATACATGTTTGTTTTGGCATTAACCTGAAAATAACTTTAATAACCTCCATGTTTCTTTTTTGGTATGCATTTATATTGTATTTTAAAGTCTATATCCTGTATTACAGTAGAAATATGGTCTGTTTTCTAAATATGGCAGGATCCAGTGTCTCATCACAATGAATTTTAATTCATAATGAATATAATAAACTCACAGAATCACTTTTTGGTATTGACATCTTAAATAATTCAAAATAGTTGTAGTTCTAAATCAGCACTGCTCTAAAGTGTAGTACAAATGTAACAAATAATGGACTCAGTAATCCTCAGTGCCTCGAGCTACACGGTGTGGTACAGTGCTGACTGCGTCACTCACCATCCCTGTGCCAAGGGATGAATGTTCACTGGGATTTCACTGCAGGAATTTTATTGCAGAGATCCAGGAGACCCTTTGGGTTTGGCCAGTTTTATCTGGTATTGATTAGATTTAGTAAAAATCAGCTTTTACTTGAAAAAGATAATTTAGTGCATAAAATTTGAAGTGATCTGAATTTCTGCTGCAGGGAAGCTGCCTCTGTAGATCTGCTGTGTTTATCTACCCTATGGCCTCTGGTCATCTGCTGCAGACAGGATTTTCTAAGCTGGCATGCCTTCTGCTCCTGAATCCAGAGTGTTGGTGGGAGGATGCACACGCTCCTCACCTGCTGAGCAGCACTGTGGGGTCACTGGGGTTTGGTCTGCCAGTGACAATCCCACTGGAGATGGATCACAGCCCATTTCCAGAGCAGGAACCTGCACAGCTCTTTTGAACCAGTTGAGCTTTCACCATGAAAACCAAAATCCTGCACTGCCATACTCTAACTGGTTTATTTTCATGCTGGCAGATGTACTGACCAACCTTTTGTGCCATCTGCCATTGTCCCATATTTTGGCATGTATGGGACGAGGATAAGTGCTATCCCTTAATCCAGGAACTTGCCTTCCTTCTTGCTCCGTGTTGCCTTTGGTATTAACTGATATCAAGAGCAGGGTTTGTCCCTGAATGTAGAGAAAAGAAATCCATTGCAGTGGTCATGGCAGCCCTGCTGCCTGGTTTAGTTGTTCAGGATGTTATTTTGGATTATTTCTTCAGTAACCATCAACAGTCTGGGAATGACTTCTGTTCATCTTAAAAATTGTGGGAAATAATTCTAAACCAGCCTGTTTTGACAAGTCACATTTTATGGAGCTAATAATAAATCAATAAACTGCCATGTTCAACACACAAAACTTACTTGATATAGAAAAATAAAGGTTTATTGTGAATGTTTATGGGTGATTTTCACCTATTAAGTGTAGTACTTCACTGAGGATCACAGGAATAAAACTACTCCAGTTGTACATGGAAGGGAATCTCTCAGTAGCAGTACACTGGAGGAGCTCCTTATACAGTTAAATTATCCAGTAATAAAAACAGAACCAGATATTAAACACTGCTTCAATACACTGTCAAAATAAGCTGATTTCTGTGTGTAGTTTCCAGGGCAAGCATGGGATGGCTGTTGCTATAAAACCTGTTCCTCCCTGCAGGAGCTGTGGGGCAAAGCTCTGCTTCCCTACAGTGCAAACTCCTCCTCAGCAGGAGCACTGTCACCGTGTCATTTACTCACAGCCAGTCCTGTTCTGCTGTGCTGTAAACACTCCAGTCCATTTCCAGAAATCCCAGACATGGAGCTCTCCCAGCCTGAGACATGGGGATAGGCCAGGGCAGGAGATGGGAGCAGTTTGTCCCGTGTTCCCACCGAAGGTTATGGACGCTGGACATGACCTTGCCTCCAGCAGACTCAATATGGGTCTTGTTCCTGCTGATCCTGCCGTGGAATTACTGCTCAGAATGGGCTGGTGGGATGTGCAGCATTTCCCCTGGACTGGTGCAGCTGCTGCTATTCTTAACCTGTCACACTGCAGGCTGATGCATCCATTGGAATAACTCCCCGTGTCCCCCAGGCTGGCAGCTCATCCTGTGCATCCCTTACACACAGGGAAGGATGGGAGATGGGATCAGGGAGGGAATCCCGTTGGTGAGGCCTGTGCTGGCCTTGGCAAGGGCTTTGCTGGTGACAACTGAGGCAGTGTTGGGAGAGTAAGTCTGTAACACAGCAAGTGTTTAGATAATGTTATCTAAATGCTTGCTGCATTATGAAACTGTTATCTTAGTGCTTTACTTCACCACCACATTAAAGGCCATTAATACATACACAAAGTTTCTGTGTGTGCATCTCATACAGTTAAAAAAACCCCAATAGAGTATGCGAGACAAAGTATGGACTTAGAGATACCATTATTAAAGACCTGGTAGTTCTGGGAACTGATGTTCTCTTCCACCCTCTTATTTTTATTTCTTTGAGTTGGGGAACAGAAAGAGATAACAAAATCAAGAGACAAGGAGTCAATGCCAAAGCACTATGATTTAATGTGCAGCTTGGCCTCCCCTATTCATACTCTGTGCCATACAAAAATTAGTGACTTTGGGCAGAGGTGTACAACCAGGCATCAGTTTCCCTTGTTCATGAGCCAGCAGTGTGTTCACCTGAAGAAAAGTTGTTTCAGGTGCTGTGATATAGTGAAATAATTTCCCCACCTGGTTTCAGCTGGGTGTTTGTTAGCCTTGTGACAAGCTCCATCTGCAGGGCAGTGTCAGCCCTCAGTGCTGCTCTTCCTCCAGCACACAGAGGAAGCTGGATGCAGTGGGGCAGGGTTCCTTGCTTCTAAGGGACTGATGTGTGGAGTGACAGAGCAGCCAGCAGGTTGCAGGTTGGTGGTTCTGTGTTTCAGTGTGGATCTGAGTCTGGGGCCACAGCGGAGAGAATCCGGCTGTGGGGGGTCCCATGCCTGGTGCAGAAATGGGGGCTGGCTGCTGTTGGGAGGCCGTGGTGTCCCAAAAACTCTGGAATTGTCTCATGTCTGGAAGTGCTTTCCTTCTAGGTTCAGTTGTGCTTTTGAATGTGCGATTTCCCCTAAGGGCCTGACAATGGCCTGGCCTTTTTTGTTTGCTGTTGCAGGTGCTTCTCTGCTCTCCTGCTGTATGTGAGGAAGCTTTCTCTGCTACCACAGTGGCCTGGCAGGGCCATGCAGTTCCTCCCTGGACTGTGGTGTGTCCGGGAGGATCTGGGCACTCTAGGAGTGCATCACTTCCCTCAGCTAAGGGCAGTGCCTTAACTGGGCAGTGGCACCTTTAAGGCTATTCTGCCCTGGAACTGAGGCTCTGCCTTCCCTAACATCAAAGCAGGCAGCCTTTCTTCTCTTCCCTTTGTGGGAGCTTGTTCAAATTCAGGCTTCTCTGGGAACATTTATTTCCAGACTACTGAAGAAGAGGTGATTTTTGTACTGGACTGTTAATTTACTGTGGTGTTGGAGTGTTACTGACTGTAGGGGTGTCCAGGTGCTGCCATCTCCTGCCCAGACCCCACTGTGACCTGCTCCTGTCCTGTTGCTCTAGCAGCTTTAAAGGAAATTATTTAATTTGCTCTCGCTTACTCTTCTGTTTCAAGTTTCCCTTTCCATGCCCTCTTTTTTGTAGTCCACATCAAACAAATGATTTGACTGTTTTCCTAATGCCTGTGCCTTTGCTGCTGCCTCTTTTCTGACATCAAGCTCGATGGAGCTAATTTGGGGTAACTGCGACTTGAGGGCTTTCAGATCCCAACCTCAATTTTGAGGAGAATTAGAGCAGCCACACAATTTATTGGTCATAAAATATAATTAATTGTACACAGTCAGTGACTTTATGGACAATTGCTTATAAAGTAAAGGAGAAACAAGAGGTTGCCAGCAGCCTGGAGGGCAAGGGGATGGGAGCTCAAGCTCCTCTGTGGAGAAATAAGTATTTAAAAAATGCTCACCCCTGAAATTGTTCTAAAAATAGGAGTTATATGTACAAATATAGGATTCTTAAATTTTCACTGTGTTTTTCTAAGGAACCTTTAGTGTCAGTCCTGGCATCTGGCTCCCAGCTGCACTTTTCAGGTGTGTCAGGAGGTTGTAGTGTTTGGGAGAAGACAAGCGTTAGGACACTGTGCACTGCATGGCAGTGAGGGGTTTTCAGGGAATAGTTTCAAGTCCTTAAAATAATAATGACAAACATTCATACTGTAAAACTATTGTTTTAATATCCCTTTAATAAGGAGGAAAGTCGGTTGTGTTCAATTAAGGCTTTTTGTAGCATCTCCTTCTCCAAATCCCAAAGTAATTGTTACTGGCAGCTTTGATTTCCACCTTTGTGGTGTATTTTGAATTCTGTGGGGTGCAGTTTGACTTTATACAAGGATATACATTAGTACATACATTCCAAACTCTGTTAGGAATTGCAGTATTTGGCTTTTTTTTCACGTACAGTTTGAATGCAGAATAATATGGGCTCCACTGGGTATTTATCTAAAGCTCCCAACAAATGAAAACAACACCTGAATCCATCAGTTGTTCTCCTTTCTCTGCCAGTGTTGTGGCGTTGAAGCATAGTCAGGTTTTCATAATCCTCATCTGATTTTTATATGTAAGTAAATTTAATGTAAAGTTGTTTTCTTTAAGTCATTTATAGTAACTGAGGAATTGGCATTCATAAAGATTATGGGAAGTCCTAAATACTACATTGCCAAGGTATTCAGCTGCATTTTTAGGCATCTCAGAAGTTATTTGAGATAATTGAGATCCCAGAGGAAACACCTGAAAGACAGTTAATGTCAGCTGCAGGTGATTAGGTGCCAAAGTGAAAGCTGGATTTTTCTGTGCTATGGAGAAAAAAATACCTGCAGTAGTTAAAACGACACAGATCTTTTGTTGCAGAAGGTTATGTGACATTCCTATTTCTCTGTATTTCTGTTAATAGATGCCTTTTATTGAAACAGTTGTTTTAATTTTAGCACATAGGTCTCAGTGAATATAGTGGAAATATTGTTGAAGGTGTGTGCCAAAGTGTTCTGCTGGCTGAAGGCCACAGTGCTCAGCATTTTTCCCACCTCAGCCTTAGTGCAGCCAGGGTTGGAAATAACAAATATTCTGTATGTGTTCCGTACATTCCACTGGGGAAGATGACATCCTAACCAAGGCAGCCATCAGGCACCTGGAAAGCAAAGGAAGCTTTCTGAAAAAGTACCTGTAAAAAAGAGTTCCTGCATAGTGTGACCAGAGCACTGTTACAGATTTGCACTCTTTGAAATGACTTTTATAAAATAGGATGAAAAGAAGAGGTCCTGCTTAAGTTTGTGTTGAAAGTTTCCCATGGAAAACTGCTGTAGCTGCCACTGTCTCTGGTGGCACTGGCTGTGTGTCTGAAAAAAGCCAGAAAAGGAAGAACCTCAGGCTCTTAACTGGTGGGGTAAATCCCAATAGGGTTAATACGGAATTAATCCAGCTGAAATATATTTCAAGCTAAGTTCATGGGCCCATGGCTGAGCATTTTCACTTTACACCACACCCAAGGCACAGATAATTTTAAATGCCCCCACCTTTCTTTTTCTGATGCATTGGATGCTTCAGTCTGGTCCAGGTTTCCAATTTGGAATTTTTTTGTAGGGAATATATGGCACATTGTATTCCCTCGTTAGCATCAGGAATGGCTGGTGGCTTGCTCAGGATGTCACCTTACTGCCACACTTTTGTCCTTCTTCCTCGCCTCTGGGTAGGAGCATTGACTCAAACCATGTCTCTGGCTGCCCTTGGTTCCTGGTGTCATTCATTAATAGGTGCAAAGTGAATGTACAGCACAGCTGTGCAGAATTAGCAACATCTGTATTATTGGACTTGTCCTGAGCTGGCAGTGTGAGGTATTCCAACAGACTCTGGGGAGTAGGGAGAGATTTTGGAAGCCATTTCATGTGCCTTTCTGGTAGTTTCCGATAGTTTTATCATCTGATCAGAAAGAGTACAAAAATGAGGATGTTTAAAAACCTGCAGAGATAGTGGTCCAGCTTCTCAAAAGCCTGTCAGCTTCAGTTTTTGAACTGGGTTGAAATAAATGTAAATAAACCAGAAAATCAGTCTGAACCTGGTGCTGAATGTTTTTAGGAGCCCTGGTCTGATTAGCAGTTTGTGTTCAGCTTTTTGTTGGTGCAAAGAGTAGTGGATCTGGTAGGAAAACTGGATACTGATAATGTTGGAAGGCTCCAGTTGAGGACCTGAACCATTTGTATGTTTTGAAACTTTATTTGATATGAGTAGCTTGGAGCTACAGTGGAGCTCAGTGGTGGATCAGGTAAAGCCTTGTGCTGGGGCTGTGGGAAGGGCTGGCTACTTGGAGTTGGGTGAGGTTTCTCCACCTGGATGTTATCCCACGATGTGGCTCCCATTTGTAGCCAGAGTGATTTCTATGGGCTGGTATTTCAGGAATGGTGTGAGCTGTACTGCAGACAGGAATGTCAGGAGGCTGGGAGCACATGCCAGAGTGGGACACAGCCCAGCAGTGTGGGCTCAAATCAAATTCTTATTTGTTACTGAAGGAAACCTTTCACCTGGAGCCTGCCAGGAGCTGATGGCGACTGCAGGAAGTCCCCAGGCCTTGATCTTTATTATTTTTGGTCTTGAAAGCTGAACTTATGGCAATGACTGGCACCAGAGAGAGCTTAACTCGTGTGTCAGTTCCTGGCAAAGCTGGGGGACAGCCAGGGAGGGCAGCAGGACACCAGGCCTGGCTGGAGTCAGACCTGCTGGGCACAGGGGCTTGTGCCAGCAGCTCCACCAGCTCTGCTCTGAAGGAAAGCACTGCTGGATTCACTGATCTTTGTTGTTCTCTTCCCAGGGCTGCCTTCGATTTCATTTGGATCAGTGTTAGAAATGTTCCATATTTCACTGCTGAAGTCTTTATTGCTGGGCATGAGCAGCAACATTCATTACTGTTATTCCTTTATCTGGCGTTCAGGGAAGAGAAAGGGGCTGATACTGTATTTGTAGACCTTTCCCCCAAAAATTGTTTATCTATACTCTTATTCTGAAGCTGTCTGATTTTCTGATTTTAATTACTAATTCTGGTGCTAGGTGATTCTCATTTGAAAGTTCATGGCATGCACTGCATTGCATCCAAAAACAACCAAAACTTTTGTGTTTCAAGGTCTGGTTTGGTGTATTGCTTATCCTCACAGTGTTTATGGGTAGCTGTGAGTGTTGCATAAGGTTGCACATGTTTTCATGCCACACCACTTTGCAAGATGCTGGAAAGGGTCCCTGGATGGCCCAGTTTTTTCCCTTCAGTTCAATGGCAGCCAAGCAAGACCCTCAGCTAAATCCTGGGGGAAGCCTGCAGAATCCAGAGTGTTTCTGTGTAGTATCCTAAAGACAGGAGTTGAAAATCACAGCTTTGCAAACAGCTTTGCTCTCTGCTTTGGCAGTGCTGACCTCCTGCACATGAACTCTGCATTATCCTCGCTTGCTCCTACACCAGATTTCTCATGGGCATTTTCTTTATTAAAACCTTCTTCATATTAAAGGTGTTCACACTGTGTAAGAAAACTAATGGGCTCTGATTAAATAATTGGACTTTGCTGTAATTTTGTATTTCTTGTATGTGCAGAAATCCATTGTTCTGGGGGTTTTATTACATTAATTGATTTGCTGCTCTTCTTGGGGCAGGATAGAAATACCTGGAGTCTGACCCATTTAGTCCCATGTCCTGTTCCCTCCTTTCCCCCTCCCATGTAACTCAATGATCAACTTCTTCAACACTGAGGATAGTGAAATTTCTTTCCTTTGTGAAAATTGAAACATAGGGCAGCCTTTTATTTAGTGGAATTATTGTTACAAAGTACTTGACAATTGTGGATGGCAGCACAGGGAAATACAGCAGTAACCTGTCATTTCAGTAACCTTCTCCCTCCAGATTTTTCTCAGCTGAACTTTTTCTTCTGGTCTCTTTTTGTGGTAGGATTTGAGGTTTACAGGAGAGTAACTTGGGGTACAGGATGACAAGTTGTTCTGCCCAATGTGTGGAATCGATCAGAGCAGCTCCCTATTCCACTTCATCAGTGCCTTTGTTTAGAAACAACCGGCAGCAGTAGTGGAGCAGTTGGTTGACTTCAGAACTAAAGTGAGGTGGTTGTAGCTACCTCTGGTTTTTTTCTTGGTGCAGGCAGTGAGAGCTGTGTCTCCAACATGGGTCCCATTAGGGCTGGCCCAGTGCCAAAGCCAACACCCATAAAGCTGTGCACAGCTCTTGAACTGGACAGAAAAATCTCTGCACACTTACTGCAGCTCTGTACATTTTTAGTTGATTAAAATGATGATAAAAACATGAAATGTGCTTTGCTTTCTTTTTTTCTTGTGGCTTTGTAGTAAGGAATAATTAAGTAAATAGCTGTGATGGGAGTCACTCTATGGGTAGAATAAAGTGAAAACATTTTCAGTACCATTCATTTCAAGCTAAATTCGGTCAGCAGTGGCAAATCCATGCCATTCACCTCGGTTGTTGACAACTTTCTGTAATATTCACGTGCTTTTATATATTTTTAATCAAGATTGTCATGAGGTGTTAGGCAAACATCTTTCCTGTTCCCTTGTTACTCCTTTTCAGCTGGACCTCGTTGTGAGGTGAGCTTTGAAGAATTTCTGAAGACCCCTATTCTTGGTTAAAATCCCATTTATTTGTAATGAATTTGTTGATTGAAAGAAGTAGGAAAACACATCTGTGAGACAGTTGCCAACACTGTCAGTTGTTTGTCTGGTGACAGATCCCTCTGTCATGCGATTATCAGCCAGACAGTGAGCCTCAGGACAGCACCGGAGGGCGTGTGTTTGGCCTCCAGGGCTCTGAATGTCCCTCCTGGAGCCCCTTAACAGCGTCAATGTTTCCTTTTGTCTCCCCTCTGCTGCAGCGAGCACTTGTCGTGTGCCTTCACGTTCTTCCTGCACGGGGAGAGCAACGTGTGCACGAGCGTGGAGATAGCGCAGCACCAGCCCATCTACCTGATCACCGAGGAGCACATCCACATGGCCCAGTCCTCCCCCTCGCCCTTCCAAGGTACAGAAACCCCGTGGGGATGATTCTCCAGAACTTCCTATCCGTGCACATCGCTGTCAGCGTTACGTGCCACACAAATCAAGCGGTTTTGTTTCAAAAAAACTTAGTATTTAAGGAAGTCAGTGCACCCGTGTGATTTTCTGGCATGGTCTCCCTGTGAACCCTATGTGGCTGCAAATACTGTGCTTATCTGGTTCAGGACTGCTTTTCATTCATACACTGGCAGCTGTTTACTGTTTTATTTTAAAAACGAGGGGTGGGTGGGTGTGAAAACATAGCAGAAACAATGAAAAACCTGAAGTGTCTGTGACTATTTATTTGCCAGTGTAAGAAATTAGGATTTTATAGAGTTCAGTTGATAGCTTAGTAAATTCATAATGCAATTTTCATGTGATGCTCTACACAAAAAAAAAAAAAAAGAAAAACACTTAAGAATTTTGAGTCATTGAGTTACGCTGTCTTTACTACAGTCTGAAATTACAATTTCAAAGCAATTAAAGCAAGAAAGCTTTGTAAAGTTCAACATAGAGTAAAAAAAACACCCAGAGACACATTAAATGATCATTTATAGAGATGTTAATTTATAGAAGCTTTATTGAAAAACATTTTGTGTATAAATGTAAATCTTTGACGGAGGCTCAGGCACTTCAATCATACATTTTATTCCAGTGAGCTGAATTCATGACTCAAATCAAATACAGCTAAAAGCAAAGTTGAGCCAGAATGGAAATACCTGTTGTTAAGCAAGTAGTTTTCCATATTTGTTGTGACTCTTCTTTGTGTATTAGCTCTCCTTTTTAATGCTGAGAAGTCTCAAATGTCCTCTGTTCTTTCCATGAGTGCTCATCCCTGAGTGCTGTTTCACTGCACTGGGATTGCTGGGAATTCATTCACTGTGGAAATTATGAACCCAAACTGCCACAGGGTGCTGTGTTAGGTCAGAAGGGGCTCTGCAGGAGCAGTGCAGTGCTGTAGGTTTGGATTCACACCTGCACTGGGTGTTGCAGTTGCTTTCCCTGGAGCGGATCCTTCATTCCGCAGGTGCCAGAGGCAGACACTGCTGACCCACAGCTGGAGCAGCCCTTCTGTGGGGCTGCTCTGTGCTGTCCTACAGGGCTGCTGGGTCCTGCAGGGCTGCTGTTGTTTGTTATGTTGCAGTGCTGGTGAGTCCTTATGGCTTGAACGGGACCCTCACGGGCCAGTCCTACAAGATGTCAGACCCCGCCACTCGGAAGCTGATAGAGGAGTGGCAGTACTTCTACCCCATGGTGCTGAAGAAAAAGGAAGGCATGAAAGAGGAGGAAGAGCTGGGATATGACAACGATTTCCCTGTGGCAGTCGAAGTCATTGTTGGTAAGTTTCAATATTCTGCCTGAAGGATTATTTTCCTCCTCATGATTTGAAAAAAAAAAAATCTAATTAATCAGAAACAGCCATGATAATTTTCCTGTATTCTGTTGTAGCTCTCTTGACACCGGAACAACTGAGTAGTTCTGTTGCCTCAAGCTTTTGTACTCCCTGTATCCCCCATGCCATTATTCACTGGATTGAGCTACTTGTTTCAGCTCTGTACTGGTTACAGAGGGCTTGGTGCATATTAGCATGGAAATTCCTTAGCTCTTTGTATTTCAGATAATAAGTTTTGTCAAATTGACATTGAAAACAAGTGGAAGTAGCTGTGGTTGCTGGATGTTATCAGGTGTGTTTAAGACTTGTGGTTTTCCATCTCTCTGCAGGGGGTGTAAGGATGGTGTATCCTTCAGCCTTTGTTCTCATCTCCCAGAGTGACATCCCCGTGTCACAGAACGCTGCCAGTGCTGCAGGCCATATAAATGTGGGACAGCAGGGGCTTGGAAGCGTGAAGGATCCTGCCAGTACCTGTGGGATGCCCCTGACTCCCCCCACCTCTCCGGAGCAGGCTGTTATGGGTAAGCAGTGGGCTGGGGAGATGGAGTCAGATACTGGGTTTTGCTCAGCTCCTGAGGAGTGAGTGTGTGAACAGGGCAGGGTAAAGGCAGGCAGTGCAGGAATGTTAGGGGAGGACTGATAGGTCTGTGCTGAAGAAAAGCCAGTGCTGTGAACACCCCTTTACACAAACTGGGGTGAATTGGTGCAGCTCCCTTTTCTGTGGGTGCATCCCTGTGCAGTGCTGCAAAGGGGCGCACAAACCTCTCACCACTGAGGACCTTCGGCTCAAACTTGGCGATGTTTTGAACTTGTTGGGCAGCACTTGTCCAATGTCACAGCACAAGAGAAGTGTCAAAGACACAAAGGTCCCACAAGTTTCTGTGGGACTGTGCAGCCAGCTGGGGCTAAAGAACCCTTGTTATACCCTCACTGAGAAGCTCCCAAGCTTAGCCTTTATGGGAAAGTTCTGTCACACCAACAGGATCAGTCTTGGAATCACAGAGTCACTGAGGTTGTCAAGTCGAACCTTTGAACCTTGATGCAAAGCCAAGGAAAACTTGTCTGGATCCACTTGTCCATGATTAGAGTCTGGAGATGAAGACAATCAAAGTATTTTGTATTTACTGCTAAGTCAGAATGTAAGATGTAAATTCACTTGGAGTTGTGTTTTTCAAAGGAACTGAGAGTTAAAATAAGCAAAAAGCTAATTAATAACTAACTGAAGCAAGACAATCAACATTTAAATAACAATTTCTATTCAAGTGTTGATGCATATTTTAATGTGCTATTGTATTTTTAAATTTTTCAGAATCCTGTTAAACTTGTACAGTAGCACAAGGGGGATTCTATTTTTGAATATTTATAAACTATCATTTATATAAAAGTGTTCATGTTGTCCAATCTGGCAGTCACAGCTTCTGTTTGATCTCTGCTATTGTTTGAGGGCAGTATGAATTTGTATCAGAGGGGTGCCTCTCCAGCAAACAATGAAAGGATTCTTTTTTATCAAAACCATTTTAAAAGACCTTGAAAAACTGGAGAAATGGATTGGAAAAATATGCCATGCAGTCCAGAATCACTGATGGGATCCATAAACTGGATTAGTGTGAGGCACTAATGATGTTTTGGTTCTGCCCCATACTACTGAAAATGTGGGTTTAGTGCCATGCCCAATTTTGAGCACTTAAAGATGTGGACAAACTGGCTGGAGTCCAGGAAGGGACAGTGACGATGATCCTGGATTTTGCAAACAGGACCTCCAGAGAAAGATGGACAGAATTGAGGTGGTTTAGTCTAGAGAAGTGGAATTTGAAGGAGAAGAGTAAGCTTTTCTCTGCAACCAGTATGTAATGAATCTAAACTGGAGCAAAGCAAAACTAGGTTAAACAGGAGGAAAAACATTCTCTGAGGAAGGATAATGAAATGTTGGAATAAATTTGCTCTATTGGGAAGCTACAGAAATTCCCTTAGCAGAGGGGTGTGATGGGTTTGGTGGGGGCATTTTGTAAGGCTGTTTCTAAGACACAGATTAGTTAAATATTGGTCCAGCTTTAAAGCAAGGACTGGACTAGATGATCTCTTGATTTCTCTTTTAATCATATTTTCCATGGTTGGGTCTAAAGTATGTAACAAAACAAGTTCTTGCTGGAACTGGGGAATGGCTTCCCCAGTGGAACCAGCGTGGACTGCAGGGGATGTGTGGCAGACTCTGGTGAGGGGCTGCTGTGTCCTCTACTCATTGTACCATTGCCTGACACAGGTATCTGTGTGTGTTCCAGGACTGTGTCAGGGGTGTTCATGGATAAAAATTAGTGTCAGTGTGTGAGAACAAAGTGGTTTTGCCTGCTGTGCAGTTCTGGCTCACTCTGTCTATTGCTGCACTGCATAGTATAAAAATATTATAATTGTGGAAAGCAACAATTAATGCACCCCAATGTAACTTGAAAGCTCTGGTAGCTCCTTGGTTATCCTCTCATGCCTCCTGTCCTTCCCTTCCCATCAGACTTTTCCTTGTTTTCCTCCTGCTGTTGATGCACGTGATGTTTGTCTCTATGCACATATTCCTTCACCCCTTCTCCAAAGGAGGGCACATTTGCCAGTTCTGAAGTTCTGACCTGTTTATTTGATCATCTCTCAAGTTCCCACTGCCGCAGAACCTTGGAAAGCCAGTGAAGTACGCGATTAGAGGCCCAAGCCTCAGCCTGTCCAGGGATTTTGGGGTTCGACTTTACAGGAAGAGAAGCAGGGCAGATCTTGCTGGAGAAAGAAATACATAAGGTGGAGGATGAGAAAGATGAAGGGTTAGGCAGCCTGTGCACCATTTCAGAAGTTGTGTTTTGCAAGTCAGCTGGTGGCAAGCAGCAGGAGTCCCTGTTAGCTGCAGTGGCGTGCAGCACAGTCCCTCCAGCACCTCACACTTGAGGCTGCTTGCATTGCGTCAGGCAGGAGGACGAAGTGTTCTGTACCCTGGTGTGACCTTGTGAAAATGCTGCACATCCCTCCTTGCTGTTCCATCGCCAGCCCAGAGCAGGGACTGTGCCCAGGCCACACGGACCCAAAGCTCCCTCTGCTGCTGCAGCTCGGCCTTGGCAGGATGGATGTGCTGGAGCTGGGTTCAGCTGAACACAAACACATTGCAGGGCAGGAAAAGAAGTGACTGCTCGTGCAAGAGTGGGGAAGGGCTTCTGCATCACAGGGAGGAATGGAGTGCAGAGTTCCCAGGCTCTCAAACATGTCGAAGTAATACCTTCATTTGTTATCTCTTTGATAATCATACAGAAAATATGTACTGAGAATATCACATGCTGTGTTAATAGTGTATCTACTGGTGATAAGCTGGAAGTTTCTGTAGTGGTGTAGATCTCACCAAAGCCAGTTTTGATTCTGGTATTTCAACTCAAGCATATTATAAAGAAATGGCGCAGAATCCCAGGGTGATTTGGGTTGGAAGGAACCTTAAAACTCATCCCACTTCACCCCCTGCCATGGCAGGGACACCTTCTGCTGTCCCAGGCTGCTCCCAGCCCCAGTGTCTGGCCTGGCCTTGGGCACTGCCAGGGATCCAGGGGCAGCCACAGCTGCTCTGGGCACCCTGTGCCAGGGCCTGCCTACCCTCCCAGGGAGCAATTCCTTCCCAATATTCCATCCAGCCCTGCCCTCTGGCACTGGGAAGCAGTTCCCTGTGTCCTGTCCCTCCAACCCTTGTCCCAGGTCCCTCTCCAGCTCTCCTGGAGCCCCTTTAGGCCCTGGAAGGTGCTCTGAGGTCTCCCTGGAGCCTTCTCCTCTCTAGGTGAGCACCCCCAACTTTCCTAGCCTGTGTCATCAGTGATCCACTCATTCCCTCAGGGGGGTTTAATATTGAGTATAAAGAACTGATCTTTGCTTTGGAATAATCTGCATAAATTGATAGTTTTATTAATAGATGCTTTTAGAACCATCTATATTATAATAAACTTTGTCTTTAAAGCAACTCACCAAAGACTGTATAAATTCAAGTTTAACATCCAGGATAACTGTGAAAAAGCTCTGTCTCCAGGATTTGTTAGTGATTCAGTGCAGGGCTGTAGGGGCTATCTAAAGTACCTCCATTTTTTAGAGAGTGTATTTTTATGTATACACATAGCTGTGTATAACATACAGAGTGTGTCACATCACCTGACGTGCAGTTCGTACACAGCTCCACTGCCCGTGCCTGTGATACAACCAGTGCCACCTCTGTTACCTCGAAGGGAGTGTTGCTTTGAGATGAGTTCTGTAAGGATGCTCTGAGCATTCCCCAGTGAATGTGCACATCTGTGTAGCCAGCAGCCTGCTAAGAGCCTGCCACGAAAAAAGTCAGCTGTGAATATGAAGAACAGTTCTGACATTAATGCTTCATTTCTGTTGCAGGAGAAAGTGGCTGCTCTCAGAGCAGCATCAGCCATCCAGCTGTGCAGGAGGGGACGGTCAGTGTCCACAGTCCAAAGAAATCAAGCAAGATTACTCCAAAATTTCACAACCGTATGGTTCACCGTGTGTGGAAGGAATGCATCCTCAACAGGGCACAGTCCAAGTATGGCAGCAGTCCTCGTGGTTTGCTGATTTATCTCACAAAATATGCCCTTAAAATTATCATCATTCTGCCTTAATGTTATTCCTTACAGGATTCCTTTGCTAGTAATCAGAACTAATGGTGCTAAACAGCATTATCAAGGAAAATGTTGTATTATTAAAGGAAATTTGTCACTGTGTTCAGCTGAGAGCTCCTGGCTCTTCCCGTTGTATTTGCAGTTGTGCACCCTGATTGTGCCAGTCCTTGAGGCCACACATCCATAGGATGTGCTTCAGCCAAGTGCTCTCAGATTGAGTGATGGCAGCTTCTATCTCCAGTTGTTGCTACTGCACTGAAAGCTGGGTGACTGCAGACCAGAGAGTATATATTTGATATTTAGGGCTCTAAGGGGAGTATTTGTAAAGCGTTACACGAGTTGGACTAACACTTCAATTGACAAGGGTGTACAAATTGATGTCAGTATCATAGGCCTTCAGTACTGGAGATTTAAAGTGTATCATGGCATGGTAAGCCCTGAAATATTTATTCTTCCCTATTTCCATGCACTTTCCTCATTGGGTATGTCAGACTAATTTCCAGAATCAGTTTAAGTGGCTTTCCCCTTGTTTCTTCTGCTCAGACTCCAGACAGACTTACCTGATGCAGAGCTGGGACCTTTTCTCCTACATAAATCAAACTGTAAATTTAAGGAGTAGTACAGGGATCTGCTGTCTATTTCAAAGGTCAGGTAGAAGGAAGGAATTTTTCTGAGGGGAACATACATGAATTTATGCATGTACGTTATTAAAATTTTGTTTTACAAAAGGTGGTGATTACTAAAGTAATTTTCTCTTCTTCAGGAGGAATCAAATTACAGCTGCAAATTTGGAAGAGGAAGTTCCTAACAATAGTGTTTCATGGGATTTTGTGGATCCAGTCCAAAGAGTCAGTTGTTCTTGTTCCAGGTGAGCTTTGAAGAGAATAAACATTTATCATATTGGCGAGCCCTGTTAAATTCAGACAGAGGTACACTTGCAGGAGGGAAGCTTTAGCTGAGACTAGATGAAATTGTAATATCAAACCTGTGGTCACATTTGGGGATTGAATCTGCATCTCAACCCATTGTCACTTGCAGGAGTTAATCCAAGTGGGAAAATGATGGTATTGAGGCCAGGATCACTCCAACACTTCCCACTCACCATGAACTCATCCTGCAGCTTTTCACAGCTGTAACCTTTGCTTACGTGGTTAAGGCTTGTGGTAAAGAGGGCAGGATCTGCCCAAGTTTGTGAGCATCCTGATATTTTGAGGAAGAGGGAAAACATCCCTTCAAATCACGTGCCTCTGGTCAATCTGCCATGGCACAAAACCCACCCAAGAGAATATTAAACCTTTGCAACCTGGCCAGCCGCTGTCACTGGATCAGAAAGAATTCACAGCTCACTCACACAAACACTTCAGGAGGTTATTAAATTACCTGTCATCTCTGATGGGTGGTTAGAATTCCAGAACTCCTCACTCAGGAAAGGCAAATCATCACATCCAGTTCTGCTGAACCATTCTTACAATTATCAGAGAGATGTTTCAGGGCTAGAAAAAACCCCAGTTTGCAGTGAAATAGTTCTGTGAAATACTTCTACTCAATTTCTTAATTCCCAAGGTCACCATCTACTTGTAAGATAGGTGATAAAAGCATCTTTACCAAAGGAGGTTATTCCTTAAGCATGCAGTTCTTCTTTGTGTAGTCAGAGGAAGAAATGAAGGGGTTGTGCATCATCCAAGGGTGGAATGTTCAGCATGGAGACTCTCTGCTCTATCCCAAGTGCGAGGTGCTTTCTGCAGCTCTTCCCCCCTGATTATACACATTGTATTTATATACTCAAGAGTGTGGAACAGATCAATGTTTTGTCAGAATGCCAAGTGTTTCCTCTGGAAAACTGAGGTCCAGCTCTGCCTGGAAAGCCTGGGGAATCAGTAGTGGGCAGTGGGAGCCTGATTCTGTGGGTAGGTTCACCTGCACTTGCAATTTCACACTGTCTGTTCATCCCTCCAATGATAACTGCATCATGCTGGAGTTGGTGAACACAGCAGCTGGGAAATGGAAACATCTTCCTTAAAATTAATGCACTCTCTGATTTCAAACAGCAATAAGTACTTTCTGTGTAGCTGCAGAACCTGAGCAGCTACTGTCATATAGAAATTGTTTTAGTCATTTCTGTGCCTATTCCATGTACTGGATAAATGTCAAGATATGATTTTAGATCTGGAGTCTCAAAGGGCTGTCTGGAACTCAGCATGAAATTCAGTCTCCTGCAGACCCAGCTTGGTGTGTGAGGACCAGAATGTCTGAAATAATTCTCTGCAGTTAAAATACGGTGAATGATGGAGAATTAAGGCAATGAAATGTTACAAGAACACGCTTAAGGCAAATCTCCAGTTGCCAGGGCATTAGCTCTACATTAGGGTGATTGCAGCCACAGACCATCTGCTGCTGCAGGGAATTTGCAGCATGCCCTGGGAATGGCAAAGCCCCACAGGTAGCGGGGATAACCTCACACAGCTCTCAGGGAAAAGGGGCAGCAAGCACAGGACGTTGTGTTTGCACCTTTAGACAGGGTTGGGTGTCTCCAATCTAATCCACATCACTTGTGATCATGTAGGTTATCTTCTTAAGTAAAAAGCACATTACATGTTTTGAAATGGGCTTTTGTTGTCCTTTTGTTGTTCATAAAATAGGAATGGAGTGATTCATTCTGAAATGGTGTTTATTTTTAAACAAGTTTCAATGTTAAGCACAAACACATCTTTCAATTTCTGTTTAGCTTAATAAAATCAAATAAACAGCTAAACAAAAAACCCCTGAAAAACAAAAAAGATCAATAAATGTATGGGCAGGGTTATGTCCCGGTTGTCACATTCTTGGGAACCATCACCAGTATGCTGAAAATATGGTTTAGCAGTACCTGAAACACTGCAGTTCAATCCTGTGCTTCCTAGTCTCAAAGATACTGGATGCAAAGTCAGAAAAGCCATATGAAGCCAGTAATAGAATTGTATGTTCCTGCATTATTTTGTTTTGTTTTGAATATTTTAAAGTATTTATTCAAACTTCCTCCATCAGGCAGAAATTAGAAGTCTGTTAAAAGATCAGGAGCAGACAGGAGGTTTCTCAGTGCTGCTCTCTGGGTCTGGCTTTGCCCCGGGCTCCGGTACCCGCCCTGCCCTGCAGTGAGTGCTTTCTGCTCCTTTTCCAGGCACAAGGTGTTCAAGCAGCGCTGCGCCGGTGCCTCGGGCCGGCCCCCCACTCTGCCCCAGCCAGGCTTCGGCGTGGGGACGGCGGCGGCCTCGGCACTGCCCCCTCCTGCCTCCTCAAAGCACAAAACCACCGAGAGGCAGGACAAGGGAGACAAACTGCAAAAAAGGCCCCTGATGCCGTTTCACCATCGGCCCTCAGTGACTGAAGAGCTATGCATGGAGCAGGACACGGCCGGGCCGAAGCTGGGCCTGGCCGGGATGGAGTCCGCTTTGGAAGTCCCGAATTCCAGGAAATACGAGAAGCCGCTCTCGCTGCCTGCTAGAAATCCAAGCAAGCAAATGAATATGAATCCTATGGATTCACCCCATTCCCCCACTTCCCCTCTGCCTCCCACCCTGAGCCCCCAGCCCAGAGGTCAGGAGGCGGAGAACCTGGACCCCCCTTCAGTTCCTGTGAACCCAGCACTCTATGGCAGCGGGCTGGAGCTGCAGCCACTGCCCAGCTTAGATGACAGGACAGTCCTGGTGGGACAGAGGTTGCCTCTGATGGCAGAGGTCAGTGAGACAGCCCTGTACTGTGGCATAACTCAGAGTAACGAGGCCGTGGACGTGTGGAGGACCTACAGCGTCCCCTCGAGTGATGACCCCGAGTTCCGGCCGCCGGAGCTGCCCTGTGAGAGATATGATGGCAGGATGGAGATCAACCCCGACAGCACTGCGCTGAAAAGGTGAGATGCACACCGAGCAGCCGGCTGGGGGGTTTCATCATCACCAAACTCTCATTTCTGGTTTGCAAATGACAAAGGCCAAGGCTTCACTTCCCCATCACAGATGCTGGAGAGAACACCAGATGCCCTTGCAGGGTGCTTTCCTGTTCCATGTCTGGCTTTCTGTTGGACACTACACGAACTGATCAATCTCTTTGTGACCTATTTTTTGTATTTTATGCTAGCCTAAAAATTACTCTAGCATTCTGATAATGCATTTTAAAAAATGCACCAGAGAGAGTGGTTAATGAAAATGTTTAAGCAAAAATTAATTGAGGAAGAATTATTGAGTTAAAAGAATATTTGGTTTGGTAATTACAATGGAGTTTGCTAGGCTGAAAAGGGTTTCAGCCTGAAAAATACAGCCTGGGAAGGCTGGAAAATGTTTTCATTAACACAATGACAAAATTGATTCTTCTTTCATTGTCCCAAAGTAGGTCTTAATACAGTAAGATATTTAATGCTAAATGTAACCCATACATCCTTTATTTGAGGAAAAAAGCATTTCTGCTTGATCAAGGGGGATGGGGTGAGCCATGGGCTGTGTTTGTTTGATGGCTACAGATCATGCTGGTTTTGTTTCATGGTGGCTTTGCTTGTTTATTTTCACTTCAGGCTCTTAGCACAACCTAATAAACGGTTTAAAATTTTGGAAGAGCAGAAACCAGTGCAGACCCTGAACTATCTCGACCCCTTGCCTCTACTACAACCCCCTGGAGAAGGCTGGGGAGACACCAGTGATCCTTACACCTTCGAAGATGGAGACATCAAGTACAGCTTCACTGTCAATAAAAAGTGCAAACTTGGGGCTGAGAAAGATCCTTTGAAAAAGAACAAGGTGAGGTGTAAATCCAGAGTCTCTGGCATGAATGTTTTTGTGGGATTTATTGTGTAGCACAGCATTTGCTCTGCAGCTCTCTGGAAGACAGAAGCCTGTTCCACAGAACAAAATTAGACATACATATATTTATATTTACATTTATATTTTTATATAATTTTTAAAGTTTTTTTTTTAATTGACACCTGCACGATGCTCCTTATGTATCTTATCCTTTAAGGAGCTGTTTTAGTGTCTGGCTGTGCAAGCAAACATTGCAAAAGATGTTTTTTCCTCGAGGTGGTTAATTACCCGGACTGGCTTCAGAGCTGAATGATGTCCATGGAATCCTCTGTAAATCTCTTATTTAACTCAGAGCACTAAGTCTGGCTGGATGTAGGAAAACATTTGTTCTTGCAGAGCTTAAATTCGTATCCATGAAATCTCTTTAATTTTTTGTATAGTCAGAAGATGTGATTGGTACCAAGGAAATCCCCCCAACGGGTCATTCCACACCAGTTCCTGATGGAAAAGATGCCATGTCCATTTTCAGTTCTGCTCCTAAGACTGGTGAGTTAAAGCTCTTAGATTGGCTCTGCAAAGCAAAACTACCCATATGCCATAACATCTGGAGGGAAAAATCACATCTGAACTTTTGTCTGTAACATCAGAGCTACAGACAGCTCCAAGCTGGAACAAACGTGATTTCCCTTGTCTTTTTTATAAAAGCAATTATCTGTGTAGTAGAATACGAAACAAGCAGCAGCTCCTTCCCTGGTTCGCGGCTTAGTCCCGGCGGTTGCTGAGCAGCCAGGAGGCTCAGCGCAGCCCAGGGGCTCGGTGCTGCCGGCACAGGCTCTCCCGACGCTGACCGTGCCCTTTGTCTCCCTCTCCCGGCTGGCAGACCCGCGGCAGGACGGCGCTGCCGGCAGGGCCGGCTCCGGCAGCCTCACCCAGGTCACCGACCTGGCCCCCTCCCTGCACGACCTCGACAACATCTTCGACAACTCCGATGAGGATGAGCTCGGGGTGAGTCCTTGTGGCACTGAGCATCCTGTAGGCCAAACCCAGGAATCCTAGTGGAAATGATCATCCCTAATAGATGGGAGAGAGAGTTTCCAGGTAGGCAGCTTTGGATTTTAGCTAGGAAGGCTTGCTGGCAAAGAGAGAGATCCTACAGGAGATCCGTCCTGCATGGACAGGTTGTAAGGAGCTTCCAAGAGGAGAGCCATGCTTTAGAAATCCGCTATACCTAGTTCTGTGTCCTGGACTTCTGTCAGAATTTTGTGTTTGAAAGTTGTGGAAAAGATCCAAGTTTTACTGGTGATTAGTTCTTTTACCTTGTCTGAGAACCTGCCCAAAGAAAAATAAATTCAGCCTTACAGCATGCTCCCTTTTATTCTTCCAAGCACTTTATTTCAGTGCAAAGAGAAATAGCTGCTGCATGTTAGGAAATACAAAAGGAAATGCAGATTTGTATCAATTATGAGAGGGGGAAAACTGCCAGGGAAGGCAGAGATTTGAATAGTCACTATCTTTAAGCATAATCTAATACAGCCATAATGACACAGAAGGTGATCCTAAAGTGACTGTTAGTAGATAAAGGGTGTTTAAAAGTCTAATGCCTTGTTCTTGGCAGGGCTTTACAAGTGCACCAGTTTCCTTACTGTGGTTCCACACAAACTGCAGTTCTGATGCCACAGTTAATATGCAAATCTGCCGGAGGACTGTTCTGTCAAAATAAAAAATTACTTTCATCTCTGAAGTTGTCCTGGACAGCCCTAATGTTTTTCCTGTCTTAACATTTGCATATGTTGGGCTTACTCACAGTGTTGTATTCCCATTTTTACCTCGGAGTAATCCAGAGATAGAAACAAGTAGAGCAGTCACGGGCATTTCAGGCTCAGGGCTTGTGATAAAATTTTGAATATAATTTGTGTGTGTATAGAAATATAAAAGTACATAGTTATATGTATGCATCAATTTATGGGGGGATATACAGACAGGCAAATGTTTCTTTTTTGTTTAAGTGTTGAAAGAGGGAGAGAAATCCAGCCTCCTTGTGGGGCAGTGGGTGGGAGAGCAGGAAAGCAGCCATTCTCTTGGCTGTGCCGTGCTCCGAGGGGTGCCAGTCTGTGCTGACTGCAGTGTTTGCTTTGCAGGCCGTGTCCCCAGCCCTGCGCTCCTCCAAGCTGCTGGCAGCGGGCTCCGAGGAGCGGCCGCTGGGCAAGGACGGCCGGAGCGCGGTTCCCTACCCTCCCAGTGAGTACCAGGGCGGCACTGGGTCACCCTCCCACGGCACTGGCCTCGCTGGGGCTGTGCCTGGTGCTGCCCTTGCCAGCTTTTAATGAGGACATGGTAATACAGACATGGATTTTTAATGAGCCTGCTGAGATTTGAGGTGCTCTTCTGTCGGCACTGTTGTCTCAGTCTGGAGCTATGGGACGGGTTTGTTACAAGTCTGCCCGTGGAATCTCTCCCCTCTCTTCTCAGCTCACTGTTTGGCACTTACACCATTACTACATCCCTCTTCAAGTATAAATCCTTCTACTTAATGAAATCAAAGAATTGAAAACCATGGCTTACCAATTGGCCATGATAGTGCAGCCTGTCTTGGAAGAAAATTGCACTGAACATTTGACAAATTAAAACTAAAATTACCTTCAGGATTTAATCTAGATGTGGAAGTGCATGATTAAAATCAAAAGGGCTGGGTTCTAACTGGAGGCAGGTGTAGACCTTTTACAGGTGGTTGTGGCAGTGATGCTTGTGCAGGCCCTGCACATGAACTGGGGAGGTTATGGGAGCACAGGAAGCTGATGAAATTGTATGAAATTAAGTTAAAACAATTGGGCTTTTTCCTAAGGGCTGTGCCAAAAGATGTTGGGAATGATGACTTGTGCTCTGAGGGTCGTGGGCTTTGCTGCATTTCTTGCACCTGACAGGAGGGGGCAGCCCGGGGCAGGGGGTCGGGCTCTGCTGCCAGGGAACAGGGACAGGAGGAGAGAGAACGGCCTCAGGCTGGGCCAGGGGAGGCTCAGGGTGGATATTGGGAACATTTCTTCATGGAAAGGATTGTCCAGCCCTGGCACAGCTGCTCAGGGCGGTGCTGGATCCCCATCCCTGGAGGGGTTTAACAGCCCTGTGGACGTGGCCCTTGGGGACAGGGGTCAGTGGTGGCCCTGGCAGTGCTGGGCAATGGTTGGAGTCGATCCTCTCAGGGGGCTTTTCCAACCTGAACAGCTCTCTGATTCTGCTGGTGTAGGTGGCATTTCTCTTGAGATGAAGGAGAAATGTTTGTGTGTTTGTGGGACAGGAGGAAGGTGAGAATTTTTGGTATAATAGTAACGAATGAAATGACGAATTACTTAGTGGTGAGAAGGAAGAATGTTTGATTTCTGTGGCTGCTGTAAGCAGAAATCCAATCTCTCTGCAAATCATTCTTTAATGCCTTCTCATTAACTTCAGCTGGTAATGAGAACAAATTGAGGTGAAGAAAAAAACCAGTCTGAAGGAGATGAGTCAGAGTTTTATGGACCCATAAAAGCTGTGCTGATTTACTCAAATGTAGAAGTCTGAAGTATACAGAGATTGGATTTTGACAGGTTTAGTTGATCCATAGCTTTTTAAAATATGCAAAGCTTTTTCAAGCATGACACACATGAAAATGAATGATGATAGTCGCCTGTTGCTGTAGGGTTGGGGGATTTTTTGTAATTAAACTTTTTTATGAATCTGCACTGCAGAATTTTGCTAAGTGGAGTGAGCTGGAGGTGAGAAAATGATGTAGTGTGAAGTTAAACAGATACACTCCACTTGTAGCCATGGCCTTACAACAGCTGTCGAGGCAGAGCAGTGTCTGTGGGGAGTTGAAGTGCCTTGTACAGCATCATAAATTCCTACTGGCCACCCTTCATTTTCACCTTCCTCCCTGTCCCCTCTCCAATGCCTAAAGCACCTCTCTCTGCTGAGAAACAGGGAGCCAATCCAGCTGCCAGCCTGAACATTGTATTTTATACTAATGTTGGATAAGAATTTTTTCCATTCTGCTGAACCTGCTGTCAGCACTGATTTAGCCTGTATCAGGACAAGACTAAGGCCTTAAATTCAAATACTGAGAGAGTGGGGAAAAGAATATGGATGGAGTGGGCATAATTCATAGCCCATTGTTTACTCTGCTGCTCCAGATTGTGAAGGACTTTGGGTTCATCTTGGACAGTTATTACCAAAAGAACTGCATTTTGAGAGGATTTCCCCTATTTGTTTCACTTTGTCTAAAGAGTTCAGTAGCCTGGCTATGTCATCTCTGAGCCCAGAAGCATCACATGCGGGGTTGGCTCTGTTGAGGCAGAGTGGAGACACTCTGAGGCTGCAGCATCCTACACAAATGTTCTGTTAGTGCAGGTACTCACAATCCATATGGAATTGTAATCCCATCACTTATTTCTGCATTTTCCTGGTTGTTTTTGAGAGCAGTACTTTTTCTTACCTGTTTTCTTACTTTGTCTTCCACAACACAGTGTTTACCAGTCAGAAATCCATCTGTATTGATTTATGAATTTTCCATAATCTTTAGGCCACAGATGTTATTGAGTGTGAGAGTGTCCCTGTGTCTCATCAGCCTGGGTGTGGAAATGGGATTGGGCATTAAATCTGTCAGAGAAAGTATCTAAGAGGAGAGACTTGTGGGAATTCACCCTTCTCTGATTACAGGGGTTCACCAGTGATAGTTTTGTCCAGAGAGGATCGGTCCCAGTTCAGGTCGGGAAAATTGAGCATTTGTGCTGAATGTGACACAAAATAAATACAGAGGCCGTGGCTGGAAGGAAGCAGAATGGAACTGGGGAGAACGTGCAGGATTTGTGTGATTTGTGCTTGATTGCATTCCAGTGTATGGAGCAGCTCTGTCAGGGTTGGTTGTTCTGCTTAAAGAAGAAAAATCACCAATGGATGATTCCATTACATTCATTTCCTGAGAAGTCATTTAGGGATTTTCCTGGCTTAATGTCTTGTGATGCAAAAGTAGGATTTTGTGGCTTCTGTAGCACTGGAACTTGGGGCTGCCTGGCAGTCTGTTCCTAGGCAGGACTGCCCATGTTTGTGGCAGGAGCTGTGTTGCCATGGACCAAATGAGGCTACAGTGACTGAGTGGAGAAATCCAGCTGAGGGCACATGAATTCCAAGGGCCTCCTGCTTTAGGGCTCAGTGTCAGCTCTGACAAAGGGAGGAAACTCCTCTGTGGCTCCTTAGAAACAGTCCCTGGGGTGAGCTTGGCATTAATGCCAATTCACCTCTCCAGTTATGAAGGATTTATTAGTTGCTGGTAAACTGTACATTTGTTTGTCTGTCTACCAGGTTGTTGTTTGTGCTGAACAATAACCTTGCAGAGTATCCCAAGGAATTTGGGGAGCTTATCCCTAGGACTTAACTTTTGGTCTAGACTTACACTGCTGTCAGAACCCCAGTGAGTCTGGAGGAGCTTTGCAAGTTTTTAACTGATGAAATAAGAGCTAGCATTGAGTTGGTCTCTTCTGTTTTATTGAATTTCCTTGAGAATTTGTATTTTAATGATTAACTGTTGTTTCATCCTCTTCAGCTGTGGCAGATCTCCAAAGGATGTTCCCAACACCACCCTCTTTAGAACAGCACCCTGCCTTCTCCCCAGTGATGAGTTATAAAGATGGAATAAGTTCAGAGACTGTGACTGCCTTGGGAATGATGGAGAGCCCTATGGTCAACATGGTTCCAACACAGCTGGCTGAGTTTAAAATGGAGGTGGAAGATGGATTAGGTAGCCCTAAACCTGAAGAAATTAAGGTAACATGCCAGAAATGTGGGATTTTTACAAACTCCTCTATGCACACTTTGATTTTCATAAATGAGTCCCATGTAGTGTGTGTAGCAAGTAACAAATGTGAGCTCGACCCATGTAAAAAACCTGTCAGGCTGAAGTTGGAAAAATATTCTTCTCTAATAAAAGAGCTTTTAAATTGTTTGCCTGACTTTAACTGTAGGCATTTTCCTTCTTGTAATCTTGTGTTTGTAATGACTCTGGGTGTTCTCAGGAAACACAGTACTGTCTGTGAAACGAGCCCTGTGCCTAACAGAAAGGATGAACCTGTATGGAAAAACACTCCTGGCTAAGGAGCTGTTAATTGATGCATTTCTTCAGATAATTTCTCTGTGGCACCTTTGCTGTGCCCCCCTCCCTGCTGCCTGGCTGGGCACACAGAAGGTAAAGTGGTGCCCGTAGAAAGGCTGCCTTTATCTCTCTGAAGTGTTCCTTTTTTAGGTTAGGGGTGAAACTCTCTGAGAAAGCCCAGGGGTTGAACTTGCTCTGTTTCTTCTTCAGCTGATGTTACTTCACAAGTTTTAAGGCCAGATGGGACCCTTCTTACCTGCCTTTCTCTATAACACAGGGCAGGTAATGCCACCCAGTTCTCATCTGGAGCCCTGCAGTGTCTCAGCAGGGCTGGGGATGCTTGGCTCTCGTGGTATCCCAGGGTGGCCATTTCTGCACAGCATCAGCACCAGAGTGCATTGGCTGTGCCATTGTTCCATCACAGGGTAGGAGCAGGGCAAAGCCATTTTGCCTGGGTGCATCCCGCATTCCTGGACTTCTGGGGCTGCCTTTGGGCACTTTTGCAGAAGGCATTGTTGCCATGTTTCCACACATACAGCCTGAGGGCTTTTTTAATAAAAAGTGCACTTTCTGTGTGGAAATGCACAGCACCTTGTTCTGCAGCAGGCTGCTCTGTGCATGAGGAATAGAAAGGGAGATGCCCACTCTAACTCTGGCTTCCTGGTAGTCCCCAGCCCTTGATTTTGTAGCCTAATTTTTCTCCTTCAGACCCTCATGTGCCACAGCCTGTTCCCTCTATTTCAGCAGCCATCTTTCTCCCCAGCACCACCTCCTTCCCTCTTCTCTGTGCCCATGTTGGAATTGACTGAGGGCTGATTTTTAGGGCTCTGCATTGCTGAGCCAGGGACACACTTGGCAGCTGCATGGACAAGAAGGGGCTGTGGTGGTGTGAGGATACTGGTGGGTGCCTTTGTTGAGTGTAAATGACGTGGTCAGCTGTGAACCAGGATGTTTTCCTGCCAGCAGGAATAGCATCCCTCAGGCAGACTGCAAGGGAAGCCCTGGCAAATCCCACAGGGTGACTTCTTCCACAGGAGTTTTCAGTTTTGTCCCTGGGAGAGGAGGGAGTCCCTGTCCCTGGCAGGAAGCAGGACAGCCTGTGGGACAGCATTCCAGGGTTGTGGTCCCATGTTTTGGTGCCAGTCCAGTGTGTCAGTCAGACCCCGGCACTCCCAGCACGTTCCCCTGCCAAGGGCTGGGCTGGCAGGGAGCTTGTCCCAGCAGGTCTGTGGAGAAACGGGCTTTGCAGAGGTGGGAGGGAATTCCCTCCTGAAGGTAGAAGCCCCCTGTACACCAGGACATGGGGCAAGTCTGCCTTGGTACTGCCAAATCTCTCCTTCCTTCCTCCCTGAGCTCTCACTTGGAGGCACCTTGGCAAGAGGCACCTTCTCAGTGTGTGCTCCAGGGCAGTCTCCATTTCCCATCTTGAGGAAATGGTGCATCCACAAGTTTTTATGCCATTACAGGAGTCTGAAATAAGTTTTTTATAAGGTTTGTAAGACTTTGTCTTGCCCCAGACCTTGCTGGTTTTTCTCTTCTGCTTGTGCAGTAAACTGTTTAAGAACAGGATAAGTTTGGCCTGGGAAAGGAGTCTATCTTGGAATTTGTTGAGCTAAAGGTTTTTGAGTGGGAGCAGATTTCAGGGTGTCGTTGATACCAAAGATATTTTAATCTCCCTCACAACCATTATAGGAGTATTAAAATACTTACTTTAATTGTGCCTGAGAACATTTCCAACAGCACAGCTGACTGGCTTCTGAGTGTGTCGCACCTGCTCATACACACCAGTGGGGGAAACAAGCACTAAACCCACTGCTGATTATTCTGAGAGCATGGAAGGAGATTCCTTGTGCTGAGCATTCCACAACTGGAGATAGTAATCCACACATTCCTCATCCCTCAATGCTTGACAAGGTGCAAGGGAAAAATGCAAAACTCTTAACGGGATGTTAAATACTGAGAGTGCTGTTACTGTTTTCATACTGATTTTTACTTTGTCCCTCAAAAGGCCTAGTTCTGATCTCCTGAAAGAGCTGCAATAGCTCTAGAAACTCGGGCTGAAGTTCTTGTCATCACTCTCTGCAAGCAAACCTGACAGTCACTGCAAGCCCAGCTGGGCTGAATTTCATTGATAGTTAATATCGTGTTTGCTGGGTTGTTTAGATATTTGTATTTAATTCTGTGTGTAATGATTGGCATGTGCAAAGTGTGCTCTGTTACTGCCAAAGGGATGTGGGGGTTATTCAGAGAGGCTGCCTCAAGGCACCTCGCACTCTGACAGCCTCTCCCCACTGTCAGTACAGAAGTCTTGCAAAGATCAATCTTTTAAGTGCCTAAATGAGGTGCTAAAAGTTAGGTAGTGTGAAAATTTCATAGTGCACTACTGATGTTTCAGGCACAGCTTGTCTGAAATGAGCCTGATCCAACTGTGAAACCTCCTGCCATAAAGCTGTGCAGCATCTTGGGATAACACAGAGCCTCAGCTGAGTTTCCTTGAAGGAACTGCTCTTGAATGCTTTGTAGAATGAATAAATGTAGTTCATTTGGGGGGGGTGAAAGGTAACTGTAGACAGTTAAAACAGTACAGTAGATTTTAATTAAATATCTAAAGAGCAACCTGACAACATTGTTGTAACCAAGGTCACTTGGATGTTACAGGATTTTTCATATGTGCACAAAGTTCCAACACTTCAACCTTTCGTGGGCTCCTCCCTGTTTGCTCCACTGAAGATCCTGCCCAGCCAGTGCCTCCTACCTCTGAAGATTCCAGATGCCTGCATCTTCAGGCCTTCTTGGGCTGTTCCTCCGAAAATTGAACAACTTCCATTGCCACCTGCAGCCACTTTCATCAGAGATGGCTACAAGTAAGTACAGCCTTGGAGGAATGGAGTGTATCCAGCCCATGCCTGAAGCTGGGTAACTAATATGGTTGTGTGTATTAAGAGTGCTTTAACCTGCAAGTATATTTTAAAACTTCTAGGTTTGTCATTGACTGAGATCAAAACACTTCTGATAGCAGGAACATTCAACCCTGGCTTTGGCAGTCAGGGCTGTTACAGTGTGTGTCCACTCTCAGTGCCTTTGAAAGAACAGGAACATGCAGTGCTGAATTAATGGCACCTTCTGACAGGAAAATGTCATAATTCAACAGACACCACAAGTGCTGGGGAAATAAATGAATGCACTGAACCTCTGACATCTCTGTCCTCCCGTTTCCATGTCCAGCCTCCAGCCGGGCTCCCTTGTGTCACTTTGAGTTCCAGCCTGGTGATCTCTGGTCCTGGTGATTCCATTTGCCCTTCTGAGGGCTCTGGAAATGCTGAGTGGGCCTATGAGAGCTCCCCAGGGTGTGTTCCCGTGGGAGCTCCTGTCGTGTCTCTGAGCAGGGCCATGGGGAACTGCTGATCAGACAGGTGTTGGTCCATGTCCTGTCCTGTCCTGTCCCACCCTTCCTGAGACCCAAAGAGGAGATGCCAAGCAGAGAGTGCTTTGACCTGAAGGGAACCACTGACATTCATTTTCCAGGCTTGGATTCCTCACTCCGTTCTCAGAAATGAGCAGTGTTTATGGAGGAAATTCATTGCTGGAGGTTTTGAAAGCTAGCAAGAATTTGCACCATTAAATTAATAAAATCTCTGAAAAAGCATAGTAATAGTACAAAGGTCTCCTGCTGCACTGCTTCATTTCTGGAGGAAGCAGTCTGTATCTTTAAATCAGTCTGTAAATCCTTTAAATCAGTCCTTTTGCAGCCCCAAAGGGTCCTTCAGTGTTCTCAAAAGAATTGCAAAGAAGAAATTGTAAACCCTTGATACAGTGCCTAGGGAGCAATTTAATTCTCAGGTTTTTTCATAATAGTAACTGATGCACCGGGCCTGAGCTGGTTATTAATTTCAGGTATTTGTTGGGGGAAAAAACCCTTTCATTTTCAATCTAATCCAATTAGAGTGAGGATTATTACTGCAGGCTTCCGACAGAGTGCTGATTGCCAATCAGGGTTTCTAGGTCACCTTTTCTTATTAGTCTGAGGCCCTCGCTCTGCTGCTGCTCCACAGCTCCTTCAGACCCTGCTTCATTATTTTCCCCTCTCCTGCTTTGAGCTGGACACACATCAGTTCAAGGTAATAAAATGATTGTAAGGAAAGGGGTCGTCAGTGTTTTCCTTTTCAAGTCACTGATGATAGGTGGGCATTCAAATGATGATAGTCCTTTCCAGTAACACACAAAACACACTGTGAGGACAGACAAACATGGAAAAATCCCTATTTCTCCCTCCTTATTCAGACACTCATTGAGTTCCTATGCTCTTTCCTTATTCTAATAAGTAATCAACATGTTACAAGAAAAATAAGCAGGTTAGAAGTGATGTGAAAAGAGAAAAGTAAAGGTCTTTTTATTTGATCAGCCCCTTGTTACCTGTTTCTTGAAATGAGTCCTTGCAGATGGAAGATGGATCTCATGGGGATGTACAAACTGTTCTGTGGTCACTTGAAGGTGGCAGGAAATGACAAAACCAAAGTAAAAAACCCAGTCATGAATGGAGATGACCCAAAAATACAATTCTTAGCTTTACTGGACTAAGAGTTTGTAATGGAACGTTGTCCCATTGTGCCACAGACTGTGTAATGCGAAATGAGGATTTGCATTTATAGAATCAGACAGGCAGTGTGTGTGTCCATGAGGTGATACCATGTATCAGAGCCATGTGCATGATTGTGGCAGCTATTTAAAGTGGTCATTTCTAAAATAAGGTAAGATTTCTGTCTCTGAAATACTTTCATTTCCACTAATGTATATCTCTTCACAGATAGTGGTGTTCAAAATAAAAGCTACTATTCTTTCTTTTTTCCCTAGAAAAGTTGCAAACATCCTAAATCTTAACTTGATCATTTATCTAGAGATTTTTCTCAAGAGCGTTTGAGTCTTAGTCCATGGGAATAATCTTTAAGAGGGTGAAGTGATACCTTTTATCATAATGATAAGAAACAGTGGTGCTCATGGTGAGAATTCAGAGTTCTGTTAAGAGTAAAGGTTATGAGCGGAGTGTTCTTTACTGCAGCGTCAATGAGTCCCCTCACGTTTCACCATCTCCTGCTATTTAAAAATGAGCTTTGACAAAAGGCTCTCTGTTCCCCTCCCTTCCCTGCAGCAACGTGCCCAGCGTGGGCAGCCTGGACCAGGACTACCTGCAGATGAGCACGCCCCAGATGAGCACTCCGGTGACGCTCAACAGCGCGGCCCCCGCCAGCAACAGCGGCGCGGGGGTGCTGCCGTCGCCGGCCACGCCGCGCTTCTCCGTGCCCACGCCCCGCACGCCCCGCACGCCCAGGACTCCCCGGGGCGGGGGCACCGCCAGCGGCCAGGGCTCTGTCAAGTACGACAGCACCGACCAGGGCTCCCCCGCCTCCACCCCCTCCACCACGCGGCCGCTCAACTCGGTGGAGCCGGGCACGGTGCAGCCCATCCCGGAGGCGCACAGCCTGTACGTGACCCTGATCCTCTCCGACTCCGTGCTCAACATCTTCAAGGACAGGAACTTCGACAGCTGCTGCATCTGCGCCTGCAACATGAACATCAAGGGCGCTGACGTGGGGCTGTACATCCCCGACTCCTCCAACGAGGATCAGTACCGCTGCACCTGTGGCTTCAGCGCCATCATGAACCGCAAGCTGGGCTACAACTCCGGGCTCTTCATCGAGGACGAGCTGGACATTTTTGGCAAGACCTCGGACATCGGCCAGGCTGCCGAAAGGCGACTGATGATCTGCCAGAGCAACTTGATCTCGCAGATGGGAGAGGGAGCCAGGAGGAGCCAGGAGCCCCCCATGAGCCTCCTGCTGCTGCTGCAGAACCAGCACACGCAGCCCTTCACATCACTGAGCTGCTTGGATTACATGGCCTCCAACAACCGTCAGACGCTGCCCTGCGTCAACTGGAGCTACGACCGGCTACAGGCCGACAGCAACGACTCCTGGGTGGAATGTTTCAACGCCCTGGAGCAGGGCAGGCAGTATGTGGACAACCCCACGGGGGGCAAGGTGGACGAAGCCCTTGTCCGAAGTGCCACTGTCCATTCCTGGCCTCACAGCAATGGTATGGGCACAGCTGAGGCTTTTGTCTCTGAATATTTTGTGATCTCTGTAAATTTGTTTAGTTGTGACCCACGTAATCTTTACTCGGGAAATGATAGCACTAAAAATATGCTAGAGATAGAGTAGATTTCTGGAAGTCTGTATATTACATCAAAGTACCAATAATCCCATTGTCTTCAGACTTTGTGGCCTAAATTGGGAATGAGTCTGTGGAAGTTCACAAATCTGAAACAAATTCAGGTATTTGGGAGAAGGCAAAATTAGAGGCCCTTTTTTCTTTTGGAGGAAAAAAAGATAATAATAAACAGTCAGCAGAAAACAGCTGCTCTGTTTGACTTTGGGGGGGAAAAAGGGGGAAAAGTGCCAAGGGGGGAAAAAATTATAATTAAATATTACCTGTTTGTATACTGAAGATGCTCCGACGTCACCTGAGCTGGACACCAGTGACACTGAAATGTGTGTGTAAAGGCCTGTGGTGACAGCAGTGTTTTTGAAAAGTGCCATCCAGCTAATTAGAGTTGTCCAAATTTCATGGGCAGCGTGCAGGGCAATTCAAAGGGATGATCCATAAAAGCCGCTGTCGTGTGCGAGGGGTTGCTGTCCCTCCCTGAAGTGATTGCTGCTCCTTGTCCCTTGCAGTGCTGGACATCAGCATGCTCTCCTCCCAGGACGTGGTGCGCATGCTGCTCTCCCTGCAGCCCTTCCTCCAGGATGCCATCCAGAAGAAGCGGACGGGAAGGACCTGGGAGAACATCCAGCACGTGCAGGGACCGCTCACCTGGCAGCAGTTCCATAAGATGGCAGGACGGGGGACCTATGGTACTTACACTGGGCTCTGTGCCAAGTCAGAGGGCAGCTTCCTAGGAATGGGCACTTTCTCCTGGATATATGTTAGGGAGAGGCTGTTCAAGCAGCTTGGGGTCATGGTGGGGGCTCTTCACAGAGCTTTAAGGTGCCTCACAAGGCCTTTGTGGCACCGCGGTGGAGGTTTTACCCCTCCAGGTGATGAACATTTACAGGGAGCAGAAACTGTGGGGTGAGGCTCGGCCCCCTCTACCTGAATGGGGGGCTGGCTCAGACCAAAGCAAACTGGTACAGACAAAAGGGGAGCAGAGGGAGCTGCTGAAATCAGCCACATCCTAATGGGAACAGGGGCTGTGCGAGCTCTGCAAACCTCAAAAGCTGGGAATGCTTTCTCTCCAGAGGTTCCTGTAGTCTTAATGAGAAGTTTCAGTTCCAGTATCTCCTGGCTGTGGCACTTCTGGAAAACGCAAATTACAAACCAGGTTTTGTCTGTGCACGTTTGCAGAGTAACAATGGACGTTTCAATCTGTATTTCTTGCCTGCAATTTATTTCAGGCTTAACCAGTGCAGACTGGTATAATTTTTTTCCTACAGCTTCATCATGCTTTGCTCTCTACTGGTATTTGATATATTGCTGCTTTCCTTGGGGCTGGGACAATGGGGGTAACTCCAGTTCCTGTCTAAAGCTGTTGTGCCCCACCAGAAATGCTTCTAATAATTTTTCCAGCATTTGTAACTTGAAGAGTTAGGATTTGCCAATTGTTACCAGAGAATTACACCAAAATTCCCATAGAGTGCAGAGCAGAGCCTTTGATGGAAAGTCAGTGAACTTTACTGGATGCTGACTTTTTAATAAAGTTGAATTATATTGTGCAGGAACTACTGGGTATATTTTAGCTTGACATTTTCAGCAGTATTTCTTCTACTGAAGCAGTGTCTGGGAGACACCCTGTTACACTGGCTAATAATCCTCTCCGCGGGGACAGCAGTGCTCGGAGCACATCCTATGGAGAGGGGCAGGAGGCAATTTTTAGAATTATATTAACTTTGTGTAGTATTATATACCTGGGAATGAATTTCTCTAAGCATCAGTAATTTTGCACAACCAGGTGGAGGTGGATGAAGAACTGTTAGGTCAGATTTAGTGTGTTCTTATTATTGTGATTGAACAGGATCTCCTGGCCTGTGGTTATGGATATGACAAAGGAAAACCATGAGATGAAGCCTTGGGAAGGGCAGTGCATGTGCTTGGAGTACACTGGGAGATGTTTTATTGCAGCTTTCTAGGAAACTTTAAGTGGTGCTTGGATCAGCTCCCTCCACTTTGGCCAACAACTTTGATTATATGACATTTCTTTAGTACGATATAAATCTTCCCTCTCCTTTATTAAATATCTTTTCCAAGAAGAAAAGCTGGGAGCACATGGTTTATCAGGCATGGCACACCCTCGATAACCATTTCCACTCCATGATAAACCTGTAGGACACTCAGCACAGCAAAGGATGAGTGATTTCAAATATTCCTGTAACAGAACCCACATCCAGGCCATCAGACGCCCACTGCAGTTAAACCAGGTATTTTAACATCTTTTCTTTCTGTTTTTTCCCCTGTGAAGGCTCTGAGGAATCTCCTGAGCCTCTCCCGATCCCGACGTTGCTGGTGGGCTACGACAAGGACTTCCTGACAATCTCTCCCTTCTCCCTGCCCTTCTGGGAGAGGCTCCTGCTGGATCCCTATGGGGGCCATCGGGACGTCGCCTACATCGTGGTGTGTCCGGAAAATGAGGCCTTGCTCGACGGAGCCAAAACTTTCTTCAGGGACTTGAGTGCTGTATATGAGGTTGGAAAGAGGGACCACACGGAATTATTGCTTCTTAGGTGTCACTGCTGCTCCAGTCTCTGTCCACTGGGCATGGGGTTTAAAGTAACAACCAATTGAAAAAGGGTTTTTTTTCTCATTTTGAGGGCTTTCTGCACTTTCAGAGTCCAAGAATGCTGTTGGAGTGACACTGGGATTCTGTGGGCATTTTGGGGTGTTTGTTGCCAGTACACATTCATTTCACAGAGGAGGCAGCAGTGGCATTAACAGAGCTGCAGCCTCCCAGTGATGTCCCAACCAAGCCTAATGAGCAAGGAGCACATTAAAGAAGCTGTATTCTCACAATTGCTAGGCTGGGGATAAAAGCATTTATTTCTTTAGCACGTACTCCCCAGTATGTCAGATTCCTTTGTAACCTTAGTTTTGCTGTGAGTGCAGTTCAAGCCAACAGATGAATGTAGCCTGTTTTTTAAAGATATTTATTAAGAAGCCCCCAGCTGTGTGCTGAGAATGAGGGGATGAGGCCACAAACCAGTCTCTGTAACTTCCTGGGGTGGTTGGCATCTCCTTACGGCTGTTTGTCCTTCCCTCCCCCGGCAGATGTGCCGGCTTGGGCAGCACAAGCCCATCTGCAAAGTGCTGCGGGACGGGATCATGCGGGTGGGCAAGAGCGTGGCGCAGAAGCTGACGGACGAGCTGGTGAGCGAGTGGTTCAGCCAGCCCTGGGGCTCCGAGGACTGCGACAATCATTCCCGGCTCAAGCTCTACGCGCAGGTCTGCCGCCATCACCTCGGTGAGTGACAGCCCCTGCCTCGGGGCCTTGCCACGCTGCGGGGTTTCTAAGGGTGCACACTGTGATCTGTCTAAAAATTAAAAAGGTATTACAAGGTTTTATCTTAATTTTTTAAGCCTTCCATGTTAAATTTGCCTACTTCAGAAAGTTGCATGTTTTGTCACTCTAGGGGTTGTGTCAGAGAATCAAAAGCCAATTCTTACCTTTTGAGAAAATCACTTTGGTATAAGGTGTTTGTGTAGCACAAAGAACACAGAATCACAGACTGATTTGGGTTGGAAGGGACCATAAAACTCATCCTGTTCCACCCCCTGGGACACCTTCCACCAGACCAGGTTACTCCTAGTCCTCTGCAGTCTGGCTCTGAACACTTCCAGGGATGGGGCAGGTGTTCCACACAAGGGTGAAGGTGCCCCCGGATCTGGTTTATTGCTGTTGACCATCTCATCACAGCTGTGTGACAGAGCTGTGTCTCGGTGCCCTCCAGTGTAAGGTGTATTCATAGGAGAGAGGAGATCACTGGGACTCTGCAAAGGCAGTGAGTTAACACAGGGAGAAGAGAAAGTGCTGCAATCCTTGGTGCCTGGGGCCTCAGTCTGCTCTGTGTGGACCCTTGGAACCACAGGACCCTGAAAGCACCTTCACCTCTAGACCTCATGCTGGCTTATTTCCCTCCTGAAACAGTGACACTTTGAACAGATCAGTCTGATTGTTTTTGTTATGGCACCCTGGCCTGTTTGTGCTGTATTACACCAACCTCAGGAGCGCTGGTTTGGTGAGAGAGTGTAGAACCTGAGAGTGGAAGGGTGTAACATCTGCCTGGGGCACGATCAGCTGACTGCTCCTGGCTGGGTCCCTGCAGTCACCTGATTTCATGTGGGGACAGACGTGGTGTTTCCTCCCAGCATGGGTCCAGAGTCAACACAGGTTGTGTATGTGACTGAGAACTGGGATCTTAGCACGAGACACAGGAATTATGGTGAGGGGAGAAATTATTACAGCACTGCTGAAGTACCTTAGGCTTCCCTGCAGAAAGAGACACCATTTGCCCAGCCAGGTGAGGAATTGGGCTGCTCCCTTCACACCTGAGGTGTCTGGCAGGGGGAGCATTGGGAACTTCCCTGCTGGTGATTTACCACCTTGGAGAGCAAATAAATAATATATATTCATTTATCGCTGCGGTATCTCACAGTAGAAATAACTACATTAAAGTTTGCCATGACTGTAGCTCAGATATAAATGACTGTAATGTTTCCAGCCTGACAGAGATAAGCTGTCAGAGGTTGCAGAGCTGAGCACTCTACAGTGCTGTTATTACCACAGTCTGGCCAGAGGTCAGAACGTGTCAGCTTCAAGTCACAAAGTCAGTCTTGGTTTCAAAGACAATTGATCACACCAGTTTGAACTGAAACCCTGAGGAATGGATTCCAAAGCAAACACAGGTCATGGAGATTCCATTCTCTTAGCATTTGTATACTCTTAGAATGTTGTTGAATTGCAGAGAATGTTGTCTGAGTTGCAGGTTGATGCAGGTTCCTTTGATGTGTCATTAATCCCTCTTTCCATGCCATTGCAGCACCTTACTTGGCCACCCTGCAGCTGGACAGCAGCCTCCTGCTGCCCCCCAAGTACCCAACGCCGGCTCCGAGCCAGCCGCAGGCAGCTCCCGGCAGCTCGGCAGCCGCTCCCTCCAGCTCCTCCTCGTGTCTCTCGGCCGCCGCCGGCGCCGCTGCCCCGGGCAGCTCCTTCAGCTCCACACCCAGCGCGGGCACCACGAGCCTCCCGGCCGGGAGCGCCTCCTCCTCGGGCTCCTCGGTGCCACAGCTGTCCGCGTCCTCTGCCACGCCCGGCGCCAGCCAGATGGGCACCTCCTCCACGCCGGGCTTCAGCGGCAACGCCGGCTCGGGGCAGAGCGGGGGAGCCGCGGGGGGCACGGCCGAGCGCTCGCAGGGCAGCGCGGGCCCCGGGGCGGACACCGAGCCGGGCCCCAGCCTACCGCAGCAGCAGCAGGAGGGACCGGAAGGGTAAGGGAAGCGCTCACCCGGCTCAGGGTGCCGCTCACTAACCCCCTGTCCTGCGCTCAGCCAGCCTCGGAGCCGTAGGGAAACCCTTCCAAGGAGAGGCCCCTCTGACACGTGCAGCGCAGCCCAGCAGGTGGGAGTGGGGCAGGGCCTGCTCCTGGGTGAAGCAGTCACTGACAAAGGGGAGCTGGAAAAAACACCCCTCCCCTTTTTCAGCACAAGAATCCCAGCCTGGTTCAGCTGCACGGATGTGGAGCTGCCTTAGGACCCTCTACCTGGCCTGCCCCTGCAGCACCAGGAGCACATGGGCTGTGTCAGGTCCTGTGCCAGACCTGTGGCTTTTGCACTGCAGGTACCCCATGGTGCTGAGTGCCTCTTGCTCCATCACACCTGCAACATTACCAGCTGCAAAATGCAAGCCACAGATTTTTTTTTTTCCTAATTTTCTTGCATTGCAGGTGTTGTTTTGCAAGCAGGCACACTGTGAGGTGAGGAGACACGATTGTAGTCCTGTTACTTTAAAATAAATTTGGGCAGCAGAACTTTTTTAAAGACTTCATTATGAGTAGCCATCCATCACATAAAAATTAAGAAAAGGTTTTTTAGCATTGTATGTAAGTAACTTCTGAGGCAGCGTGTTTTTCATTACTCTCATAATAATGCACACTCCTGATAGTCCTGGTGTGTGTTATGGAGAGGGAAAAGCCCACATCCTGCTGTAGCTGGGCTTGTCCTTGAGACATCTGTTCCCTGATCTGTGCAAAACACTGTGAGCAGCTGCAGGGACTTCTGACAGAGCCTGAGCTGCTTTGATCACTTACAGATGTTGAGCCTCTCTCTGCTGGCTGAGGCACGGGAGGAACATTTTACCAAGTAAGAAATGCTCCGTCGCTCCTTCTGTTTCCAGTGGAGCCTTCCCCTTCCTGAGCAGGACTCCAGACCCCATGAATTACTTTGGCACTTCTGAATTCCTGCTCTCCCCTTCCACCTCTCCCAAAAGCAAACCCTGAACTGCACCAAAACCCAGACATGCACCTACATGAAAGCACACGGAGCTAAAAGGAGGCAGTTTATCCATCTTCTTCAGGCACCGTGTGGTCTGATTGCATTCAGTGTGGTGCTGTTAGACTGTGCGGTACCTTTAGTGCCTAATTAACCCCAGCTATTTCGGATTGGAGCTGCTCTGAGCACAGCTCATCTCAGTCCCTGTCCTGTGGGTTTTAGTTTTGCTCCTGAGAATTGCTCACACTTTCCTTGCCCCTGGCTCAGCCTGGCCCCAGCCCCAGGCAGCACTCACCGTGTGGCTCTGCCCTGCAGCCCGTCGGAGCGGGAGCGCATCGGGATCCCCACGGAGCCAGACGCTGCGGACAGCAACGCCTACCCCCCCGCCGTGGTCATCTACATGGTGGACCCCTTCACCTACACTGCCGACGAGGAGTCTGCCTCCACCAACTTCTGGCTCCTGAGCCTCATGAGATGCTACACTGAAATGTTGGACAACTTGCCTGAGAATATGAGGAATTCTTTCATTCTCCAGGTAATTCTGCCTTCCTCTGTACCCTCACACCGAGTCCCTCTGTCACAGCACACCTGTGATGTGCACACTGTGCTAAAAGAGGGAAATGGGACGTAATACATAAAATGGAGGTGGTGGTAACAGATTATTTTGTTGACAGTACAAGTCTATGTATTGAAACAACCCCTTGAGTTTGTTTTGATGAGGAAATTAATTACAGCAGCCACAGAATCCCTGCACTGAATCTATCCCATGGTCCCAGCAATCCTATCTTCTCCATTCTTCCTGGAGAGGGATTTCAGTTATTTAAGTTGCAACTTGATTTGTCTCTACTAAAACTGGCCCGTTGCTCCTTTGATTACTTTATGTGCTGAGTTGTCTGCTGTTTATACTGCCCTGATTTGTACTGTTTAATCCAAAAGAAGTACATGAAACCAGACATTTAATGTATAACTACTGTATTGTTATTAAAAATAACTTCTTAAATAGCTTCTTAAAAATAATTTACCATGTAACTTGGCATATAAAACCAGTTACTTACTATGGAATTGCTGAAGAATTGAATTTGTGCAGCCAGAGGCAGCTCCTGGCCTCTTGCCCAGGCTGGCTGCATTTTGCCAGGCCTCCTCTGTCACAGAGGCTGAGCCTCAGTTAATGTAGGGGGAATGGGAGGGCACAGGCAGGAACAGTGCAGGAAGGATTTCTGTGCTCCTGATCCATGCGTGCTCACCTTGGTTTAAAGGTATTTCAAATTATTTTTAAAAAAATTGGAAGTTCTTGTGGTGTCTCAAGTTGGGCATGGAAAATGTTTGTTGTTTTTGATAGTTTCGACCTCATTGTCCCCTGAAAGGATGGGGTAAACTGTCACCAAAATATTTCAGGCTTGGGGATGAACTGAAAATCAGATCCACAACATCATATCGTGGTAGGCTGCAGGCAACTGATTGATCCAGACCTGGAGACTGTAAAAGCAAAGCAGCCACTGATACCACGGTGTCTGAAGCACAGGAACTGTGGAACCTCTGCACTGCCCCTGGATCTCAGGCTGGAGCACACTGACCCTTTCCCTCAGGGCTGTTTGCTTCCACATCCACTGTTTGTTCCTCAAAATACATTCTGCCAGTTGAAGTCAAACAGCAATTTTCTCCAAGTCAAGGGAAATGTGGTCCAGTTCCAGCACTGTATTCTCACAGCTGTACACAGCACACACAACATGCAGTTATTTCAAAATGAATCAAACCCAAATGTTTGCAGCTTTATTACCATCCCTGTACAGAGGGGAAAGCCCAGCTTCTGAAATCCTTGGGTAAAGCTGGCTTTTAAAAACACACAGGCATGTTTAGTAAGCAGAATGTGCTGCCAAAGTTCTGATGGTTCAAGCAAGAGCCATAAAGTAGTAAAAGTTTTGTGACAGTTAAGTTTTATTACTACTGAAAATATTTGTTGAAAGAATCTGTTTGGCTCTTGGAGTGTTGGCTGCAACTTAAATGTTTTGTATTGACAGTTTCTGCCCCAAAGATCTCACTGTAAAAGGAAAGACACCTCCACAGCCACATGTGGGACGTGCAATAAAACCAGTAGATAAAAAGAGTGAGGTTGTAGGGATTTAATTCTGATTTTAAAATGGATTTGGTCTGAAAACCAGATTTTTGTCATGCTATGTTTCCTTCTGAAGGAGTGTTGTGCCATTTCTCCTTCCTACTCTTGTTGTGCAGTTGGGTCTTAACCCCCAAACTCATCTCACAGGCAAATCTCCTTGTAGCTCTGGTTCTTGCTGGTTGAACCTGTGAATTCTTGTGGGCCGCTTCCCATGGCTTTTTGAAACAAATAAAACTGAGCAGCAGCTGAGGCTGCTGAGCTTCCAGTGGGTACTAAACTGAAGAGGGGAAACAACCACACACATCATTGCAACAGAACCTTAATTATGCCCTCTGCACCCCTCTGTAAGGATGATCCCATAGTGCCAGTTCCCACAAGGACAGCAAACAATTCCCAGCCCTGACCATGAGCCACGGAGCCAAACCTGCCCAAACACAACATTCAGGGGCTGTGTGGTTCAGGCCACCTGCAAGAGAAGGTGTCGGTCAGGAAAACAGCTCTAAAAAATTCTGGGTGTTTGAATACAGATGTTTGGATTTTATGGATTTAAATTCACTCTGGTTGTGATGGAAGCAGCTTTGTCCCAGGGGATGCAGTCCCTGGATGCTGCAGCCTCTCATGCCAAGGGAGCTGTAATGCAAATCTTGGAGCATCCCAGAGCGTGCTGGGTGTTCAGTGCTTAATGAGTGTGTGGGTCTGGTGTGATATTAATGAGCAGCTCCTGGAAGCCTCTCAGCCCTGCTCTGTTGTGTGTCTGAATTCCACAGATTGTGCCTTGCCAGTACATGCTGCAGACAATGAAGGATGAACAGGTTTTCTACATTCAGCACTTGAAGTCTCTGGCATTCTCCGTGTACTGCCAGTGCAGGAGGCCCCTGCCCACACAGATCCACATCAAGTCCCTCACAGGCTTTGGGCCAGCTGCCAGCATTGAGATGACCCTCAAAAATCCTGAGGTTTGTATGGGTGGCAAGAAAATCAGTCTGTTAATAAACTGTAGCCACTTTCCTCAAATATCAAAGAGAAAGAGTAGAGAAAATACGTGTTGGGTTTTTTTTTTTCAAGGTATAGAAGATGATGATACAAAGGGAAAAGGCAAGCTAATATGGAATAGAAAATATTAAGAAAAACATCAGACTAACTTGCTTTCAAAACATTTTAAGCTTCTGGTTTTGAGTCATCAAGGTTAAAGATCAGTGTGAAAGAAGAGAAAATGAACATTGTTACTTGGGATTCTGAGTCATTTTGTGGTTTCAGTCTATAGTGCTCCAACCAGAGTTTAAATCCAACCTTTATTTCTATTCACATTTATATGCATATATATGAAATAAGTTCCTCTGCCTAATTGCAGATGCTATATTAATTCCCTGAGGTAATGGAGAAATCCCCCTCTTCAATGGGCTTATCTTTTATCTGTTTTAAACTGTAAATAGTAAAGCCCTGATACTGGAATTTCTGGGATTTCAAAGGAAGAATAATCCATCGTAGTTTCTGTGAATGTTTTGCATTCTTTGAAAGATAACAATGAGTATTTTATTTAGATCTAATGGACCAATGAAACACTTAAACATTTACCTTGGCATAATGAGCTGCTTGGGAGGGTTTAAAAACCTACTGTAAAATCACCATAACCCAAACCTATTTACCTGTTGCATTTAATTAATCTCTGTTTATTGCATTTTACACACATTTGCTCTCAGTCTGCACTGCAGACTCCCAGACTTTGCTGAGGAATTAAGAAAATACCCTGACCATTTTTTAATTATGATACATCTGGTGAGGCCCCTCCTGTTTGTTCTCCAGGGAGGAGTTCCAAGGCAAAGATGGGTTTGGGGTGCCCTTGTGGGAAGCAGCTTTGCAGAAGATGATCCGGAGGTCCTGTTGGACGTGGTGGGTGCTCCCAAGGAGCAGCAGTTGGGCTGCCTTGGGAAGGTGCCAGCAGCACAGCCAGGGAGCTGCTTGTCCTCCTCCCCTCTGGGCTCCTCAGAACAAGAAACTCAGATGCACTGGAGCAAATCCAGCCAAGGACCTAAAGATGATAAAGGGATAGGAGGATCTGACAGCTGAGGGGGGTTTAACTCCTGCCTATGTCAGAGACCGGTCCAAACACTGCTTTCATGCCCTGAGTTACCTGTACATAAAAAGAAATCCTTAGATAAGGTTTCAAGTGCATCAGCTTTAACTGGCAGCAGTGAATTGTCTATAACCCCCCTTTTCCCAGTCTCCCTCCTGACTAGGAATGCTTTGAATTTACTCATTGTTTCAAGCTTGCCTGTCTCTGTAGTCACTGCCAGTGTGTGTGTTCCTTGTGTTCAGTAGTTTCTGATCTATCTGCTGATGGTTGTGCTGACTCTGTTGCAGAGGCCCAGCCCAATCCAGCTGTACTCACCTCCTTTCATCCTGGCCCCCATCAAAGACAAGCAGACAGAGCTGGGAGAGACGTTTGGAGAGGCCAGTCAGAAATACAACGTGCTCTTTGTCGGGTACTGCCTGTCCCACGACCAGCGCTGGCTCCTGGCGTCCTGCACTGACCTGCACGGGGAGCTGCTGGAGACCTGCATTGTCAACATCGACCTGCCCAGCAGGTACCCACTGCCCTGGCCTTCTGCCACGGATCTGTGTCACCAGCTCCTTGCACATCCCTGCCCTCCCCTTTCCTGCTCAGGAGATCATGCTGGTGTTACAGTGAGAACTTCTCAGTTGGCACTTTTAGCATTTCCTATCTGCTCAGGGAAAAATGACTGAGGTACATTTGTGTTACAACTGTTGTGCTTACAAATCCTACCTCGAGGAACACCTGGTGTGTTGCTCAGCAGTTGGATGGCACTGCAGCATTGAAAACAGACACAGATTTTCTTGTTAGTAGTAGTAAAAGGTAAGTTAGGGACTGTCCAGAACGCCTGTAGAGGGTTAGCAGTGACATAATTAGGGAGAACAGAAATCTGAAATTGTCCTTGATTCTCCTCTCACTTTGTTTTTAATTCCTTCCCCTGCAGGTCAAGGAGGAGCAAGTTGTCTGCCCGGAAGATCGGGCTGCAGAAGCTCTGGGAATGGTGCATTGGCATTGTCCAGATGACATCCCTGCCCTGGAGAGTCGTCATCGGGCGCCTGGGCCGCCTGGGCCACGGGGAGCTGAAAGGTGTGCAATTGGCAGGGCTGCCTCTCCCAGGCTGTGCAGTGGGACAGGGACCCAGGGGCCAAGGCAGGATGGCTCAGAACTGATCACAAACCTTCCAGACTAAAAACTTGAGTGTGGTGATCACAGAACCACGGAATTGTTTAGGTTGGAAAAGCCCTCTGAGTTCATCAAGTCCAACCATTCCCCAGCACTGCTGAGGCCACCACTGATTCACGTCCCCAAGTGCCACATCCACACAGCTTTTGAACACTTCCAGGGATGGGGACTCAGCCATTCCTCACAGTTTTGCATCACCTGCAGACTTGCTGAGGGTGCACTCTGCCATCGCACAGTGACGTTACATGGGGTGAATGGCTTAACCTTCCCAAGTCCTGTCTTTGCCTCCTAGAACCATAACCTTACAAAAAGTAAACAAGATGTGCCAAATTCTGTCAGACAGGATAGGCTGTTGTTTATTTTGAGAGTTTAGTGAGGGTAAACATGGGTGGGGAGCAGATATCCAGGCTTCCCAGGCAGGTCTCTTTAGGAGTTTATAATCTGCATGAGAGCTGCTGAAGCCCTTTCTCTCCCTTTGTCCCTGTCATTGTCTTGACACTGATGCCCACTTGACCAAGTGGATCTGAGTGTAAGGTGCCTGGCAGAGAAATTACCAGGATCCTCCGAACTGGAATTTTGTGGGCCATGATGGCATGGAGACCTGGCTGCAGGCCTACCCTGGCACTGAATTCCTGTGTTGGTTTCCATAAACCCTTTCCTTGTTTGTGCTCTGGGTCTGATGTTACTCCCTCGTGCTGTGCAGGATTTGCAGTGTCTTTCCAAGGGAAGTTAGAGGCCTTGTCACATGTTAGAAAAAGTTCTGGGCAAAGTTATCCTGACACAGGAATAGAGACAGGATTCAGTTGTGATTCCTCAACTTAAACATCGCTAAATAAACAAACAGGTCTTGGAAAAAAACAAACAGTCATGGAATAAAACATTCCACAGGAGCTCCTCAAGCACCCAGTTTGCAGGGCCAGACCCCTCATGTGCGCAGGAGTCAGTCCTGGAGAGTTTGGGATTAGGAAAATGCCAAGTGTTGGGAATGTTTTGCTGTTTCCGGGTGAGTGCTGGCTCTGCCAGCTCTGCATCAGCTCTGTCCTCCCACGGTGCTTTTCCCTTGCAGACTGGAGTATCCTGCTCGGGGAGTGCTCCCTGCAGACAATCAGCAAACAGCTGAAGGAGGTTTGCCGCATGTGCGGCATCTCCGCAGCAGATTCCCCCTCCATCCTCAGTGCCTGCCTCGTTGCCATGGAGCCACAGGGATCCTTCGTGGTGATGCCAGGTATGTTTTGGCCAACTATGGCAATGCCAGTGAAACTCTGCTTCTATTGTATGTCACACTTGGGCACAATAATTTTGGGATTTCTGTGAAGACCTTAACTAGCATGGCTGTGTGTGGCAGAAAATAGGTAGAGCCAGCAGAATTCCCTGAAATACCATGGAGAAATGCTACATGGGGAGAACAGGCTCCTGAGGGAAGGTGGCTGTGGGCCACTACCAAAGTGCTGATCTGTTCCTTGGAGAGGCTGTGGGCTCAGGCAGCCCAGTTCCCATGGGCTGGAAGTGGCGTCACAGACACCGTTGTGCACAGAGGAGGCTGCAGTGGCAATGAGTAGGAGCCTGTGGAAATGGGAATAAGCCCTCTTGCCTTCTCACATGCTGAAGTTATTTAGAGAGTTCTCTTACAAGCAGCAGTCCATGGGCTTAAGTTGAAATATAACTAAATGCTGAGCCCGTTGTTGTTGTTTTACCTATGCAAGTACTTCTTAACATATGTGGTGACACATCCTTAACATATCCTTACAAACCACACTGGGGTTTTTTAAGTTTAGAAAGAAAAAACTAATACATGGAGCAGAATTAATTGAGCTTGAAAATTACTTATCACGTTGAATATTTTCAAAGCAGAGATTTTACAATGTGAGAAAACAGATGGCAAATAAGGCTTTTTTATATCACAGTAAAACACAAAGAAAGACCCAAATCCTTCAACAGAATCTTTTTTTCCTTTAGATCCTGACATGTAATTAGGTCAACAGCAAGCAAAAATTAGGTTAAAATTGAAGGTGCTGGTTAAATACTGCCGAAGAAGATGTCTCTACTTGGACTGTTGGCACCTTCCAAGTAAATTATTGGTAGATAATTGAGAATAGACGAGGAGGAGGAGGAGGGGGAGGAGCTTTATTGTTCTGTGGCTTTATTTTTATGTTTGCGTTCATATCGACCAAGTGGAGTTTATTTCATAATTCTACAGAGATGTGTGTGAAAAATCAATTTAACTTGCTCATTTAACAAGTAAATATTTGATTAAGGGGCAGCAGAATGACAGGAGAGGTGGGGCTGGTCTTGATCTTAATGTCAAGCTCTTGCAGCAGTTTAATCTTTTGGAAGTAAGGCCCTTCAGCCATGTCTGTGAGTTTGCAGAGCAGGTGGGGTGGGCAGAGGTGTCCCTGGGCACCCAGCACGTGTTTGGGAGGTGATGCAGTGACCGCCTGTGCCGTTGTCTCCGTCCCCAGACGCGGTGACGATGGGTTCGGTGTTCGGGCGGAGCACGGCGCTGAACCTGCAGTCGTCCCAGCTCAACACCCCCCAGGACGCCTCCTGCACACACATCCTGGTGTTCCCCACCTCTGCCACCATCCAGGTGGCACCTGCAAATTACCCCAACGAGGATGGCTTCAGCCCCACCAACGGTGAGTGAGGGGGAAATGCCTCAGAGCCTTTCCAGGGCATCAGCTGAGCTGAGCGGGGTGGGAATAAACCCCCGAGGAGGCCAGGGTTCTGCAGAGACCCCACAGCACCCCAGCAAGGGAACCATGCAGGGCTTTAGCTCCAGGGTCATACCCTGTGCTTTCCCTGAGTGTTTGCAGTCACACTGGTTTGTTCCTAGAGGGACACAAGCAGCCAATGGACCAAGTGGCACAGACCAGAACAAGCTGCGTCCTGTTGTGGTTTGGCCAGGCCAGCCTCTGTGTTCCAGTTGTGCTGCACATCGGGCCCTGCTGTGTGCAGAGCTGACAGCAAGGAGACACTTGGAGAGTGGGAAAATATCCCAACCTGAGACTTCCTGATGCCCCCAGAGTGCTTTTACACTGAACCTGCAGCTTGAGTCAGCAAGAGTCTGGTTCATGCTTTATTATCAATAAGCATTTTCCTGCTGTGTCCCAAGTACTTTAAATGAGTGCAGAGCAATTGAAACCAAGAGTGACTCCAAGCACGTACAGTGGCTGTGTTAATGACGAGGGCAGTTGGGCTGGAGAGGAAGGCAGGCTGCTGCTTTTAAGGCTTTGATCTGTCCCTCCTGGAATGTCCCAGGGCCTCTGAAGGGAAGTTGCCCCTCTCAATCGCTGTCCCAGGAGGCCCCGGGATCCCTCCTGAGCACGACAAACATTAACCTGCATTAACCTGCCCGTTGGTGCTGCAGATGTTAATTAGAGTCAGGTACAAGAATGGCCTTTTCCAAAATGGTGTTAAATTTAATTTTCTTAGCTCTGCTCTACTTAATGATTAAGCTGCTTCCTATGCTATTAGCCAGCTCATTTCTGCTCTGGGGGCCAAGCAGAGCATGACATTAGCTCTGGTTTGTTTACTGAGGCTGTAGGACACAAGTTAATAAACTTCAGTTAAATCACTGCTCCCACAAGCCAGAGGTTCTCTCTGGGAGATGAAGGAAAACAAGCACCTGCCGGTTTCAGTACTGGGGCTTCAGGTGAAATTAGTTCAGGACACACATCCTTTTCCATTTCATACAGACTAAATTCCTCTTTTTCAAGAGAAATTGTTATTTATTACATGTAGGATGCATGATTTCTACTTAGGGCTTTGTGTTTTAGTATAAATTTGGTTGCAGTTCTAATTAATGCAATTCAGACAGCTCCCACTGTCCATGTCTGCCCACTAAAATGTACTTGAAATGTCATTATACACTTGGATTTCTTCACATGCTGAGAAATCTGGATAAGAAAAACCCCTCTAAACCGTATTGTGATGTTGTAATTTATGGCTGTGTTGATGGTGCCTTATCCTTTCCTCCCATAACTTACTCTGGATATTGTAACCTGTGTGCAGATGCAGAGTAGTGGAATGTACAAGACAAACACATCTTCCCTGTATCTTTAGCCCTCCCCACATATTAACATAAACCAAATTAATTCAGCCAATTATGCTAACAAGCTGTGTGGAACTCCTGAGGTGAAAGGTGCACTGTTGGGGATCCTGGTGCAGTGTTTGAAAGGATCCCGAGTCCCTGGCTGTGAGTGGGGCCTTGCTGCCCTCACAGATTCCGGGGACAGTTTCCCTGGAGCTGTTCCCAGAGTTTGGAGCTGGTGCGCAGGTCTGGGAGCCTGAGGAGCAGCACCTGTGGGTGTGATGATTCCACGTGTTTTGTTAGGGGTCTCTGTGACCAACAGCACAGAGGTGTCTGTTGTTCTGTTACAAAGTTCAGTCTGGATTTTATGGAGCTGCTACAACAGGAATTCTGTTCACTCTGTGGCCACTGCTAAAATTCATTAGCCCAGTAGTTGCCTGCCAGCTCTCCCTTTCAAGTCTGTGTGGTTGCAAAGGTTCTAAGGGGGATTAAACAGTAAAGTGTTTAACTCTGCTTTTATCTATCTTCAATACTTGAAGTATGTAAAAGGAAAAAAGGAATGATAATAAATTAAAGGGAATGGTAATAAATTACAAAAATATCTTGGAGAAAAAAGTAGAGCATGTTGGAAATTATTTTCCTTTCTTTTCCTTTTCAGATGACATGTTTGACCTCCCATTCCCAGATGACATGGACAATGACATTAGAATTTTGATAACAGGGAATCTTCACTCTTCACCAAATTCCTCCCCAGTTCCTTCCCCTGGATCACCATCTGGCACTGGAGTGGGATCTCACTATCATCATAGTAGGGTAAGGCTGGAGCACCATAGGGCACACACAGCTTAAAGTAAAATACAATAAAAACCCCAACTCCTTCAACAAAATCTGTTTGTTCCCAGAGATTCTTACATATAATTAGGTCAAAACCAAGCAAAAATGAGGTTAAAACTGAAGGTTAAATACTGCTGGAGAAGGTGTCTCTACACTGTGTACACCTTCCAAGTTAATTGTTGGTGGATAATTGAGGGGGAGAGAGGAGGAGAGAGCAACTTTATTTTTGTGTGGCACAGCCATAGCTGATGACCCTGCATAGATTTAATCTGTACTCATCAATTCTTTCCTGGAAAATCCTAAAGAATGTCACTGGCATGAAGTGACAAGTCCCTGAGAGAAAGGAAGCTGTGACTGCCCCGTTCCTGTGGATTTCAGGGGAGGCAAGAGGGAGAGAATTCTCCCAGTGATGAAACCCTACCCATGGAAACTCTGCAGGTGCTGGATGGTTATGCAAATGTAGTTTTCTTAGGAATATTTAGCCCAGAGCACACAGCATTTGGGAGTTATTTTTGTTTGAAGTGGCTTTTGTAAAGTCAGTTCCAACATCAGTGATTACTTAAAATGCAAATTATTTTTGGTAATTCAAGTTATTTTTTTGAATTGGCATAGCTTGGCTCAGGTTTGATGGAACTCTTTCACTCCTGCATTTAATCCTGTAAGACTGAGCTGCTCTCTTAAAATGGTTTCCATCACAATTAGGTAGAAGTTTTACGCTTCATAATTTCCTGTGAGGTTTTGTTCTAAAAGTAGTAAGTTTAAAGCAGTAGCATATTACTTCTTTACTGAGTAATACAGTATTTTATGAGAGAAACAGGGTAACTTTTGTACCATTTTTGGCATATCAGTAAGATGTCTCAGGACCAGAATTCTCACTCCCAAACATGACTGCCTAAATGGTGGTACTTTCACCCCTGGAAGGAGAAAGTCCTGCCTGTGTTTTCCTTGCAGCCTCTGCCAAAATGCCTCAGTGGCAGCTTTAATACAGTCAGTGAGGGAGAAATGCCTCCTGCCTCAGCCACAGACATGCTAATCCTTCATTTTGCTCAGTGCACAACCACCCTGTGTGGATTGTGCAAATCTCCCATCAAAGGCTTGATAACAGCACATTGCTGTCCCAGTTATTCCAGACTGGTGTGTGGGCAAATGAAGACTTCTAAATTCTGCTGCCAAGCCCTGCAGCTATAAATCACAACTCCTCACTCTCTCTCTCCCCAGTTCACTCAGTAATCCATGTTCTGTCCCACTTCTTTGCAGAGCTTGCTCTCAGTGAATCTTTATCCATAGGGAGCAGCCCTGGGAGGTTCAAGGCCTGAGCCCGGAGCCCTGGCCAAGCCCCTTCCAGCTGAACCCGAGTAATTCCAATTAACCATTAAGCCAGGCCTGGTAATTGCAGTGTAATGTTTGGCTTTAGCAGAGCAGCAGTCTGTGATCATCCCCCCGTGGGCCCAGGGTCAGGGCAATAATTGATGGCTGGGCACCGGCCCCATGTGCCGGGCTCCCAGTGCTTTCTGCTCCAGGCTCCTTCCCTGCCTTGGATTCCTGTCCAGACCCACTGCAAGGGATTGGCAGGGAGGGATTTGTAATTGAGCTGCTTTCTGTGCAGTGGAATCTTTTTCTTTCTTTTTTTAACCTATTGACATTTATGGATGAAGTGAACTGCTCTCCCAGCTGTTTGGGAATCTACAGTGCTTCTGAAACATAAGCCTGGAGAACCCAACTACAGGGGAAGAAGGCAGGGCCTGGATAACTTTGACTAAGATTCCTCACTGACTAAAGGAGGGCTCATTTGTGAGAGGACAGTTATTAGCAAACAAAGTCACCATTGCAGGAGTGGGCTGTGTTGACACAAACCCTCAGAGCTGCCTTTCCCCTCTCCTGCAGAGCCAAGGCGAACGTCTCCTCTCCAGGGAAGCCCCCGAAGAGCTGAAGCAGCAGCCTCTGGCTCTGGGATACTTCGTGTCGACTGCCAAAGCGGAGAACCTCCCGCAGTGGTTCTGGTCCTCCTGTCCTCAGGCACAGAACCAGTGTCCCCTCTTCCTGAAGGTCTGTCATGCTCCACATGGAGCACTCACTATCCATTGCTGTTTCCATGCTTGTAAAAGCTGCAGTTGGGGTCTGTGGTGTCAGAGTGAACCTGAGACTTCCCACTCCAGAACTGTGAGCTCCAGTTGGTTTATTCAAAAATGTGACTATTAATTTGGAAATACACATGGTCGTGGTGGGTTCAACTCAGAATTGCCAACTTCCCATGCTGTCCTGAGGTGACTGAGCATGGATCTGTTTCCTGGGAGTCTTTAGCAGTACGTGCTGTATGAGGAGTTAATTTTTGCTCTTGCCCTCTGCACAGGCCTCTCTCCATCACCACATCTCTGTAGCGCAGACAGATGAGCTTCTACCTGCCAGAAATTCTCAGCGAGTTCCTCACCCCCTCGACTCTAAAACTACATCAGATGTCTTGAGGTAACACTCTTGAGGTTTTCATTTCTGCCCTAAACATTTGGGAACTGAGTTCAGAGGTTTCAGAGGAATCTTTCTAACCTGTCACAGTTATTTATCCGTTTCATCAGCAGTTTTTAGCCCTGCTGTGCCCTACTTGTGTCTCAGGGCATCTCCTCCTCCAGCTGCCAGAGCAGGGCTGTGAGGAGGAATTCTGTGGGTTTCCCACTGCTGTGCACAGTGATGCCAAGGAAACTCAGAACAGCTCAACCTTGCCAGGGGGACACCTTGGTTTGCCCCCCCAGACTGCTCTGTTCCCCTGGGATCTAATCTGGTCTGTGCCACTCATTATCTTTACTCGCCAAACCAAATGGATTTGGAGGAGGAGATAAAAGCACTCCCTGATAGCACTGTGTGAGGAGCGGGATATGAAGGAGCCCCTGTTCCTGAACGCATGCAGTGTGTGCGTTGTGTTGTTCAGGATGACATGAGGCCTGTTTGCCCCCATCCCCTGTGGGATGAACACAGCTGTGTGTGATGAGAGCACAGTGTAGGGCACCCCACTGAACAAACAAACATCAGCAGGGAACAGCAATGTCTCATCTAAGGCAATTGGGGGTGTGTTGTTCTAGATCTGAATTTGCATCCTCTTGGAGGACTGAGCTCTCACAGTGTCCCAGGTATTGAGTAAAAGGAGGATGCAGTGGACAGGGAGGGGATGAGATGCAGCAGACACAAGTTACAAGATGAGAAATTGCAATTAGATACAGGATCACAGGAACAGTGTGAGCAAATACTGGCACAAAGTAGAGGCAGAGGTGTTCAATCCCCAAGGCTTTGGCTGCAGTAGCATCTGAAGCACTCTGAGTCCAGAATCTGTGTGCTGGGGAGGGCCTCCATGCAAACAGGTCAGACACAGCAAACCTAAACCCTCGTGCTTTTCAGTGAGGTTACTACTTTGCCAGCACACTGGCAGCCCTGTGGGGGTGTGCCCCCCGGAGGTGCCGTTTCCAAGCCTCCCGGGGCAGGCTGTGATGTGTCTCCCTTACCGTGCAGGTTTGTGCTGGAGCAGTACAACGCCCTGTCCTGGCTCACGTGTAACCCGGCCACACAGGACCGCAGCTCCTGCCTGCCCGTGCACTTCGTGGTGCTCACCCAGCTCTACAACGCCATCATGAACATCCTGTAGGACACACACAAGCACTTGTTCTTCTGGCTGCTTCTCCCCGCCGCCTGGGAACGTGCCACGACCTGCAAAGAGCTCAGTTTGCTTCTCTTCAGACCAGTCCTGTGCTGTGCTTCTGTTCCTCCAAAAGCACATGTGAATTCCGCAGTGTTCAAAACTAAACTACCCATTAACATCTCTGGCAGCTTCAATCCAAAATCTGGGAACATCCAAGAACAGTGAACACAGAGTAACCTCAAGCCAGTGTTAGTTTGGTGGCTCAGTAACTACTGGTCAGTGTGATTATTTTTTTTAATATTTTATTTTTTTAAGGAAGACTACAGGATCTTTTGCATTAGGAACTGATACAGACCCGCGAGCAGTGTCAGCCCTGCGAGTAAAAACCACCTTGTAGTGACCAGTTTGGATGTTTCGTTGTTTGATCGCCGTAAACTGGGACTTTGCAGGAGGAGACAACCACAACCACAAAACCACACAGTCATAGTCTCGTATAAATATTGGAGTTTTCTGTCTACCTGGAGTTCCTGTCAGAGTGGATTGGGATGAATGCATGCATTTGTTACCTGTCCATGTAGATATGAATGGTCTGGAGATACTTTATTTATTTTTAGGTTTGGGGAGGGGAGGGATTAAATTATAAAGGACCAGGAACAGTAGAAATACCTTAAAAATTCAGCTCCGTTCCACTGTAGGGTTATTTATCTACAGACTTCTCACTCTTCTGACCTGGAAATCAAAAGTGAAGCTCATAACAGTCAAAGGCTGGGAAGGGAAGCGTGTTCTGGTAAGGATCTCTTATATTTTAAGGAATTCTCCCCTGCGTTTAGCCTGGTTCAAGCAAGGAATGGCCAGTGTTTAATGAAGGATAACACTACCTAAGGGAGAAGAGTGAGAGGGAGGTTGGGAGGAAAAATACTTTAAAGCCCAGTGTCAGGGCAAATGGAAAGTGGTAAATTAATCTATTGTAGAGCTATGATTGAAATATATTTCCAGTAAATTTAGTGACGCTAGAAAAGTATTTACTGAAAGCCAAGTCGCCCTTTAATTCTGGGCAGACTCGTCCATGTACATATCCAAAAATATGGTTTTTGTTTACACTAAATCAGTCACAAATCTGGTGTATTTTTTCTGACTATAGGAATATTATTTCAAAGAAATAATTTTAAAAAATTATATCATTAAATTAGTACTTGAAGTTACACCACTGTGGTGGCAAAGTTACTTTGTTTAGTGAAATGATTGCCATTGGGAAGGTTAATGGCTAATTGAAGTATTTTTATGACTCCTTCATTCCAGGCTCCAAGGGGTTCCTATTCCAGCCCCATTCCCTCATTTCTGGGGGTGCACTGGGCAGCAGGAGGGGGCCGGGCTTGGGCACTTGGATCAGGCTGGGTGACCCCTCCCCTGGCTGTGGAGAAAAACTACCAAGTTTAGAGTTCTTCCAAAAGACTTTCATGTTCTGGTTAAAAAAAATGAAATTCTATGATTTTAAAAAGTATTTTTCTTGAGATAATGTAACATTTAAAACAAATTATATAAAATAATAAAAGAAAAAAAAAAAGAATTGCTTGTGTAATGAAAAGGTGAAGGCAGGGGAGGAACCTGTAAATGGATTATTTCCTTCCTTGCTCCACCCCTCCGTGTGGGTGTCCTCTTTGCAATGTATAGGTTAAAAAAAATCTGATATCAAACCATTTGTATCTAATGTGTACAGTGTAAAATTGACTTTAAAAATATTGCAGTACTATTTTTTCTTAATCAGAAAAGAAAATTCTCAAGGCCTTTTGAAGAGCATAAAAAGATGAAGATTGTAAACTTGTATAAAAAAAATTTAACTTGGGGAGGAAAAAAATGTAAAGTAGACATTTGTAATCTTTTACCATTTGGGGCTTATTTGTTCCCAGGATTCATCTGAACTTTGGATTATTATTTTGCTTATTGTTTTTAAATGGGCCGTTTTTATCCAGGGGTGTTTCTTCCCCACAAACCTGGTTCTAAGCAAAAATTAGAAATTAAAAAAAGGGCAGCAAGGAGTAGTTTTCATCTGGTGTCTTTTATTTAATTTTTTTAAGTTAAGAGAAGCTGGTGACATATTTATACGTTTTTGTGCAAAATAAATGAATGGCAATAGATTTTAAAGAAAAATCTTATGTACTTCAGTGTGAAAAGTTCTGTATAATATTTCCCTTAAATATGCATTATTTTACTTGTGAGTTTTTTACTGAATTAATCTGAAATGTACAAGCCCTGGCTTTCCTACAGAGTGAAGAAAGTTATTTTATTTTTTTTTTAATTTCTAACTTTGGAAAATCATGCCTAAATCAGAATTATTATTACAGTTGTTTGAGGTAAAGGGAGCGGGAGGGTGGGGAATGTCCAGCATGCTTGTATGTATATTTCAGAACCTTTTTTAAATGTAAAAGCTGTACATTTCTGGGGAGTTCTGAATTTCTTTTTGTTTTCTTTTTTTTTTTTCTCTGAGCATTTTGCAGTGAGCTTCTTTTATATATAGCCGACAATTTGAAAGAAAACAAAAAAAAAATGTGAAGTTCATTTTAAATCTACAGTATATCGCTGGTACAATACACTAAAAAAGACTTTGATAAAAAGAAACAATAATAATAAAAGACCTCCATTTTAAATGTCATTCATATATACCTTGTGGATGAGAGCTATATACTTTTACACACTTTTTTAGATGAATAAATTATTGAATTACTGAAGCTGTTGGTGGAGTTTTATGCTTGTATTGAACTCTGAGTTTTTGGCATTCCCAGGGAAGGAATTGCAAGGTGCAGATCCAGGGATGTGAAAGGAACAGAAAATAAATGTTTCAAACCGTGGCTGTTGAGAGGGGAGCCTAGGTGTCACTGATGCCAAGGATGGAAAATCCTGCCAGAGGGGTGGGTGGGAGCAGCCTGGGATAATCCAGTGCCACGGGAGCAGTGGCTGCTCTCCATGGGCAGGGGCTCCATCAGTGGTGGCTGCAGTTCTCCAGGTGCAGCAGGTGAGTCTCCAAAAGGAGCTGCCAGGGGCACGTCAGGTCTGGACCCTCTCCCAGCACCGGGCCGGGGCCAGGGTGGTGCAGGGGTGAGGGGTGAGGGACCAGAGCCACGGCCTCGGCCTTCCCAGAGGAGCTGCAAACCCCCACTCCGCAGGAGCTGCACTCCATGAACCTTGTGGTCCCTCCCAGTGCAGGATACTCTGGCGTTCTGTGCTAATTGTGAATTCTGTGCTAATTGCAGGTGCTGTGGGCAGGGCTGGGTTGGACTGTTGGACCCCAGGAGGTCTCTTCAGACTGAGACACTCTGGGTTTAGCAGAGTCATTCCCAAACACAGACCTGCAAAAATGACACTAAATGAACAGCTGGGGCATGCCAGGATGTAGGTGTGGGTTGGAGCCAGCTATGCCATCCCAGGATGTGTGGGGTGGTTGGAGCCAGCTGTGCCATGCTGGGATGTGGGGGTTGGAGCCAGCTGTGCCACGCTGGGATGTGTGGGGTGGTTGGAGCCAGCTGTGCCATGCTGGGATGTGGGGGTTGGAGCCAGCTGTGCCACGCTGGGATGTGTGGGGTGGTTGGAGCCAGCTGTGCCATGCTGGGATGTGGGGGTTGGAGCCAGCTGTGCCACGCTGGGATGTGTGGGGTGGTTGGAGCCAGCTGTGCCACCCCAGGATGCAGGGACAGCCCCTGTTACAGTAGTCCCAGCTGGCAAAAGGGGATGGGGGAGTTTCTGCAGACCCCAGATGTTTCACAGCTGAGGTTTGTGGCTCAGTCCCTTACAAAGAATCCTAAAAGAACTGCTTTTCCATGGCAGCTGGAGCCTGCATGAGCATCCAGTGACAGCTCCAGTGACTGGGAAGAGGAACTGCTACTCCTTTTCATGGCTCTTTAAATGGCCATTTGGGATTTCTTCAGTAGTTGTTAATTCTGGTCCACTTGACTTTTGGTGCATCTTATTTCTGAATATTAGATAGTTACAAAAATAGTCCCTTAAATTTTACCTTTTTAAAAAACTTTCAAGCTTGTATCTTTTAGTTCACTGTGCTACTGTAAACTATGGTACTAAATGACACTGTTCAGTCACCCTGTCCACATTTGTACAGAACTGTTACACTTTGGTCTTCCCCTGGGGAAGTACCTGGAATTACTGCAGAGCAGTATTTGTTGCATGGAGATTACTTTGTGGCTAATTCATTGGCTTCACAGACAAAACCTACCATTTAAATATTCTGTTCCATGAGGACTGTAAGGAAGAACTGAATGGAAACATTGAAATCTCAGTTGATTTGTAACAATAATTGAATATCTACAGCAAATGTGTACAGTACTGTGGTGGTGGACTCAGCTCTTTAACTCCAATAAAGAAAATGCTTTTAAAGATTAGGCTGACATCAAACTACTTTTCCTTTCCCAACTGCCATCTCTATTTTTGACAAAATGTCATGGCCACCTGAAAGCTGTTTCAGCACATGCAGAAAGCATCACAAATTGTGAAGTAAACATGAAGTTTATGGGCGGTCTCTCACCATTTACAGTGGAAATGGAAACAGCCCTGGATCCCCAATCAGGAAGTCTCTGGTCTTTGACAACAAAACAGGATTTATAAAATTACGCAGCTTCCACTGTCTTATTTTGACACTGAGCTTTAACCCTTGGACCAACGTTTCTGGGGGCAGCCCAGGGTTTGTGCTTCACTGGCTGTTCCCCTACCAAGTATCAAAGGAGCAATCCCACAGCGCATCCCATGGAATACAGAAACCTCAGGGCTGTTGGAAACCTGAAATACTCTGCAGAGGCCAGGAAGAAGATGGCCCCAGTTTTGTGTGAGGCCAGCTGGGAATTCAGGCTGCCCTGAGCTGTCAGTGCTGGGATCTTCTGGGAGCTCTGCTCCAGGCAGGGCAGGCTCCAGTCTGAGCCATTCTGTATGAGCAGCTCCTGCTCTGCTGCTGTCAGCCCCTGCAGCCACGGACAGGCACATCCAGTACAGCTGACACAAGCCAAAACCACACAGCACATGCTCCTTTATCTGATAAACATCAGCTTTTCCCTGTAAGGCTACTTAATGAAACCTTTCAGAATCATGGTTAGAAACCAGCTTAGCACAAGAACCCCTTTCCAGCAAACCAGCAGGACATGGCACTGCTGAGGACTCTTTCTATAGGAACATCTTTTGCGGTCCTGCAACACCTGCTGGAATTCACTGGCTCCCTCTGGTTGCTCCACAGAGTCTGGTCCAATTCCACTGCCATGCTCACCTGGCTCTGAGGACACTACATCAGCCTCTGCTGTCGACACCTTCTCCATCCCCAAAGCTCTTTTTTCAGTTCTTAGCCAACCCCTGGTACCCAGCCACCTCCTCTACCTTCCCATCCCAGGAATGTGGGTTCTCTCCCACCACACACACATCTTTTGCTCTTGGACAGATGTTTCATTTTAGCAATACCCGCTCCTGCAGGACCTTTGTCATCTACCCAGCAACATCAGCTGCTCCCCAGGCACTGATGCTCACTCCAGCTGGGCCCTTTTAAAAGACACAGCCAGGCCAGCAGGGAGCTGCTGCAGCCCATGTGGCAACCAGGGCAGGCCTAGGGCCTTCATAAGTGGAATTTATTTTCCTCACACACTAAATTAGACATACATTTAAAAAACTCCTACCAGCCTGACACTCTCTTTGTTTTTATTTAAATATTTTGCCACTGGGAAAATGTCAGGCTGGTATAAATCTAGGAACAAACTACATCCCCAAATGCACTGCTGCTACCGCAAGTGTTTGGAGAACTTTCTGCCATGAGATCTGATATCCAGAACTCCCATTAAAAAATTATTACACACGCACAGAGCACTGCAGAAAAAGCTCACTGGTTCCTGCAATTATGTAAAACACAATCCCACGGATGCAAAAACCCAAAAATGAAAACAAAACAACCAACCAACCAACCAAAAAACAATAAGCAGAAAAACTGTTTTACTTTTCCATTTGGGGGAATACTTTAAGAAGTCTTTTTAAGGCAACCTTTTTTTAGTTGTCTGTGATTTCCTGCAGCCAGTGACAGCTGTAACATATCACATTAATCACATCTGTACCTTTCTCTGTGCGGGGTTGTCCACGAGTAACTGGAAGTCACATCCTTGGTCCTCCAGCAGGGGTCACGTTTTGATGGCAAATGAAACTCCAGCTTCTGCCTAGACCAGGCTTTAAAAAACCGAATTAAACTGCACAGTTACAGAGCTGGATCATTAAAGGTCAACCACGCGAGCAGGTGTGGGTTCATTGGTCAAAGTGCTCCACCCCACTTGTAATCAGTCTCGGTGGTAATTTCATTAGTGCCTGGGGAAAAGCCAGGCCAGGAGAGGCAGGTGATGGGGCAGGGTGCGCATGGCAGGGCAGGGGGCTCTTAATCCCACCAGGGTAATGGCCCATGGAAGTGCTAAAAGAACGGTGCTGTGAGCAGCTCTCCGGGCTCCTGGCTTCAGCAGCATTTCAGTTGGAAGTAATTGCCCTTGGATTTCTTTCCCCTGTTACGCTGGAGGTGGGGAAGGGCTCTGCTGCAATGGCACACGCTGCTGCACTGCCCAAGCATCCAGGGACGGGCAGGGGACAGCAAAGGGACTTGCATGGGCCCAAGCCTGGTCTCAGGGTGACTTTAGCCATAAACAACAGGGAGCCCAAGTGGAAAACAACTCGTACCACCAAGGGCCCTGTGGCTTCTATGGCAACAGAGGGACAGAGGACACCCTTCCTTTGCTGTGGAGATTCCCCTCATCATCACCTGTTTGCCCTTCTATTTGTACTTTTGTTGCTGACTTGTTTTTTGATGTTGGGCCTTTTCACTAGTGAAATGTTGCTTTTATTTAAAAGAAATATCCCACACAAGTAAACATCCCTTTCCACAGTACATAACCTTCCCTCCCTGAACAATTTCAGTCAGAAGCCGAGAGGATGTAGATACTCATTTTCCCACAATCTCTCTGCTTTTCTAAAGTTATTTAGGTGACTTTGATGAGTCCCCTGCCCATCCAGGAAGCACAAACACTTTGCTGTGGTCTACAGATTCCTGATCAGGCAGGGGGGCTTGGGGTGACCTCTGTTCCATGTGCAATGCTCAGATCTGGGCTCCTCCAGCCCTGTTCCCTGCTCCTTTGGACACTTGTTGACGGCAGCCCAGGGTGCCTGTGCAGGTGAGGCACTGGCACCAAGTGTTAATGCATAACCCCAGTGTGCCTGAGGCCAGCACTCATGGAATGGAACTGCTGTTCCAGGTTTCTGTGCAACTACTGCCCACCCCTTCAGCCTCCGGAGCAATGGCTCTGCAGTTATTTACGGTGCAGTTAATCAGAAGAACAGCTCCAGATTTAATAAGCAAGTAAGGAAGGCATGCTAAAGGGATTGAGGGGAGAGGAAAGATCAAAACTCTAAAGCTGCCCAAACTGATGTGGGATTTTGGGCAAATTGTTGGCTTTGCTACTCCTTGTCTATAACAATCCATGCCACTGGCTCACTGTCTGGAGCTCTGGTTCATTTTAATGCTCTCAAGCAGCAGAAGGCAGAGCATTAGTTTGCAAACTTTAGTCAAGATGATATAAAATTATTCAGGACAATGAAAACTAAAATATTCTGCAAAGACTTACAGAAAGATCCCAGAATGTTGTGGAACTGGCCAATAAAATATCAGAAGGAATTCATAGTAAGACACGCACACACACAAAAAAAAAAAAATTAAAAATTATGCCAAACACAGAGATGTGGAATGGCCTCTAAACTGGGATACAGCTCAGGATCATTCACTTCAGGAAAAAAGAAGTGGGATGTCTGAGCCAAAAATAACCCCAGCCGGAGTGTGGCAATGCCACTCATGCAGCCTGAGCCCAGCCCAATGGCCCGGCTCCGCTGTGCTTGTGGCATGCCCCCAGCCCAGAAATCAGGCAGGACTTGAGGGCAGGGGACAGCAGCCCCTGAGCCCCTTCCCAGTGCTGCCCCAAGCCGTGTGTGTGTCCCAGGGCACCGTCCCAGGGCACTGCAGGCCCCATGGGGAGCTGGAGGCAGGGCTGCAGCCTCAGCTCCGGGGGGATGTGCCTGATCCTTCTCTCAGCTCCCCCTGCCCTGGGCCACCTCACAGCTCCTGGTGGCAAATCCCCTCCAGATCCCACAGGACCAAGTCACCACTTGCACACCACCTGGCACCTTCCAAGAAATGGCTTCATCCCAGGCCCCAATTCCAGACAGAGGCTTGGGAAATGCTGAAATCCGCTGCTGCTTCAGTTGGTTGGTTACAGGCAGGGGCTGCACCTTCACTTCCTTCTTCCAGGTGCTCTGACGGCTCCTCTGGCTGCACTACAGGTAGAAGTGCTGGGTCTACATCAGGTTTTTATTAAAGAACTCCTCACTCCCAAACTGGCATGTCTGAGGAGCTTGGCTGAAATTTTAGCATCGTTAACACCCCATCAATGCTGTGTGAAACATGCCTGTAGGCCAACGCTGGGGAAGTATCCATCTGGAATCCATCCCTGGCATGGATCAAAGTCACATGAGAGCCTGCCCCTGGACATTCTGGTGACTCTGCTGTGGAGAGAGAAGGCTGCAGGAGTCCTAAGCACTTGAGACATCTGATCTGGTCTAGCTGTCAGTAAGCCCAAACTCTGTCCATGAATTATGCTCATCTCTGACCAGAAGGAGCCAGGTGAATCCTCACTGCTTTGCAAGATGGCACAAAGCTGAAGCTTCCAGCAAGGAGCAACTCCCAGCTGAAGGGGAAAAGTCTGAACTCTTGCAGTTAATCTGAGGAGGAAGAAGAGCAGACATTCAGCAGCTGGCTGAACTAAGGAACAAATCAGTGCGGAAATTGGACAGGGAAAGAGGATATTCCTACACAAAATGTCTGCCTTGCTCCCCTCCTACTTTGTGCCAAGGCAGCAGACAAGGAACTGTAAAATCTAGAACAACTTTTTTCTGAGCCTGATAAAAAAGGCAGGCCATAAATGTATCACACCCCTAAAACACTTCTGCAGTGCACCCAGGGCCTACACAAAAGTGACCAGGCACACTGATCCAGCTGGGGACAGAGCCACTGTATCACATTTTCTTTGTCGGCCTGGACCGAATTCTGAACTTCTGCAGAGATGTGTGATTTCCACTGACCAGAACAGCACAGAGGAAGGGAGTTTCATTCAGGACAGAGCCTGATAGGTTCCCACACAGCGAGCTGGCTGAAGGCTAAATTATCTGCTTCAGAGCAGTGAAGGATTGATATGCTTGAACTCTGTAAGGTTGGAATTACTCAAACACCTCCTCTGACTTCAAGACTTTGGAAATAAATCAGAAGGGGGCTGATTAATGCCAAGCTCACACCCTGCTCCCCCTAAAGGCTCAAGAATTCAGGCATGGCATCTTTGATCCAAGAGAAGAGCTTGCAGTTGTATCTGTCGTGCCTGTCTCTCAACAAATGGACTCCTTTTCCCAGAGGTTTTAACTCTGGCAGCACTTGGCCCTCAGCACATATCAGCTGATGTATAGTGCCTGTCTGGACACATTTGGACCCGTCCTGATTCTCTGTCCCTTTCTTCTCTACCCTGCTTTCCAAATAGCCATCCGTGACTGTTTACTTTGGCAACGCCTGCAAAAAAAACCAGTCTCAATGAAAAGGCAAAATCCATTAGGAAAAGCCAGCTGAGTGCTAAAAGGCCCCTAATCAGTAGAAAGTTTAAAGAGCACCGATCGGAGAGAGGCTGCGGTGCCTTTCCAACACCTCCCCAGCAATGTGTGAGGCTATGACATGTCAGAGTGAAGCCCCAAACACAGGCACGCTGCCAGGGGAGCTGTTTCCTCAGGGCTGAGCCTGTGTCTGGCTGGGTGCTGGGGAGGGAGCTGCTGATGGAGGAACAGCGGCATCACAGCAAATAACTGCAACCAAACTGGTTAAAGTTCACTCAGCTGGTTCCAGCTCCGTCTGTTCTCAGCCAAAGGAAAGAGAGGGTTGATCTCAGCTCAGCGTTACAACTGGACCAAAGCAGGAACTTGGGGTTTAAGGGCCAGTGCAGGTCCAAGTAAGGGGATCTCAGTGACACCAGCTAGGGCAAAAAAGCAGTGCTAGAAAAGGATCTGTTGCTGTGGAGAAAGAAATGCCCTCAAAATGTCTTGTCGGAAACACTAAATTCAGCCAAGAGCTGAATATAGTTCAAGCTAAACTGCATTTGCCTCATAACACCTCTCAGCTGTGGATCCCAGCTGAACAGTGACTGCTCACTTTGGCTGTATGAGGTAGCCAATGCTCCAGCCTGGGTAGATTTACTTGCTTTGGGTTACAAATATTTCAAACCACCATCACCCAACATTTCACAAGTGCACTGAATCACAGATTTCAAAGCATCACAAAGAAGTCAACAAACCACTCCTTTCAGTTCCCCTACGAAGAAGAAAGCTGCATGTTTTTCTTTCAGGGAGCAATCAAAATATTTGTAATGAATCTGCTGCTCTATGAACTGTGTTTCTAAAGCTTGATAGAAACAATGAGGCTCAGGTTTAGTTCATTCTCCTTCATCTTTCAGAGACTGTAACATGGTGTGTAAGGGAACCCAGGCACAATTTACCTCTAGCAGCTTTATGCCACGGAAGGATGTGCATGTCACAGTCCACAGGTGAGCTATTTTTTGCCACCTAAGCTACACAGACCCCCCACTCTGTACAAAATTCTAAGACATGCTTAAGAAAGTGTCAGTAATTGAAATTATGTTGTGCTACACAGCAGGTCATACAAGAATCTTTTCATGTCCAGGGCTGTTCTGCATGGGACAAATGCATCCTTTCATCTATTTGGAAACTTTTAACTTCAAAAGAGGAAAATCAGAAGTCCTTATTGTTGTGGGTATTCCAGAGAAGGGCCATGAAGATTATCAGAGAGCTGGAGAACTTCTCTTATGAAGACTGAGAGAACTGGGGGTGTTCATCTGGAGAAGGCTCCAGGGAGACCTCAGAGCCCCTTCCAGGGCCTAGAGGGGCTCCAGGAGAGCTGGAGAGGGACCTGGGACAAGGGTTGGAGGGACAGGACACAGGGAACTGCTTCCCAGTGCCAGAGGGCAGGGCTGGATGGGATATTGGGAAGGAATTGTTCCCTGGGAGGGTGGGCAGGCCCTGGCACAGGGTGCCCAGAGAAGCTGGGGCTGCCCCTGGATCCCTGTCCAGCCAGGCTGGACACTGGGGTTTGGAGCAGCCTGGGACAGTGGAAGGTGTCCCTGCCCATGGCTGGGCTTTGAGGTCCCTTCCAACCCAAACCAGTTTGTGATTCAAACTTAGGGTCTACTTTTAAGAATTTTGCACTATATAGGAAAGCAAAAAGGTATTTCTGGCACTCATAGAAGTCTTCCTATAACTCCAATTTTATTACAGAATAAAGTTCTAGTGAAACATCCTGAACTGAGAGAGCCATGGAATTTTAGGGAAGTATCTACCACACTGTGAAAATGTAATCAACAAACCACAGATGAATTCTAGACAGCCAGGAATGTTTCAAGTACAAAGGCTGCAGCACCAACTGAGTTTTTCTTGTATCATTTAGAAAATTAACTGATATAGAAGAATAAAACCAATGTGTCCTGAGCCTTTATCATCTCTAACAGACAACTGGAGAAAGACTCTCAAATGGGCAGAAGCAGTAGGTGGAGCCGAAATGCCTTTGAATTAAGTGTTGGACTTTCTGGAATGGCCTCTGCCCCAGTGACAGCTCTGGAAATGTGCAGTGTATGTGGCACATGTGCTGTACCAAACCAGCCTGGGCAGGGCTCAGCCCACTGAAGTTACCTTGTTAGAGAACTTGAATCACTCACAACTTTCAGTGAGCTCTGCTCTCAGCCAGCCCTGAATTCCCATCTGTCCCTCCTACTGACCAATCCCATCAGCCAGAGGGGATGGAGATGCACACACCTGCCCTCTTCCCTTGTTAAATAAAGCCTTATATAAGGCTCTCGTGGGCAGCCTGGGGTGTCTTTTGACTTTTCTTTTTGGTTTAAAAATAGGTGTTTGGAGGTTTCTGAGCCATTTATGTTTAAGGAACTATTCCTAGTCTTTAGAGTTCCACTTACAGAAGCTTGTAAGATAAGAAGAATTCTCTTGTGCTGATAAACTTTTCATATGTGTGTTGCTATGTTGGTATTTTTTTCTGCTGCACTACCTGGAGATTTGGGTTGAGTTTATTTCCTTTTTTATTTAGCAAGGCACATGCTAGACCAAGATATTTCCTGGCAAGATGATGGGTTTTTGCCTGGTGTTGCTTGTTTTGAGGAAACATGCCCATTCTGGTTGGGTTGCAATTCTGACTACAGAGGTTAGGTTTGAATTTGGCTGCAATTTCCAATGTCAGGTTTCAAGCTGTGTTGGACTGTTGGAAGGAACTTGAATAATTTACATTGTCTCTATTCTGTTCTTACAATCAACAACAGATATTGCTTTAATTTCTATTGCTCAGGCAGTCTGGAAAGCCTGATCAGCAGTAGTGACCTAAACTTTGATTCACAGGCCTGTACTCGAGGGTGCCCTTCTCTGCCCTTCTCTGCTCCTTACCTTCACTGTAAGGAAATCGGCTCTGGGGATAAGTATTTGTTCTTCATCTCTAATAGACTGAAATTCCAGTCCAGTAAAAAAGCTTCTTGCTAAGAAGTACTTGCTAAAGAACTGGTGATGCTCTCAATGGCAGCAGTGGTGCCTGGGAGGCAGGAGAGAGAGACCAACCATGAGTTCCATGAGAGGACAGCTCCTGTCCTACTCATATCTGTTCTGTAGCCCTAACGTGCTTTCAAGTGCCTCCCCTCTAAAAATGGAAACTGGTGAAGCACCTGGCACCCTGAAATGCTTTATAGATGCACTGAAAACTGAATATGAAGGAGTGTATAAAAAGGGACAAAACTAGATTTTATGCAGAATTGATGAGGGTGAAGTTTAGGAGGTAAAAGTAGCCCAAAAAGTATGTGCTTTCATTTTCTGTTCACTTCTTTTGTCCCCAGATTTTCCACTTTGAGGGTAAACTCATGACCTCTTATCTCTGAGCAGGTCCAAGGTGTTGCTTTTCCTCATCTGCTGGGTATAGACAGTGCCAGTGTCCCACCCCCATCTTCACAGGGAGTAGCTCTCCCAGCCAGGTTCAGCTGAGGATGTGTCACTTTAGGCAGCGAGTCTGGGAGCCTGAACCATTTGTAGCTTGTGAGCGTCTCTGGAACACCGAGGGTCATAAAAGCCCTTCTGAATGGGTACTTTACTGACAGCGCTCACCTTTAATGGCCTTTTTGTGAAGTTACAGCTTGGCTTTTAGGCCCTTTTTGCAATTCATCACCTAATCCATACATGCTACCTTGGCCAAGAGCCGGACAATGGGCCCCACTGTGTCCGGTTTTGTTATGGAGCAGCCGGAGTGGCTTTTAACTAAAACAACGTATCTGAAGGAGAAAAATGTATTCACCTTGAATTCCCAACGGCTTCGACTTACTTAAGACAGCTCTGCAGACACTGGTGTGTGCAATCAATGAAATCAAAACGGCAGCCATGTAAGGATGGCAGAAAGGAGTAAGAATGTATATGCCTATACATGTATAAAATATGAGGGGAGGAAATGTACAGGGAGGAAGGAAACAACCATCCTTGCAGCTAGGTCTGGAAAAGAGCATTCTTCTGATAGGAAATTTTTCATGATTAAAGGGTTTATTAGACTGGCAGGGAAGGACTGTTACACAGCTCTGACACCAGCTGGGGGCCCTTCTAAAGGTCCTTTCAAAAACCTTGTGTCTTCTGGGACAGAACAATCCTATAATCCGTTGGTCAGTTCCTTTTTGAATGGGAGGTGGATGGTAAAACTGATCCCCCCCACCAGCATTCTAATACTGCTGCACAAAGAACACGTGGTTTGCCTTGGAACATGTAAACCCAGGGTGCCTTGGTGGCCAAACAGGGCCAGCCCAAACCTGCCAAGACTTGGAACACATCAAACTAACTTGCTTAACTTTCCTACTGTAACACTTTCAGGTACAGAGGGAAGAGGTGGGCTTCCCCTTTCCCCCAAGTAAGGGTACCCACCTCTTCCCTCTCTACCTGAAAGTGTTACAGGACTCCTCCTCTAGGCACCAGGAAGTGTGGAACTGCCTTCTGGCACTGCTGTCAATCCTTCATAAAAATTAGTAATCCTTTATCACAGAATGACCTGGGTGGAAGGGACCTCAAAGATCCTCCAGTTCCATCCCCCTGCCATGGGCAGGGAACCTTCCACTAGCCCAGGTTGTTCAGAGTTCCATCCATTCCCTGGCAGAGGCCCTTGCCTGCAGGAGGGAGTACCCAATGGAAATCCACTTGTGATCCTACACATGCTTCCTCTTTCCAGGGTGCTATCTACATGAATCCGGTGGGAGCAGGGACACCTGGTACAGGGAAGGATTGGGCTTCAGTGTCACAGAGGACGAGCAGCATCCATATTATCACCTTTTGGCTCAGGAAGGCCAGAGACTTTTCACTTCAAGGTGGGGCCCTCAAATGAGACCACTTGGCAAAGGGTAATCTTTATTTTCCCAAAACTTCAGCTGTCAATTTCAGATTATTTTTTAAAATCAGATGAGATTTTTGGCTTAGGTTCTTGTTAAGCCAATGTGGAAAGTTACACATCTCTGGAGGCTTCTAGAAGCACTTCAAAAGACTGAAGTAAAGTCTCAAGAAAGCCAGCAGGGAACACTATACCCTTCTGTGGAATTTATCCCACTTTAGTTTGGCTCTAGGCACCCAAAGTAAAGCCACAAATTTGGCAATCAAGTAAGTGGGTGGCCAGTCCAACACTTAGAGTAGCAACCACTGACCTCAGTTAATTTTCTTTCTACGGTTGATCCCTTTCTCCACTCAGCCATTCCACCCACGTCCTGATTTTTATCAGGCATTCTGTCTTCCAAAGAATCTCCCTCAGAGAGTGAAGTAGGACACATTCCCCGCCTTAACTCAAATGTGTAAGTGAAACCAAAGCAGGCAAGAGGAACTGGGCACCAGTGGCATTTCCCTGTGGGGCTGGAGCTGGGGGCCTGTGTGCGGCAGGCCTGCTGGAGCATTAGCTCCATTTGCTTTTTGTCTCTTAGCTCCCCACACCTGCCTGCCATTTAGCTGCCTCTGAAGGCTGGCCAAGGGACATCAGATCAAATAATAAAAGACACACTGAAGCAGTGTTTCAGCTGAAACAGTATGAGTGGAGGCGAGATGGGGCTTGGAAAAGGCTCCCTCTCAAAGAGCCCACACATACATGTGAGAAGGTCATTAACTTGTGCCTTGTGCTATCTTTGCCGTCTCCGCTCCCTCTCTCTCAATTATTACATCAGAAGGAAATGAGAGAGCACTTTGCCAAATACTAATGGACTTGATGTTTTCATAATCTCAAGTGCACAACAATCAGAGCTGTTTATTTTCCAAAGAAGATGGGAATCAGGGGAGGAGGTTGAAGACTGCCATTCTGTTAAGGAGGGGAAAAAAACCCTTATGGACAAGAGCTGAGACTGAAAAACAAGCATCTAGGAACACTCTTGCTGTTACAACTCCAGCACTCACTTCTGGGGAAAAGGTATTGAGAGTGGTTGGATATTGTCCTGTCCCAGTGCCCACTGCACAGCAACTGACAGCAAGGGTCCAAGTCGGCAGAACACTTCAGAGTCCCACTTCAGCTTGAACTCAGATGCTTTAGTTTTCTTGTTTATGTCTGAGTGTCATGATACTGCTATATATTTGTTTCTGAAGCATAGCAAGAACCATTTATTTCTGAATGAAACGTGCTCAGGAGACAGGATGTGAGTGAGCTGACAGGAGGAGTCTCTGCAGTGACATGAAGGAGTCAGTTCTGTGTCTTGTTCTCAGTAGTTTCCCCACAACTTGAGCCTGTGTGAAATCCCAGGCTTTGCTTACAAAGGGAGCTTAGCAGGATACTTGCACATCCTTAGATTTATGCTGGTGTACAAATACTGGAATTTCCCCAAAGAGCCAGCTCTGTCTGTGAGGCTTTTGTCCTGGAGTCACCAGGCTGTTCCCCTGTAAAGGACTGGCATCCCATTGGGGTGTGAGGACCTGTGGAGGGCATTTTGTTTTACTGAACGAGCCCAAGTCATCTGCAGGAAGATAAGGAAGCTTTGCGTTCTTCCTTGCTTCTCAGATTTTGGAAGCTTCTGCCTTTGACAGGGGTTTTTAATTCTCTGTGTCCTCTGACACCACAGACAGGAAGGTGCACAGGAGCTAATGTGGGAATGACTGACACAGCTCCACCACAACTGAATTATCAAAAGATCCCCCAAGAATGTCCTCCATTCTCACACAGCACCTTTCAAAGGTCATAAACCACAACAAAGACTTCGTATAATTTGGGAGTCTTTGAGCTGAACTGGGGCTTAACAACTTTCCTAGTGCATGCAGGTACTTATTTATCCCTACGATCCAAGTGCAGGAATTGCCAGTGTTTGTCCATACAGGCAAATGTTCCGGGCCTTTGACTCGGTTAAGAAGCAAACAGGGCTCTTAACTACCACCGTTCAAGCATTTTGCATCCACTTAGCAGTTAAATTCCAAGTGCCTTGTATAGAAAAGAGCTTAGAATCTTGCCTCCTACAAGCTTATTGTTGGTGGTGTGTGCAAGATCAGAAGTTTTCCTGATAGTAAAACAAAGGGATGCTTCTCTGAGGAAGGAACAAAACAAATATCAGATAGGGAAAGTTTCTGGAGCCCATGTTAAAACTCAAAAGGATATTTCTAAATGGTGAATCGTACATGAGCCGGGGCAGTGGAGGAGAGGAGCGGGTGCTGCTCCTGTGCCGGCAGCTCCCGGGAGGTGTCGCCGCAGCCCAAGGCTCGAGGCGCCGGCACCGGGCTGTGTCCCCATCGCACCGGGACCCTCGAGCTGTGTCCCCATCGCACCGGGACCTACGGACTGTGTCCTCATCGCACCGGGACCCACGGGCTGTGTCCCCATCGCACCGGGACCCACGGGCTGTGTCCTCGCACGCTGTGTCCCCGCTGAGCCGGGACACACGGCCTGGGGGGACACCTCAGCCTCAGGTGGTAGAATCAGGCTCCAGTGCCACCTCCTGTGTGGTGCTCCGGCAGCAGCAACCTGAGGCTCCTCGTGCCGATGTCATTCCCACGTCCCCACTGTCAGCGCCTGGGTCTGCTTTACCTGCAGCGGGGCTGAGGGTGAGGGGCTCTCCCTGCCGGCTGCTGAACCTGCTGCCTGCCAGGGTGTCTTCCGTGGGTGACCTTTGTGCTAAAGCCTAATAAATGTTCAAAACCAGAGGGATTTTGGATTTGGTCTGACAAAACATGAGATTATGTATATGGAGAGATCTGATAAAGAGCTGCTTTATTTGTATTAAAGCAGACATTTAAAGAGGCTTTCACTGAAGAAGACATGGTTGCTGTGGAACACGGATTGTGTCGTGAAAGTGGAAGGTAGTATTGGGCATCTCGTGCACCATATAATTAACTTGATTTTTGGGCATCTTGAGTGCCATTAGACTTGAATGAGACATTTATGCAGCACTTGGTGTATGTGGTCATCAAAGGTATCACTTTGTTGTACTTGAAAATACAGCAGCCAATGCAACAGAGGCTCAGCACTGGCTGGTCTTGTGGTGTTAGCAAAGTACGAACTGGGCACCACTGGACAATGTCATGTGGGGATGTGTAGCCACCCACATCTGACTGAGATGTTTTCTGTATGCCTCTGATACAGGAATATTTTGGCAGGAAGCTTTGAACTTGTATTATATACCAAACTGTGATTATAAGCTGGAATACAGGAGCAGACTAATGTAGCTGAGATAGGAAGTGATGATTATCCCTCACATAGAAGTTCACTGTATACAGGAATACTGAATGTGGATGAGCTGCCTGTGCTGCTCCAGAAAAAGGAAACATCCCAGACTGCAGAGACCACACTTAGAGGTAGGGAGGTTTAAAAAACCCCCAAACAATCCAAGAATGCTCACACAACCCCAAACCACCGGGCAGCCACTCTAATCCTTTGGAGTTGAGAGCTGGAAACATATCTGAACTACATCATGAGTATGAAGTCCATCCTCCAAAAGGAATCAGATGCTCTGTGGCCCACATGCATACTCCCCATGTGTTCATTTCTGTGCTACTCCTTAGAAGCTCATGAAAATCTCTAATTCAGTGAAAGCCACCTTCTCCCACTCCTTGGTGGAGAGTATTCCTTCAGTCACAGCTCAATGTTTCTTTAACAATGAGGCAGATGCAATCATGAAGGGCTGGGAACATGAGCAACAGCCTTACAGGCAGGTGTGTTCAAACATACCTGAGAGCTGGGCCACCCCCAAGGCCATCCACTGCTCTGGATCTGTTCTTCCCCTTGCTCTGCTTTCAGGTAAGCCAGCAAGGTTAGAGAGTTTTCCCCATCAGTCTCTAACACTGTGTTTCTGTCCTTCACACCCATTGGTGGCCCCATCAAAGCACCTTGCTTATTATTTTCAGATTCATCCTAAGTATTTCTGGCTGCACCATTCAGAAGCTCTCCTTCTAGGAGTTACACTTGCATTTTTAGTGCTCTGAAATTTCTATTTTATTAACCCTGCCCCCCTTTTTTTCCTCCCATAAGCATTTAAGTACACTGCTCAGGCATGTACTTGTCTCACTTTAAGCAGTGGCCAAGGGCTATTTAATGATTTGGGTCTATACAGCTCACACTGCCTGCCTAAGTACCTGTGATACACAGTGAAAGAACAAATTCTTCTGTTAGAAACAGGTCTGTGTTTCAAACAAACTGATGTACACTCAGAGTTTTCCTCAGTGATAGCCAGATGAAAGCTGTCCAGCCCAAATAAGCCAGCTTCCAGGTCTCAACACTTTCCTTCTCATTTGGAGAGGGTGTGAAGTTCTGGTTAAATCTTTTTTCAGAATCAACAGCGAGTGACAGAAGTAGTGTTGTGGTTTCCAGCCCTTTTGTCTTCATCTACTCTAGCTCATAGTGGATTTTTTTACATGTTAGAATTTTCCTCCTAAAACTTCTCAAGGCTGGAGTACTTGAATTACTGAAATATCACTGAGTGATTACTGTCCCTAACTCAGGACAATTTTGTAGCCCCTAAAATCTTGCTTGCACTGTTTGGTTTTTTGTTTTGTTGGTTTTTTTGTTTGTTTGTTTGTTTGTTTTTTTTTAACATTGCATCCTCTCCACTGTAAGTCTGTGTGTGTGTAAAGATGTCCTAGAAATGGCCCAGCTTCATAGGTTTCAATGATGGTGACATAAAGAGGTTAAACTTGTAAACAGCTGATGTAATTTCTCTTGGCATTAAATGATTCTCTCAGCACTCAGATGGTCAGGGATCTTGGATCTTGTTGGTACTGACCAACACCCTTCTTATCATGTCGTTGGGCAGTTTAGGATTCTGCTGTTTGGCACATCTTTATCTCAGGGTTAGAAGTGCCCAGTCTCTTGCTGGGGCTCCCCAGGCTCTACCTCCACTTGTGGTCCTCCTGCATGATGGGGCTGAAGCCTGGGGAAAGAAGGGAAGGGCTGATCCAGCTGTAGGACACTGAAGTTCTTCCCATAAGATACTCCTGACTGGAAAACAGAAGTTATGGTACCTTAGAACCTATTAGAAAATGGCCTATTAGAAAATACTACTCTCAAGAAAGGAGAATGTTATTTTAAATAGTCATCCCTCACCTGAAACTTCAGAGTTTGATGGGTTGTAATTCAAATGCTTTTAATGAAGTTGCACTTCTGGGTGAATAAGGCCCACAGAAAGACTGTGGCTCTCTTTAAAAAGACATGGAGAGTGGAGATGTGGAAGAGAGGCACTGATAGCTAAAGATGAAAAAGAAAAATATGTAATGGAAGTAATGTAGGCAAATACTCTGCAGCCTTCTGACAGCTTTGGAACAGTGTTGTCCAGCTGCAGCATCACCCATCAGAAAAAATACCTGAAGGTCACATTTTCAGCCTCCCAGAGCACTTGAATCTAGGGCAAGTGTTATGAGGACAGATCCAGGTCTGCTACTCTGCGTGGCATTCTTCCTTTTGTGCATCACCATGGTAAACAGAGAGGGTTGCCAGGAGCCTGGATGCACTGTTTGTGTCAGTCCCTCATCCCCTCTCCCCCTCCTTCCCCAAATGCTTTCTCGGTGATTAGTTACTGAGTAGAAGGGGCTCCAGTTACCATGCAGCCTGCCATCCCTCCTCATTTTATTGGAACTAATATCCCACCTGCGATGATAAGGTTTAAACTTGTTTAATCTCCCAGCTTAGCTGTGGTGTTTTAATATTTTTAAAATGGTTGTTTCAGAAAAAGGGGGATTTAAACAGGTTTTGAATAAATAATAAAAGCCCTTCTCACAGGTTGCAATGCAGGCCGGGAGGCATGAATCATTTTCATCAGGTCAGATTTCATGTTGGGTTATCCCAAGGTGGCCTGACTTTGTGGCTACGGATTTACAATGGAACAGTCATATGCAAAGCAGTTTATGGAGGAGAAACTGCTTTAATAATGCATTTCCTGCTCAGCAAACAGCAGATACAATGACATTCATAGGGAATGGGAGAGCGAACAAAGTCTCACAGGAAAGGAACCAGTTTCTCCCCAGAGTTTAATAACACTTTTTTGCTCCTACAATATATGTGGGGAGATAAATGTTGACCTGAGAGACAAATGTTGACCTGAGAGACCTGAGAGAAAAGACAGGTTTGCACATCTCAGGCCTGATAACCTGAAGCTGCATCTGCATTGTTTCAAATCTAAGGTGAGGGAAATAGGTTCTCATTTCATGGTGAAACTTCACTGGCATAAACATAAGACTCCTTGTCTGGAATAAACTGGATGAAGTGCCTTGTGTTGATTGCGTAGAACACCTTGGTTTGTCTCCCAGTCTTTGCTCCCTGCACTAGGAATGCTGCGTTCAGCCTCAAGAGGAGCACTGACAAGCTCCTGACTTCTCTGAGCCAAACCAAAGCTGTAACAACCAGGCCTTCCGGAGTCTTGTCCTCTCAGTCCAAGACACTGGGTGTACCTCAGGCTTCCAGGAGCACACGTGCAGGAGTGGGATTGTAAAGCCAGGAAAACCAGGCAGGACTTGTTTAGCTTCGTTCAAGACTTCTCCTGCTCACTTAGGCACAATTTGTGTGGAAATGTGAGCAGAGCAAAGCAAAGCATAGTGACTAAAGCAGGGGTGGCCAAAGGCTGCCAGAAAGGAGCCCACTGACCCATGGCTCAGTTCCAGAAGAGCCCAAGCAGCACCAGCTGGATGACCTTAGTGCTGTCCAATTCTTTTCCTAAGGCTGCAGAAAAGACAAGGTGGGTGCAGAGCTGTTGTACAAATACAGTTTATATTCTTTCTGTCAAGCATAGTAACTCAAAGTGATACCAGAAAAACACTTGGCTGTGGTCAGCTTCAAGTGAAGGGAGAGCCATTGTGTCTCACAGATGGGTCATGCCAAGCTCTGAGTTTGTGCTCGCACAGGTGAATTTGCAAGTGCAGCTCATAAACAAATTAGCTCTGAGTAGCTCACTTAGCCCTGCCACCCCAGACGGGCTCCTTCCTAACCTGGTGGAGAAGGAGAAGGGGAACCCAATTCACTTTGGGGTGGCAAAGAGGACAGGGAATAATGCTTTCATTGGTGCATAAACCCCTCTTTGACACAGCTAAAATTACCTTTGAGCTCCTTCAGGAAGCTTTTATGGACAAAACAGCAAATAAGAGCAATTTACTTCACAGCATATAATCATATTTCCCGTATTCTTCCCTATTTGACATAACCACAGGGCAAAACCATGTAAAATCTAGATGAGATTGGGTAAATACAGAATAATAACAAACCACTGCCTCCATTACACCTTCTATTTGAGGGAAAAGAGGCTTTCAGCATGATTTCAAGCACTACTCTAGTTTTATACCACATTGAAATAGTGAAGCATTATCCCTATCTTCTTTAGCAATGCCACAGAAGTCAAGTAATAACTTGCTACACACACTGCTCACTCTGTGAGAAGTCCTGTGGGCACAACCTAAATACCCTCAACTGCAGTTGTCTGCCTCAATATAAAAGCATCCTTCCTCAGCAAGCCAAACAAACCCCACACCTAAATTCTTTATGGAAAGATGTGGTATTGCAGACTGAAGGTGATGTATAAAACAGGAAAGACTTTTTAAAAGAAAGAATGGGATAACAGTGAAACTGGGACTCATTTTTCTGCTAAAGTGAAGGTTGGGAAAAGAGCTGAATCTGTCAATGAAAAGATATGCAGATTACTTTGAGGACCCTTAAAGGGTGGGGTCTTAAAACATCAATATTGAAGTGGAGCTTGAATGGCAGGACAAGAAAACATCCTTCTGTAGGTTCAGAATGTTACATCAGAGAGACATCCATATCTCTGGTCATGTCATGTGTATGGAAAAACCACTTCCTTCAAGGGCCCTGTGTTAACAGAAGGATTTGTTTTTCAGTTCCTTCAGTTTCAGTTTTCATTTGGGTGGTACTGAAGGGCAAACATACAGAGAATTCAATCTTGAAGGTTTAGGAATGAGCTGAAGTCTAATTATAGTAAAAGAAAGGTCTGGACAAGTGTTGTTTGGTGTTTAGCTGTAACATCATTAAATCAGACCACACTGCAGGAAAGCTCTGTGGTTAGTCTGCCACTAGATACCTGTCTGAATACAAATCACCTCTGCTAATTGCCAATAAAGCAAAGACCAGCATCATATTTATTACACGTGACTATTCAGAGGCAAAATTTCACAGAACAGCATGGGCTACTGTGGTGCTTCAGCTTTTCAGCTGGCATCTGCTCTTCCATGAGGTTTTATGTTCAGTTTTTCAGAGTGTAACAATTTTAGCTGTCTAGTTTTGGGTCATACAAATAAAGACAGATAGTGGGGTTTTTGTTTTGTTGGTTGTTTTTTTGCTATATGGCTACTGGTGAGCTATGCAACAGGAACACCACTGTAAGACAGTCCCAGGTGAATCCCACTTCTGATGCTCACATGTACGATGGACACAGTTCTAGCTACAGAAAACAGGGGTCAGCTCAAGTTGTGGAAATTTGAATCTGCACAAGTGGGTCTAGAATGCTTCCAGTCTGATTTGCAAGCTATTTAGCAGGAGCCAGCAACTGAACATGGCTTAAAACAAAGAAGGAGGGAACCCAATGGAAACAGCAATTTGTGAAGTAGTAATTATTCCTTGTTTAAGTGGAAGGTCACTGGAGGAAAGCAGTGTCTAGAACTGGAAAAGTGACAAGTGCTGTTCCCTGAGGTATTGTGGCAGATTTTTTTGGCAGTTGTTTGTACTTGGGGTACCTAGACTTGGCCATAGCTTTGTTGTGCTGGTTAACTGTTTGTGGGGCAGCAGTACAGGCTGAACCACTGAAATAGCTGCCTGGAAAGGTTAACTTGAACTGAAAATAAAATTATCTGCTTCAGCTGATGATCCAGCCATGTGAATCACTGTACTGCTATACAGCCAATTTCCAGCAGCTCAGGTAAGTAGCTTGGAGTAATGGAATAGAGGAATCCAGGAAAATATCTGCTTCACAGGAGTTTGCTGATGGTGGAAGGATTTTATGAACATATCCTTTAAATTTTTAGAGATTTGATCTGCAAATCTCATACTTCAGGAATAAATTTGATTCTCAAAGATTTTGTTCACTTCAAACAATCCCCCAAGAATGCAGTTTGTAACAAACAGCCAAGACTTAAGCTTCTGCATTAAAAGAGCACTTTTGTTCAGACTTTGTATTTGAAAATACATTAGAAACAAAGTGTATTTTTTTCAGGTAAAACTAGCCCCGTGCCCTACGTGTCAGAAGCTATGCCTTGTTTTGAAGGAAGAGCTGTTCCCTGCCAGCCCCCAGTGTCCTCAGGTGCAGGACGCACATGTAATTTGCTCTTATACCTCAATCAGTGAACAAGCAGAAAAATAGGAGGAAATTAATTTCTCTCGTTCCTTTTTCCTCTGTCCTATTTTTTACAAGAGCCTTTTAAAACGTTGCTTACTATATGATTATGCACAGCAGGGGTTTGTAACAACCTCATCTTAACTCAACTCCTCTGCCCTTGCTGTGGAATGATTGGTTGCCTTGGCAATCTTCTCCATGTGGTGCTCAGGAGCTACAATTACAGTGCTTTTCTCAGTAGTGATCCTCTTAGTTCCCTTTCTTAGGAGTTCATGATACGGAGATACAAAATGATATATATAATGGATTTTATTGCTCCAGCCTTCTGTCTCCTTCAGCCCTGAAGGAAGCAAATCTGCACTATCTAAACCTGTTTGCTCTGCAGCAAGGAGAAAAACCTTCTGTTTGTGTTGGATGAAGGACTCTGTTACCTGGAGGTCACAACCAGGTGGGTCAGGCCACCTGAGGTGATAACCCTGAGGCCCACATAAACCCTGAGGATTCGTGCAAGAGCCTTTTGGGCTACTCCCCAGTGAGAAGGGAGCATTGTTCTGTATTGCAATCCATAGACTTCAGCTCAAATGTGCTGTCTTTGCAAGTGAAATGATGGCAGCCTGAACTGCTGGCTCTGCAAACTCAGGCTAATTGCAGATGAGCAGGACTTCACAGTGAAATGGGAGGGGCAGCTGCCTCAGCCTCCCTCAGCTCAGATTTATAGGCCAAGCCTGGTGCTAAACTACACCATCACATATTGTCTGTGTACAATATGGATGGACAAAATTAAAACCTGTGTCAGCTCTGTGACATTAGCAAAAGATTCAGTGATAAAAATGCACTATTTTCTTGACTGTACTTGTTCTGCTGGGTTAACAGGGGGGTTTAAAATAATTTAAAAAAAAAAAAGTCTGTCCCTGAATTTGAATGTAACTGGTAACAGAGAGGGAGCAAGGCTGCCAAGTAAGCAGTCACACAGTAGACCATTAGTTTAGGGAGATATCTGAGAACAGCACTGAGGTTAGTTTGGCCTCTGCTCTCTGTAAGCAGTGGATGGATGCACAGAATGGTCATATATTGCTTAATCTACATGTGAGCCTCTGTTCTGTGTGCCTGTGTCTGATCCTGTGAGTACCTGAGGAAGGACACGTGGTTTTCTTGCAGCTGAGCTTGGTAGGCTCCAGTTCGTGCTCAGAGAGGGAAGTTGTTCTCACCGTGCACGAACTGTGGGGCTTCACAACAGAAATGCTTAATTGCAGTTGGCATTTTGGACACTCAGTGCCTGTGCCAGTGGGCACTTGGCTGATGAGAGACATCCCTTCTGACACGAGCAACGTGAAAACTGCAGAGGCGACTGAAATGCTGAACTGCTGGTTCACCAATTAAGAACCTAAAAAAAATTAAGCAGTCCTAAACAGTTCAGTTCTAACTGCTAAAACACAAGCAGAAGATAGGTTTCCAATTCTGTACACATGGGTCTCCTCTTTTTGTCTTCCCCTGCCCCCTCTGCTGTCAGTGTGACCAGAGATGTACTCTGCTCTAAGAGGGCAGCCACCAGCAGCTGCCTGAGATGCCATCGTTAATTAAAATCTCGGCTCTCAAGTGCTGCTCAGATTCAGGAAAGGGTGAGAAATGCCATGTCTGAGAGACACGAAAAGAGAACTATCTCTCAACCAAAATCACTGATGCCGAGCACTTCGAGGCAGATCACACAGATGCCTGGCATACACAGAACAAATTCAAATCTGACTTGAAGGAACAAAACTCTACCATCACCAAAAGCTCTAAATTTAATTTAGAAGCTACATGGAGAGTGTAAGAAGGAGCTCTTCTTGCATTAGATACTGCTTTAGTACCCTTTTGAAGAAGAAAAACAATGGTGAAGTATTAATCTGATCTGTTTTGTTGTTTGACACTGTATCAGGAATTTGCCCCTTTTGGATCATGGGAAGTCTCTGGGCCTTGGGTTAAACAGCAAACAGGATACACAGATACCCTTGACTTCCTTGTACCAGCACACTGCAAGCCAGGTGTGAAGTCCACACTTGGTTTTTCTTCCAAGAGCCAAGAAATCCAATAGAATGGCTGGAGCGGGTTTCTGCTTCAGCAAGGACCCAAGCTTGTTTTGGGTCAAACAAGGAGTAACATTAATCTTCCCCTTAACTGCAGCACCCTTCAGGGTAGAAATTGACAGCCGTTTAATGTGATGGAGCTCAGGACAAAGCAAGGAATGATGTCTCCCCTGAAAATTCAGTGAGACATTAATGGAGAGAAAATAATTACAGCTGGAATTTGGAGGGGATGTGAGGTTTAGCACCTCTGTACTTGCAAAGAGTGCTGCAGGATGTTTAGAAACCTGCTGATCTACGTCACTACCTGCAGTGCTGCACTGACTTGGGAGCTCTTATCGTTTACTGCTCTAGAATTCTTTTTAAAATGTATGGAATCTGCCAAGATAATATCTTGATGTGGCATGCAAGCTTCAACTGCACTTCTCTAAATCTCAAAGAATCTATGCATCTTTACCTTTTTGCCCTTTTCTTTTCTCATGTTTGTTGCTTAGTCAAAGGAAACAGCTTTTTATGTGAATGATGATTAATAAGCAGCCCTGCTGAAGGGTGACGGAGCTGATGCTAAGAACAGGCTCCTTTGATAGGCACTTTAAAATGTGTTCTAACATGTGAAAATGACAGGCTGTCAAGTCACCATTCAGGTGTACACCAAGATAATAACATGCATTTAAGAAAGATTATAAGGTAAAATACACATTTCTACAGTATGAAGATAAATAGTGAAATACACACTTGTGTGCCTCTATGTAAAGTAAGGAAGAAAAAAAATCCATTTAGAGTGGAACTGTGAGTAGTCTGGACATCTCCATTGACTTGTGCTTGAAATATCATCTCAACGGAGTGTGTTTTCTTGTATTTGTGCTTGAATTAAAGATATAAAGCATTTGCTGTGTCCATGCTATAAAATCTTCCCACAAGGTTGAAGGCATCTCAGGACAGGACTTTCTTTAAAGGTTATGGCCGTACTTTCACTATGTGAATTTCTAGGCAGGAATAGAAATGGGATCTGTCTACAAAGTAACACAATTAATGGGAAGCTTCTAATTAAAATGAGGCAGTAGAATGTCTGGTTTGCTTGAGATCAACAAGAAAACATCACCTTTCTCATCTGAAGAAAAACTTGACAAGTAGCAACTGAAGTTGTGTAGTAGTGAAAGGACAGTTGCCTTTTCCTATTTTTTTGGAAGTTTACGGCAGCTCAGAATCCCCTTCCCTCATTGCTACTTTGACCTCTTAAGAACAAAGTGCCCAAGCATTTGAAGTTCAACCCTAGAAATATGCAGTGAGTAACAGGCATTTTCCCATTCCTGTTCATGTTGCCATTTTCAAACATCTGATAAATGTCAAGCCCTCTCCCTTTATAAAATGTTTTTCCTTTTGTATCAGGGAAAAACAAAACAGCAATGCCCAGAATGCCAGTGTGAACCATGAAGGCAACTATCCTCACCTGAGCAGACTGCCCCAGGGAGACAGGGTAGATACGCTACGTGGAGTTGTTCCAAGCTCTTCGAACCCAGCATCAAAGCCCCAACCCTCTGGCTTAGAGGTGAGAAAATGATGCCCTGAGGCACAGCTTCTGTGTCAGGCAGATAGCAAGCAATGGGCTCGTAAAACAATATTTGAAGAAAGGTAAAAAAACATGAGGGAAAGGGAAGAGTTTCTTATTAGCTGCAAAGTAAAGCTTTTCGATCAGTCTCTGACAAAGAACAGCACTACTTGAACAGTAAATCACTGTGGCCCACTGAGGAACCTGTGCTGATAAGAGCCTGACAGGCCAGGGAAGAGGTTCAGGGCTTGCAGGGAAAGTCTTTCATTCCTAAAACACACAGCAGACCAGCAGAGGCAGGAGCAGCAGGTACAGGCAGGCAGTGCTGAGCAGGAGGGTGAAATGGGATTTCTGCTCGCTCTACAAAGAGAGGAAAGCCCCTCTCTGATGCTTTTAGTTGGGAATGAAGAGGGCTGCCTTAAGATTCTTCTACCTATGTCTTCTTCCCATCATTTCCTGGGTCTAGTGACACAACCTGAAATGCCATTGAGTGTGTCCACAGATTCCCCTTTGTGCTCTGGGCAGGCAGGTGGCAAGGACAAGTGACTTGGCATGTTGTGGATTTCCTGTAAAGAATAGTCTAGACTTTTTTGGACTTGCTTATTTTGTAGTGCACGAATATCATGTTCTTTCCCTTCCTTTTCCCCTCCCACTCTTCCCCTTGTGCACCTTGTTTTGTCCCCACAGCAAAAGGGAGTTTAATACAGTGTAATTTGCATTGGCAAGGAGGAAAGAGATTGGAGGAAAAGCAGATAATTGAAGAGTTTAAGCACTTTTCTCTTGATTCCTCACTGTAGGTATGATATTTCTATATTCTGCAGAATTTCTGGGACATATCTGAAATCGGAAAGATCTAAATTCAAGAGGTGACTAAAAAACAAAATAACAAAAAAAGGTTTAATAAATGTTCAGGCAGATTTTATTGTTCCTTTGCAAATACAAGAAATATGGAAGACTGCACTTTGCCCTTAATACTGACCTTCACACTCTTCCATTTTAACGATACCATCTTTCCAGGGACTGCTCCACAGCATTAGTGTAGAACCATCCAAATACTCATATTCCTCCTACTTTGCAGTGTTCTTCTTGTGTTCCCATTGCTCTTAAGTTTCAGAGAGCTCCATACAAGACAGGGTGATGAGAGAGCCCCCCATGCACTAATCTGCCCCAAGCCCTTACTGCCAGTCCTGTGAGGGGTGTTATTGTGCCAACAGAGCAGCTTAAAATTTCTAAAATTTTAAGCAGTTAAGAGTGCATTGAGGCTATTTGGTGCTATCTAAAGGCCCAAACCAGCAATGCCGAGGCTTTCTCCCCTCTCTATTTACCTTCTACTGACCATAAATCCTCTCTGCAATCAACACCTTGCTGCATCCTGTGGTTTTTTTTTTTGTTTTTTTTTTTTTTTGTATTTTACTACTGGTCCAGCTAACCTGGCATTCACATTCTAAGCTACATTTCACTTGCAAAATTTCTTGGTACAGTTGAGGGAATGGGGAGGGGAGAAAACATACATAGGAATAGAAGCACTAAGGTGTGCTGTTGAATGAGCAAAACTACGTTTAGAAACTACTAAACAGTATTTTAAAAAGGCAAGAAAGCCCAACGAACAGCCAGAGCCTGCTGTCTTCCTTGTCTCCTATGGAAAAAGGGGAATTCCAGCTCCTGACATTAGAAATAAATTGCCAGCAGCAAGGAGGTACTAACTAGTCTGACACGGTGCTTTCCCCAGGAGAAGAGAATCTTGTTATAGCACCGAGAAACATTCTGACCTCAGGCAACTGATCTTAACAGTTCAGTGTCTTAAATTTAGGGAACAAGAAGGGAACGATGATAGCACTTGCTCTTCACTGAGGCACTTGCCTCAAGAGGCCTCTCAGTCCCACTTCAGATGAACAAACTCACTGTCCTTCTGTCAAGCACTTACAGACACCACAGCTCCCAAACTCCACTGATGGGGACTACTCAGATTGGGCAAACCTTGTAAAAGGTCTCACTTGAGAGACAGTGTCTTGAAGCCACTATCAAATCACATGAGAGGAGTCAGATTAGATTAGATCACAGCTAAATCTATCCCAGCATCCTGTCTGTTACAATGGTCATTAGGGGATGCAAATGGAAAGCTTGTAAGAAACAAGGCAAGTCTAAAGTGATCTTGCACCAAACCAGTCCCCCCAGGAATTAGGGATGACTAATGTTCTCATAACAGGCTTGCTTTCACTGAGACCCACCTTTCCTACCCCTGTCTCTGCTTTGAAACTGCCACCCTGCAGTCAAGATGTTTGTAGAAAAATGCATCTTTAACAGGTTAAGGTAGGAAAATTTCTCAGCAAAATTCCCCACATGTTGACAGAAACTAATGTTGAGATGACAGAAGACTTCAGCTGTAGGGAGGGGTTAAAACAAAGTTGAGGGCTCAACAAAGTCTTCATCCTTGGAACTCATAACCTGGCTTAAAAGCCCCCATTTGCTTCTTAACTGAACCCTGAATCTTGCATCTTCCTTAAAGCACTCACACAAGGCTGCTGGATATTTGAGGACAGAGAGATGTTTGTGATATTTAGGTTTAGTTCTATTCTGTTTTTTAAAATAAAATATTTAGCCTAGGCACAAGAAAGACTGTAATATACTGTTCAGGCCACTCAGAGAATCAGATGTGGGTTCAGCTTACTTCAGACAGAAAGGGGGAATGAAACTGGGGCTTCTACATTCTTTTTCTGTTTCAATTTGCTGGGCTGATCCAGAAGGTCACAAGCACGCAGGGTTTTCCCAACTCAGATCACTTGTTTGTGAGTAGATAGCAAAATGTCCAGGAAAGATCCAGTGAAGCTGGAAGAGGACATGTTGAGAAATTCCTTAAATACTCACACAGTGCTCTTCTGTATATGGTGTCATGCAGAAAAACAAGTTGCTAGTCTTGGTGCTTTTTAAAACATACGAAAATTCAGGTGGAACAAATTGTGCTGTAGAAACGTTGAGAGAATATAATGCTGTGGCTTCACAGTCAGGTATTCAAAGGAAAAGACCTAATTTTACATGTAATTACCTCACTATCAGTTTCTAGAACCTACCTGCCAATTAATCCCCTAGTGCAGGAGGCCCTCATTTCAGAAATGGAGTGTGATCCTAGACAATTCCCCGAGCCATGTGTGTGCTCAGGGATATGTTCTGGTTTGTCTCTGTGTCCTTGTGAGGGAAAACATGCCCTGACTGTCCTGCAGACCCTGAGAGGCAGGAGCAGGTAGAGCCCAGTCCTCCCTGAGTCTTCCCAAGGTCAGGATGCAGAGCCCCCGCGGCAGCCCTGACCTGTCTCACCACGGCACAGATACTCTGCTGTTCTGACAGCCTGGCAGTTCATCACCCAGATGAAAGCTCAGATCTTCCGTGTTTGTCAGCAGAGCTGTCACAGGTGAAATTTTGCAGATTTCCCAAGGTAGGTGAATTACAGAGTCAAACATGACTGGGGGGCAGAGGCAGGGAGGAGGGCAGGGAATGTACAGTTATTTAAGTCTTCAAGATGTCTTGAGCACGGTGCTTGGTGCTTCTGTCTGGCTCTTGCCCGTGACTCTACTAGAAGAGGCCTAAGGGGACTGTTCTTGGAATTCTCCAGATTGTCAGGGACCTGCTGCTCAGCCAATGGGCTACATATGGATTCCTCAGCTCCAGGAGGGAAAGATTTAAGCCCTGTACTGAGCCATCTTCTAGACTTTCAGACTTCTAATCTTCATGTTAAAGAGGCCCTTCTGAGCCCTAAACTTTTATTTTCTTATACACTAAATGTTAATTAGTGATCCATAAAGTCTTACCTTTTGAAATATTGAGGAATCTTATAGGCATGGAAATTAGAATCCTGTATATCCTGCAGAGAATCCTGATACAGGGCTCTGAATCTGGTGGCAATTCCAATGCTGTGGTTCAAAGCTCTCTTTCTGTCAGAGTGCAGAATGAGACTTACTTTTTGAAGTTGAGTTGTCAATAACAATGAAGAGCAGCTAGTCATGTTCTGGTTTTATAGCAGACACTTGGAAACAACCACAAACCAACAACCATTTGAAGAACTTCTCAAAAAACAAGCAGCAGACATCTTTGGAAAAGCCTAACTGTGACTGGTAGTGAAGGAAAGGGAAAGCTTACAGGTTTAGCAAGCAGTTGCAGTAAAAGGAAGTGTAATAGGAAGAACTGATCCATCTTTGTCTCTTAGGTATTCCCTAGCTAATCTCACTGGTATTCCAATAAGAAGTTGACAGTGCTCTACTTTCTCCATAGCTGGTTGAGAATTTAGCAAATAAACAGCAAACACTGGTGAATTTCATCAAACACTACATTTTCTTCCATTTCCGGTTGGTATTCAAGTAGATCAGTAGCATGCTGGAAGGGCGAAAGCTCTCCATGTCAGTCAATTTTGTATTTAATAAATCCTTTCTTTTCCTAAGTTCAGCTCATTCTGAACAGCTAATTTTGTGATGGCCTGAGGATGCAAGGAGGTCAATACTCTTTGCAGGGAAAGTCAGGGGTCAAAATCTGCTACTTTCACACCGAGTACTTCCATCTTCTGTGATATAATGTACACTGCATCTACTCCTATGATTCTAGCAGCCTTAATTCCTTCTTTCCGGTCTCTCCAATGTCTATGACACAACACAGTTTCCCTGTGATGAAAAAAATGGTGAAAGTGATCAAAATAGGTAATCTGGAAGCCTGTGCCAGGTGTGAGTGCAGGAACTGCCTCAAGTACCTGAGCCACAGTTTTAACTCTATAAAACAATTTGGTTCTAACAGATCTACTGCCCCAAGCTTTCCTAGGTGGACCTGTGTTGTTGTGTATGTATTTGTTTTACAGCTTTGGCCAATCAAGTATTGAAGGTACAGGGCTTCTTTCCATGCAGTTCTGGGCTCTGACACTTATCCCAGTCACCAACTCCCTGAGAGCAGAGCAGAATATTCCCAAAGATAACTCCAGGACACTATTCACAGTAGTTATGTAGAAATGATCTCTACCTAATCAAAGTGTCTCAAGGGAAAATAAAGCAGAACAGAAGTAGCTCAGGTTCATATCGTATGCTGCTCTGAATAATGAGGAAAAGATGATGTAAAATGTTCAACCACTATTTTTTTTTTCCAAACCTATTTTTCTATTCTGTATTTGGAATGAACTGCCCAACTGAAATGCCTCTAAATGGCAGCAGAACTGTTTGGAGATTAAGAACACTCCAGAGATGAGATTTCCCCAGTGTCCCTCACATGAGCATATGATGAATCCCCGTCATCAAAATAAACACACTTTCCTACTAAACACTGTTTATATATAAAAGAATTGGCATAGACAAATAACTTGTAGTTTATGTAAGCCAAGATTCTCTTACAGGCCCAGTACCAACTGCTACAGATGAAGGTGAAACAAAATAAAAATTGATAGGACAACTTGCCCCAAGGAGAATTCTTCCTAATTGAGAAAAGTTAGAGAGTGGCTGAAAGATGAGTTCAGACAGTACAAAAGGAAACAGATAATAAAAAAAAAGGGCACATGCAGGGAGAGTTTTGCCAGTTATACAACTTTGCATAAACTAAGCTGGCTTATTTCCACACAAAGTTTCTTGTATATTGGCTTTTTATAGACATGGGAGGAAACAACCTCCTTGGTTGTGCCGGGACACCACAGAGGGCAGCTTTCTCCCCAGCATCCATGTAACCCTGGAGCTGCTGTGCAGGGTGAACACTTCCTGGAGCACTCCCAGTTTCCCAGCACAGCCCATCAGGAGGGTCACAGTGGAGCTATGGTGCATCTGGAAGGGGTGTCTGGTTTCTGAGGCGAGCGGCAGAAGCGGGACCCCAAGGGAAGGCTCTGTCCCTGACCCCCTTTGCCCTCCCTTGTTCTGATCTTTATTGGGCCGTCTGCCTCGTAGCATCAAAGGCAAAAGCAGGCCCGTGATTTGTCCAACAACAGCTCTATAAAAAACATAATTGCCCAATAACCCTCTGTCTGCAAACCAAACCATCTTCCTGTTTCTTCTCTCATAAAGACTATTTGACAAGCCTGTTCCATCAGCTTATAAAAACCTAGAAATAGCTGCCTTCCCTAGAAAGAAACTTTACAGAAAAACAGAAGAGAAACTCATTTACTTTTACACATATATATATGTAGTATGTGTATACATGCAAATAAGATTTCCACCACAAGTAAAATATATAAATCACTTAAAGCAGCCAAGCATCAGCATGACAAGAAGAGGAAGTATTCCTTCCTAAAATAAGGATGTAACCCTACATAGTGAATTCATAGTGTCAGAAATGTTCTGTACAAAACTGAAAAAAAGTGAGGTGGGGGTGTGTTGTTAAACTAAATGGGGAGTGATCTAAAAATGATGCAGTAAGAATTATGCTCAATATTCTCACATTATTCTGAAGCTGGATATGAGCAGAGACAATTCAGAATTTTTTTTTCCTTTCTCTCTTAGAGCTTGTTTTCCCACATAATAACACTGTTGCAAGACTCACTGACAAAAATGATTCTTCAGCCTTCCTTTCAGTAAGTATACAGATGTAAATTGTCCAGTCACCTTCTGGTTAGTGTAGGGAGTAGCTCATTCAGGTGACATTCTGTCCTCAAGCATCCTTGAGAAAATACAGAGAAACTTCAAATTAAACTGCTATACTTAAGCTTTAAATCTAGACCATTTTGTGCTTCAGCCACTAAAACGTAGATTGAAGTAATCCTTTGAACAATGTTGCTCTGATGTTTTTAAAAGATCAGTTATCGAACAACTTGTCTGACTGTCACAGGTTTCATTTGAAATATTGGACATAGATATACAATTAATTTGATTTGTGGTGCTGAGATTTACACTCCTAGCAAATGTAGGAATACTGCATTTTAATTTACTTTCAATACAAAATAGTTCCTTTGATATGCCTGAGAACAAACGCCTTGGGATCTGTTCCTCCCAAATGATGTCAGATAAGAATTCCTCTATTAGTATCAGTGGATGAAGGATCAGGTCTTCAAAACCAAAGAATTTATGACTCCTGCTATGGGCCAAATCTTGAAGTGTTTACTTTATTGCATGTGCAAGACTTGAAATCAATGAGGAAAAAATGAGAAAGGTGATGCCAAAGCTAAGGGAAGGGTCCTGATTTCAGATTCCACTGCTTTAAATCCAGGGATGTTTCGGAATGCTCCGATTCCACACCAGTGTTTTGTGTAAGCAAAAACACCCCAAAATCTGGAACAAGGGTAAAACCACAAACTCTGAGTGTCCCTTGCAGATAAGGCCACTACGAGTAGACGTATATATCGTTAGGATGTTGAATAATGCCTGTAATTTAAAAGTTTCAAATAATATAATCATTTCATTCATGGTACATAGGATGTCTCTTCACATATTTTTCCTAGCTTTTTTCAGTCTTATATAGGAATGAAATATTTCTTTTACATTCAGTTGGCTGTGCTTTGGTTTGTATTCACATAACTAATTGTCTCTGTGGGACTGAATCTTGATTACAATTATCTGTCTCCAGAATTTTATACAGCTGCCAGTCATTGCTGGCTAACAGTCTGCTTCCAACATCCACTTTCTCGGTTTCTTATCATGCACTGGTTCATCTCTCTTCAGGGCTCTCCTGAGATTAGACAATCAAGTTGTCAAAAAAGAACCATTTTCCAAGCCTTCTCTCCTTTTTCTGCTTTCTTTCTGTTCAACACAAGGTCATCGTCACAGGGGACTGAGCCCTGCACTTCCCAGCAGATTCCACTGCATCTTTTCAGTAGTTACACTTCAGAAGTATTTTCTGCTCCCTCTCCAGGCTCTTTCCATCCCCTTGTACCTAGTGGAGAAGCAACCTCTCTGCAACTTTTCACATATTGGAAAGAATTAATGTCCCAAGCAGCTACATTCAGAGTGACCTCCCTGGTGTGGACCTGTGGCTCAAGGCAATCCAGTTAGCTTGTCTTTCAATGTGAGATGATGCAGGAGTCCTACCTGTTGGCTCAAACACTGTAAGTCTGGGCTTAAAAAATGCTAAAGTCAGTGTCTGCCTTTTTCTAGTGATATGTTAACTCTTCCCTCAAATCTTCTTAGTCCTCCCGCTATCTCCTCCCTGCATAGCGCTCCCCCTCTTAGTTCAGTGAGGTGGTGAACACAAATATTCCTGGAACACTTTCAGCAGTAGTGCACAAACACTGAGACAATCCTGAGCCCATCCTATGATAGCAAGATGACATTTTTGCTCAATGAAGATGTCAGGCAGAGTCTCACATACAACTCACCCAGAACAGTGGACAGTGAGTGACCAGTCACATACCTTGGTCATCTCAGAATCACAGAATCACCAGGTTGGAAGAGACCTGCAAGATCATCAAGTCCAACCTATGCCCTAACACCTCAACTAAACCCTGGCACTGAGTGCCACATCCAATCTCTTTTTAAACACATCCGGGGATGGTGACTCCACCATCTCCCCGGAGTGGTACAATTCCAGTACTTTATCCTTCTTTCTGTAAAAAACTTCTTCCTAATATCCAACCTGTATTTTTCTTGACACAGCCTGTGTCCTCCTATTCTCAGTCTTATTTTACCTATTTCCCAAGCTGGGAATTCCTCCTTCCTTGTGTCTCCAGTAGACTTCTGTTCAGCAGCCTCCTCCTCCCACCCAGTTTGTCTCAGGGACTCCCTAGTGATTTATTCTCCACTCTGCTGAGGAAAGCTCTCAGCAGAGGCTGTGCCCATCTCGGAGCCATGCCAGCACAGATGCCTCCACCTGGGGGAAGCAGAGAACCACACTGAGCTCCTTGCTTTTGGAAGGCTCCCGAGTACTCTCCTGCTTCAGGTAGCTCCTATATATGCCAAACTCCAGGCTTAAAAGTTGTCCCAGGTCCAACACCAGCACTGAGCAACCAGAACTTGGACTAAAACCCCATATGGGAGGGAGTTTTCACCCAAAAGAGGCACTGGGTTGGTTGGTGCCCTCATATCTCCAATCTATCAATTTTGAGGGTTTCTTCCCTAAAGAAGAACTGGGTCCAAAGGTGGGGTTTTATCTGTAGCTTTGGGACTGAAGCAACACAGAGAGGTTATAAAAAGCAAATGATATGTATTGTATAGAATGATTGTATAGAATCATTGCTCCTGAAGTTGGCAGGTTAAGCTTGTCTGGGCCACCAGGCTGTAATGCTGTATGAGTGTGAAGGTTGTTACACACACTGCATGATTCCTACAGTAGTAATTCCTAATTCTATAGTATTGAAGAAGAAACTGTACACCTTTTGTGAAGGTATATACACTTAGTATGCAGTATTTATGTAGTATATTCTACTGACTTCTATGAGAAAAGCAGAAAGGTGCTGGACACAGCACTTAGCATGGCAGACTGAATTCTGAGCAAAAAAAAATAGAAATTAAAGTCTGCTCTTAAAAAAATGAATTGATGTGTCAGTAGTGAAAAAAAGTCCATGCTGAGCAGCAGGAACCTATTGTATTTACAGTCTCCTCCATAGATGCTGGTGTGGTAAAAAAACTTGTCTTGAAACATTAAAAAAAATGGAATTGGCCATTGTGATACTGAGATCTGTGGCCCGTTACCTTCAAGCCCAGAATTTAACTTCAAGCCTCCCTGCTCAGCAACTGTTCACAAAGTTGTTTAAAATGAAGGTCTCGGTCCTGCTTAGCAAATCTGCATGGTATAAAGTTGAGCTAAACCAGAGCCTTGCTAAACAAAATAGGGCTCAGTGCTGGCTTGGCAGTTTGCTCCTGCTGTACAGAACTAAGACTCAAATTAGAAGCTGATTAAAAAAAATTGTGGAAGAACAAAACTTTCCTCTTGTTCCATCACTCTGGCTCTTAGACATGTTGAAAAATAAACAGCCAGCAACTTTTACAGCAGCAGGACTTGGAGTGTGCTATTGGGAAACCCACTAAGTCTTTAAAGGAGGTCCCTTTGGAAATATTTTATAGACACTCATCTCCCCAGCAGGAAAGCTTGTGCTGGAAAGAGACATCTTTAACAAATAAATAATAGTTTATTAAGTCACTTGTCTCCACAGCAGGAAATAAACTGGGGGGTGGGAAGGAGGGTGGTGGGTGACAAAGGAAGGGAAACAAAAAATGTTACCCTTGCAACCCCTCTGCTCCAACAGAGCTGTATTTATTTAAAACACTCTTCTCCTAAGACAGATGGAAAAAATAATTAACCCAGCCACCCACCCCTTTTATTAAACTCCTTTGTGACCACCAGGGATACGATTAACATGGCCACCATAAAAACCCAATCCCCTACCCTCAAAATAAAGAGAAAAACACAAGCAAAAGAGTGAGACACCGTGCAGGGCAGGAAGCAAATTAAGAACCTGCCTTTAGGGCAGTGAAATATTTTTCTGAGTACCTGCTGGAAAATTTGACAGAATCATAGTGAAGGGGTAAGCATTCAGTTTATCTCAGCATGACCTGGAGGACTCACTTCTGTGGGAGTCTTCCTCAGGCAACCACCCTGGATGGGAACTGTGTGCAAGTGCCATCACTCAGCAGCAGAGCAGGGACAGAGGACACAGTGCCACTTGTGAGGACAGAAGGGCAATTTACAAGTTGTCCCAAGCTTTCCTAGTTTCCTCTGATGTCCCATGTGCAATCACAGAAATTCTCTGGGTGCTAGGTATCTGCCTACATTTTTTATTCACTGGAGTTTTCTATCATCTTCCTATTGCTGCTTCAAGGCATTCTGTGCCTATGGAAGGCCAGGCCAGATTTCCCCAGGAAAAGCTGTCTTCATTTATACAGTGGAAGTCTGGATTTCTCCAGTTGTTTACACAGCACCATGGCCAATCCAGGTACATGGATCCCAAGCAGCAGATTTTTCTCCCTCTCTACTATTGCCTTTTATAGACACCTATACCTCAGTTTCCAGTTCAAACTAGCCCCATGTACAAAAGATCAAAGATGCTGAGGTCAAACAACCTTCATCCCTTTGTGATAATTCTTCTGGCATCTCCTGAGCTCCACAACCCTCCATGTCATCAGAATCATACAAAAAACAGATCTTAAACCTATCTGTGGCTATTCACATGTTCTCATGGGCCAAGTGGTTGCAAAACCAGATGAAAACAAATTAATAGAAGGCTATAGTAGGCTTTGTGTACTTGAGTCTGAAGTTACATGAGTCCATACTGGGGGCATCACCACACTGGGATACTGACTTCACTGGATTATTCCTATGTCATCTTTAGCAATATACTTGCCCTTTCTGAACATGTGTATACTGACGTTCACTCCTGACTGCAGCACTTCATTTTTTAGGATTACCCCAGGCAAGAGGAGATCAGCCAGAATCACGGTGTAGAAGAGGCTTTTCATCACAGCAGCCTGACTAAAAAATGTTATGTATTGTGTCTACCAGTGCATAATGGTGAGGAGAAGCCATGCCAAATGTGGCAGCCTAGGACTAGAAGCTGCCAGGATAAAATGATAGTCATCTCTAAGGTGTAAGATCTGTCAGCTTCCCGAAGCAAAGATTTCCATTCTGTGATTGCCAAGGAAGCTCCTTGCATGTAAGGAAGCACTGAAAGCATTCTGAGTATCTTGTGAGAACACATTCAAAGAAAATACTCCTCAATACATTTGATTTCAAGCTGATTTGGAAAGCCTTTTGCTCACCTTCTATTAACCACAGTCCTGAGTGTTCTATTCTTTATCCCTTAGGAAAACCTGGAGGCCTGAGGGCTCAGTCAGAACCCGTTCCTATAGAACATTAATAGCCCCTGCGCTGTGGTAGATGGTGACATTGGGAGGATAAGTGGTACCAGCTCAAGTACAGGATGAATAAACTCACTTGTTGTACGGACAAAAGGTCTGCACTGAGCTGTCCCAGTGACAACTGTTTACAGTGTTCTGTAAATACAGAAAAAAGATACCTGGAGTGCAGGTCAAAGGAACATATAAGCCATACTGATAATCTGGACTGGAGTAGACATTCCCATTTTAATAACAGACTGTTTTAAACAAAAAAAAAGAAGAATAATATTAACACTGTATAGGTCAAAGTCTCTCCAGACCCCTTGGGAGAGTGAAGTTTTATTTAGTAAATGGTTTCAAAATACAAGATTGCGTAGGAGCAGTGGGATGGGGAGGAGGTAACTATGATACTATCCATTTAGGGCAACAGTAATCAAAATCAGAAAATTGTACCTAATATTTGCTAGTCTCTCATTTCTTAGAGGAGCCAAACACTCCAGTACGTGTTGTTACAGATAATGGAGGGTAGACAACTAGGCTATTGTATGTGATTGCAGATATTAGGGAATGTTAAGACTAGCACAGTGTGGTTCAGCAAAAGGGCACTGAGTCAGGAAACTGCATTTACTGCTAGCTCTGCCACTGGAGTGTTTTGAGTAAATCATTTTGTCCCCATCTGTGAAATAAGGACAAATGGGCTTTCTTTATAAGACATATATTGACATGAATGGATAAAAAGTGTTAGAATGAAAGATGAATGTTACTGGACAGCTGAGACTCGACTTAAAGCATTACTGGAAGGTACACTCTAGTTCAAAGTGGGAATATGCTAACTGAGCTGCATGTGGAAATCTCACAAAAGTATTTTTCATGACTATGTGGAGATGAAAGAATCATAATTTTAATGTCCTATCTGGATGGCTTTTATACAGCAACGTGCATCCTATTTGGCACAGCTTAGGATATCTTCATACAAATATTTTAATGCCTAGCTGCTACCTATCTAACTACTTTAGAAGTAGTTTTAGTTTATATAAATTTTATCACATTCTCAGGAGGGATCAGAAGTCAACACCTCAGCCTTGACATCCAAGGGAGGGACTGACCTTGCCCCATTTTCAACTTCTGGTTATTGGCAGTCCACGTATTTCTTTCCTGCTGCTCTGAAAACCAGTCTGTTTGTCTGGGAAGCAGTCATGAAACAGTTGATGTGTGCTGGCCCTGCTCACTGGCATTTCATCATCACCTGTAGCATTCATCCGCTGCTTGTGGAGACGGATCTCAAAAGAGAGATTTTGAGGGGTTTAATCAATTTCCTGAGTTGTGCCCATCAGCAGTGTCTTCATTTCCTGCCACTTTATAAAAAAGGCTCAAGTTACAGTTGCAGACTTGTTTTGGGTTATTCTAAATAACTCCACTGAGCTGCTTCAAGTTTATGCTCATGTGGGATCCTGCTGCAAAGACTGTGGGGATTTATGGGAATCTTCAGTAGACTTTTTATCAGCCTTGATTCTTCATTGTTCAAACCTATCAAAATTTTACCATTCACTTGAATAGAAGCAAGAACAAATGCCTAAAGAAGTGGTAGTTAATCCCTCACCATATAAATTGTTCATGGATTGGAAAAAGTAACAAAGCAGTTAAAAAAATAGTCTGAATCCTGTACTGAATGAATGCCATATATTTTGCATTTAGGTAATTTCATCTAATATTTAACTAAGAACTAATGGGTACTGCTCTATTGTTTTCTTCTGAAAGAAATCAATTTCTTAGCTGTATGGCAGTATTGTATGAAAGGGGATTACTGTATACATAAAGATTTTCAGTATTTGGCTCTTACCTAGGTGTTTCTGGTAGAGTTTAGTTTCTATGGGACAAAAATTTGCCTCACTAAAATATTAAAGTTTCAGGACTGTGAAGTAAACTCATACCAGTTGTAGCTTGGAGGGGTATCAGGGACTGGGGATGGGGATGCTAAGAAAAGCTGAACTACATTCGGTACATTGACTGCTCTGGGTTTTTTTTGATTTAAAATGGGTTTCCCAAACAAGTTTCCCTTTTTGTTTATTGACATGATTTCCCTGGCAACTCTGTCTCACTGATACCCAGATCCATGGTCCATTCATGCACAGGACATTGGATTAAAGGCATCATTTCATGTGACAATTAGAAGGGGTTTTTAAGAGAAAATGGGGTTTGTGGCTTTTTCCTTGTTATTTGGCAGATGAATAATGAAATAATGAAAGCAGATAATCTAACCCAGCACAAACTATGAGTAATGCAGAATCACAGGTGATACTGGGAGATTAGAGAGGGAAGAACTGCTCAGCATTGACCACCTTCAGTAAGAGAAGGTAGAGTTGCTGTGTTGTTGTCACACACAAAGTTGCTTGAGCTGGTCTTTAATTACTGTGAGGTAACAAACTACATAAGAGCACATCATCTAATAAGGTTTTATGGGACATAAAGTTTAGGTTTAAGTTTTTGAAAGCAGGTGATTACAAAACTGAAATTCTCCACTGTATTTACATTTTAATTTCAAATAAAATAATATGTTCCTGAGTGCTTAAATTCTGTAACACAGTAACGTGGGTTTGCTCGTACCTGGGCAAGTTTAATACATTTCAGGGCTGTCACTGTCTCAACTAATACATATAATTTTGCTGTTGAGTTTAGCCCACTTTTGACAGACAATTCAAAGAGATGGCTCAATTGTGTCAGGAAAAAAAATCTTTCTAGGAACTAATATTTAACCAAAATTTCCTCCTCAAGTCAAGCAACCATTTGTCTTCAATTATTGATAGCTTTTCACAACATAACTAACTTGAATTGAATATTCTTTTCTGTTCATTTTTTGTATCTCCTCTTGTAATGATATCAAAGCTGAGGAGGCTGGGAACCTGGTTTGCTTAGAGAGAATGAGACAAGCACAAATGTGTGCTTTGGCATGAAGATTACTGGTCTTAAGGAAAACAAAAGTGTTACAAAGAAGGAAATCCTGACCCTGGAAGAAAATTATGTGCTTCTGAAAACTGGGGGCAAATTTCATGAGCTGGCACAAGAGGATAAAAAAAAAATTTGCCTATGCTTTCAAAATACTGTGCATGGTCAGTTGTTCTAAAAAACACTGTCAAGCGTTACTGTGATTAATCAATACTGTTGTGCCATTTGACTGAAAATGCATTATCGGGCAAATGAATGGGGATTTCAGGCAGACCAGCCTAATTAGACAGAATATCTATTTATGTAGCCATCTACTTTATACCATAATAATAAACAGTAATAATAAATAATATGTGAAAATGGATTCTAGGAACCTGATCAAATATGCACTTAGTTCAACACTCTTTCCACTGGCCTCGGTGTTCACCATTGTTCATGTTGGAATGCTGAAGAGTATTGAAATGAAAAGATTTAGTAAAAAAGATAGGAATTTGCCACTGGAGAGGATGTTGATGCTTATCTAACACAGAGAAATCCTAAAACTCTGCAAGGCACTAAGTATGGTTAATACACTCCTCCTTTTATTATGTGTCTAGTTGAAATTGCTGTAACTCTGATTCAAGGAAGAACTTAACCCTGTGTTTGACTCCCAGAAAAATCCTAAAACACACTACAAGTCAGATTAGATGTATGCTAAAATGCTTTTGCAGATTCAAACTAGTAAGCACCAAAACCATTACATTAACAGGCACCTAAATGCAAAGAGATACTATAAAATTAGGCATTTTTCTGTATTTGTTTTCCAAACAAATATCATGGACAAAGAACATCAAAACTGAAAAATCACATACTAAATTTGGGAAATAAATCAAGGCTGTTCATGTACAACTGCAGCTCTATCAGTGTACCCAGCCCCAGCTGTGTGTATGACAAAGGAGATACCAGACACCGGCATTATGTGCTAGGCCTTTTCCTTCTCTTTTTGCCACTCCTAGTTCTTTAAAAAGAATAAGAAAAACTCATGGGAAGTTTGGTCTGGATTAAGAACTCAGGAAAAAATGGGCAAGGAAATTAGAACAAAGCGAAGCTCACAGCCTTAGTGAAGACAGTTTATACAAAGTCATTTTGTAACTGAATAATTTGGACTTTACAGCAGTCTGATTCTCTCTGATAGAATGATCAGTAATCTTTCCTCCGTCACTGTCTGTAAAATAATAAAACCTACTATCTCCTGATTCAGATATGTAGATGTTACACTGTGTCTTGGCATATTACTGTGAAAACCTTCCAAGAAAATCATTGCAGCAATTTTCTTAGTCCAAGGGCAAACTGCATGCTCAGATCTGGTTTGATTTTTTTTTCCTTTAAAGCAGTATGGATAAAGAAAGATTGATGATTCTGATTGGGTTCATAATAACAATAGGCAGCTCTTTACAAAATTCTCAAGGCTTATCTAGAGAGAAATCCCAGCATCCACACACTGCTTGGTGCTCCTACTCCTGCTTTTGTCAAGTGTCTGAAATTGCAGCTCCTACTGACCTGAGTTATTTAATCACTGTCATGAAATGGACATAAGAATCAGTCAAATATGTGATTAATTTCTCCAAAAATTCCTAAAAGGATTTGTAATTTAGTTGCACTGAAAATGTGGGAATGGGCAAGATTAACAGGAAGAAACAGTAAAGGAAAAAAGGAATGAAAAGGCTGTAGCTGCAACATTTTGTGAAAAGACGTTGCTTTGGTTGCTAGAACCATAAGAGGCATGATGTGATAGCAGCTTTATTCATTTCTAATTACTGACATGGCTTTATCTGCAAGTCTTCCTCCCCCTCCTCTAACTGCCCCCCTCCTTTTCCCTCCCGTCCCCTGGGGCAGCACTGTGGTGGGGCTCAATCACTCTTTTATTAGTTGTGATATACTGTGGCTAATTCCCTTAATCTGGACCTTGCTTTCCTATAAAGCCCAGACCTCAGGTATTGAATTTCCCTGATCAAAGTGCAACCAGTGTGGGACACAGCAATCTCCACTAAACAGGGGAGCTTGGGAAAGCTCGTAAATGGAGTCAAAGAAATACACACACACAACGCACTCACAAGATGGTGCAATCAATTGGTAGAACAATCACGTGTGAAATATTACTGGCTGCTTAAAGTGCTGGTTCTGGGATTTACTGCAGTGTATTAATCTGCTATGCTTAATGCATTGACCTTTCACCCCCAGCAATTCAGTAGACAGGGTTTGAATTGCCAGAAGCTGATACAATGGATTAGGAGCAGAAAGACCCCACCACACTCAAGTGCCACGGCAGCCCTAAGCCATACCACCAGTAACTTCTCCATCTTTCCTAACAGATACTGCCAGACAATGTGGCTACCACAGAAAGGACTGTATTGACAGCAGAATTTCTGGAAGGGGAGATAGTGGAAATAAGCCTTGTTATAAAACAATAGAGAAGGGCAGTCTTATGACTGAGTCAGAAGACAGGGATTTAGAAGAATTGGTTTTACTCCATGCAGTCATTCTCTCCTTGTGTGTGACCTTAGGCGAGACAATTCACTTCTTTGGGTCCTGTCTTTCCTATCTGTAAATATGGGATAATGGCAGTTCTCTGATTTTCTCAGGGGCAGTGCGGAGGCTTTGTTCACTGACATTTTGAAGGCACTTTAGGATCACAGGATTAGAGGTGTTACATGTTCATGCAAAATTGTATGATACTCTGTACATTAAATATCCATCTGTACGGAGAAGAGAATGAAGAGAATCTCCCTTCCTATGTAGACCAGGAAACTCAACCATTAATCTAACAGCTTTCTCTTCAGAGTGCTGTGTTGAACCAAAAAAGTGAATTCAGATCTAAAAATAAGTGCTATGCAGACTTGGAGAAATGTGTACAAAGAAATGACATGGAGAGCAATGTCTGTAACGGGGAGATAATCACATGTTCTCTTCCTGCTTCTTTGGTCATTCAAAATCTCAATATTTCATGTACAGAAAACCCTTTGGAATTGCATTTCCAACGTTAACTGTACAATGTCATCTTTATTCCATATAATTAAACAAACAGTGCTACTGAATTTGAGAGGAGTGTCCAAAAACCTCATAAAGGAGATTATTCTAAGTAATTGCTATCAAATGCCATTAAATTCTGAATAGCGTTAAGCCCCCTCCACCCGCCTGCACAGGCACTCTCATTTAGGATTAAAGGGACCTTTATTTGATTTGTTTTACTTCAATACAAAATAAATTAGGTTGACCTGAATTAAGGCCTCTTTGATACTCAGGAAGAGTGTCTACAGAGGGATTTACTCTGCTTTAATTGGTCCACTTCAAAAGTTAATTTGGATATATTTTCCCGACATGCTCTGAAACTACCCCAGAGTACATGTGTCGTATTTATAAAATGGCAGAGAAATTCAAGCCCAGGGCTCAGTGAATATACATTCAGATTTTACCATTTCAATGAGCATATTGGCACTGCTGAGTATTCCTCAGAACTGAATAAATGATAAATAATGGTGAGATTCACCTTACCAAACTTTGGTTGTCCAAAAGTGAGGTCTCTAAGTTTGTTACATCTCCTAACTCCACAGAAAGATGTGCAAACCTAGAGGATGTCAAAGCCATCGTGGTAGGCATCTCTGAGGCTGCTGTTAAAGGGTTGCTGTAAGTCCACATAAGGGGAGGCTGTCCCCGAAGTTCACCTCATATTCCCCTGTCCTTAGCTGCATGTTTCCCCATGCCTCCTGTGCCAGCAAGCATTCATACAGCTGTGGAACAAATCGAGTTGGGAAACTGATCCAACCCAAACCAACTCTGAACAATACCAACAATGAGAAGAGAGAGAAAAACATGAGTTGTGCATCTTGACTTAAGCTGGCTTAATTTTGATTGTGTGACCGTATCTGACAAAAAGCAGGATGAACTCTTTTCCAGAGGTATTTCTTTCAGTCTACCAATTATATGAGCTTTTTAAGTTAATTTATAGCAAACATCTAACTGAAGACAACTGAGGAGAAAGAAACTTAACCCCAAGAAATAGTACTTGTGCCAGCTCCTATGGATGGAAATACGTCTGAGTTTCTGAGCAATATCTATACCTCGGAACTTGTGGTTAAGTGTCTTTCCTTCACTTTTCACAGCAAGCTTTGGCAAAGACAGTTGAAAACTCTTTTAAGTGGACAATTAATAGGACCTTAAAGGTGCCTGGTTTTCCAAAAATGCTGGGAGCCAGTCCTGTGAAAACCATCACTCATGTAGGGCACTCAGAACTGCTAACCAGTTTTGAGACTCTTGACCTTATCTAAAAAGAGTTGAGTTCACGTAAATTGACTTTTATAATAAATCAATACGCATCTCTTTTAATCCAGCCATATGCACATCAAGAAGTAATTTTTGTGGGTGTGGCACTGCTGATCCTGTTACACATGGATCAGACAACACATCGTGAGTTTCAGGAATATCTTGACTTGTGGTCAAGAGGCCTTAGTGCTCAACTTGAACAGCTTGGAAACCAGAGCCCCTGAAATCATAACGCAAGGACTTGGGATAGCAAGTCCCTTGAGTAGCAAAGGGCAGAAGAGATGAACAGTGTAAGAGCTGAGAATGGATCTGAACAGAAGGGATGTCACAGGGCCACAAAGGACAGTTGGGACATTTCTTTGCCCTGGTGGGTTTGTGGGCCCTGCTGCTCACTGCCTGACATCAACCACTTGGAATGCCAGTAATATAACACCCCTGCGACACTCGTACTCCTGCCGTACAGTTTTATTGCCCTGCTTCCACTCTCTCTGGTTTATATCGGATTGTGTTTTCCAAAGACAGGCAATAAAGAGGGGAGGAGGGGAAGGGGGATTTATAGCCTGCTAAACTAAACTTCCCTGGGCTTGCTGTCCTCTGTCCCAGCCCTCCTCTTGCTGCCCTGACTGGTCTGGAGGAACAGTGCTTATAGCAAGGTCTCGGGGTGTGAAGGACGAGGCTTGTCAGAGACTACTTGGGTTCTCTTCTTGGGAGGTCAGGGAGCACACCTCGGTCACCCCACCAGCTCCGTTCCCTCAGCGTCCCAGGCACTGTGCCCTGCTGCCACAGAAAAGCATGGCAGTGTTGTCATATGCTAATAGTCTTGAGACCAATCTTGATTTGCACACTTAGAGTTTGCCACATAAGTCTCTCACTGTTTGTGGAAGGACTGTGGAACAGCTAAAGGCTTAAAAAATCTGCCTTAATGCAGGCATCTTTAGTACTCCTGAGAAATTATTGTCAAGGTCTCGGTCTCAGCTGATTTAATGTAAAGGTTTGGCTTGCTATGTGCACGATTTCAAGTGTTGTATGATAGTATGATGTGGTTTGGGATCTTTATAATACACACTTAACTAAGCTGAGAGCTTTTAGGATGTGAAGATGAGGACCTCCAAAACAGCACTATGCCACTCCATGGTCTTTAAGGGGTCTGAGGTGAGGATATGCAGCTGAAAACAACTGCAACTGCAGTTCTCTGCAAGAGGGAGCTAGAATCCTGAAAGGCTGCCATTTAGACACATCTGCTTTGTGATAGGCACAACAACAGCACCATATGATTATGACATTCTCTATAAACATGGGAGGTGGGAAAGAGGATATGGGGTTGGATTTAGGACAGGGAGAACACAGCAAAGACATGGTGAAATGCTCATAAAAGGTATAAGTCTCTAAAAAAATGCATCTGAGAAGAAAATTCCACTCAGTGGAATACTCAAACTCCTGTGCTATTCAGAGTTTTTAAAACATCCAGTCTTTGCCAGTATTTCCTGGGATATGGGATATAGATGGCATTCTTCCCTACTGGATTTTCAGTGTGATATGGTGTAGGACAGAGAGAGAATGAGAGCAAAATAACTTTGTGACTCAAGTCACTGCATTCAGTTAACTGTGGCAGATGGGTGGGGAGATGGACACACACCAGTAAAATGCAAGCACATGCACCATGTAAGCAGTAAAATTACAGTGTGCTCCGCTGTGATAAAACTGTCAAGTGTCTCTGAACTGCCTGTCATCGACAGAAATTTTAAACCAGCTCTTACTAACGTGATGTCACAGGGCCAGGTGCTCCTCTCTGCTCTCTCCTTCACTGCTTCCTGCTCACCTCTACCTTTGGCAGCTGCCCTGGTCGTGGTGGGCAAGATGAACACACCAGGCAGTGGAAGGGATTGCCTCAGCTTCTCTGGGGTGTAGAACGAGTAGGATAGGATGAAATGCAGAATGGTAAGTATAGTCTGCAAGGGACTTGTGAAACCATGATGTTCAAATTGTTTAAGACAGAACTGAACAAAGGACAAGAGAAAATACTGCACTGTGAGGAAAAATTCAGCCATAGCAGAGATGAGTAGTGTGATGGGACTTCTGAATATACCACTTCTCTGACTGAGAGCCTGCATGTCACAGCTTCTCAGTCCAGTTCAGCTGCACACCACAGGACATGCCAAACAATACCAATCAAATCCCACCCACCATTTAGTTTAGCAAGTGTTTTTCCTTTTTAATTTTCTCTCATGAAACAAGATGGTGTTGTGTTCTTTAGTACAACATGTAAAAAGAGAAAAAGGGACACTGGGCACTTCTCCCATTGCACTTGTCAGCTAAGCCTGGTTTTTCTCACAAAAAGCAGAAAGATGACTCCAACTTCAGGACCTTTTCATTTCCTTTCTAGTATTGTACAGAGGTAGCAACCCTTGTAAACAGTTTCACTATAGGTCTTGAGAGTAAAACACTACTCAGGGCAGGTTCTTGTGTTTTCATACTTTGCTATTATACATTGAAAGGAGAAAAAAACCATAATGGAGCAGAGGGAGAAGGCAAACCTGATGTTTAGAAAGCATCCACCACATGCAGAGAAATCCCTCATCTCTTCTTTAGCTGGAGGGACAAGATCCTTTGTATACTGTGTACTCAGAACTTACTTACACCTCTACTACTTATGCTTTGTATGTCTTTAGAAACTGGAACCTAATCAATATTAATAATATTCCAATTATTATTTAAGTAATAAAATTCCAGCTTCACAAAGTCTCAGGGAATGCAACCCTGCTATTCACTGTGGTGCATCACACAGATGTGCGAGGCTTGAAGGTGCAGCCAAAATTCTCAGAAATTCAGTGAAACGTAAGCTGAGTATTAGAATAGGGCTCACCTTTTGCTGCAGTGACAGGGCATGTTAAATGCAAAAGTATTTCTAGAGACTGTTTCCCCTGCATTACAGACTGATAAGCAAAGACCACACCAGAATAATTAAATCCAACTTCTTTAAAAAGAGATCCAGCATAAACTGGCTAAGGACTCATTTTCACCTGTTAGTTCCTGGAAGATCAACTGCTCTGGACACTTCTAAATAAACTGGCATTACTCATCCATAACACATCTATTCATATCTTCTTAAATTTTCCCTGTTCAGAGCAAGAGATAAAGGCACCATTTACACTCCACAATTACAGATTAGGTCTAAGTGGAAGTTATATTTGCTTGTCCTTCACTGATCATCTACTTGGGAATTTGTTTTGCTGTTTGTGAGAGAGAATGCAAGTGTTCTTGTGGGTTTTTTTTTTTTTTTTTTTGTCAGGGAAGTTTCAAATTAAACTTCCTCTGAAAAATTCTGAAATATTTAACACAACCCTCTGCAAAGAGTCCTGACAAAAAACACTGCTTATTAAACAGTTACAGAATCTCAACCAATCTTAAATGCTGCTATGGTTTCCAGTCTGGCAATACAAAAGTTAGAGCAGTATGTCCTGCCAGGTTTTCAGTATGTTAATCTGATATAAACATCTCTCTCACCTTCATGCTTTTATTTCCTGCTTGCCCTGCATTGTATCTAATGCATTTAACAATTGCTTCATCTGAAGTATTTCTAGTGAAATAACAACAATTCCTGGACTCCTTCCTCCTCTGTTTCTGCTGCTTTATTAACCCAAGGTAATTTAGGACGTCCTTGAGCCTTACAGCAACTGAAATGTATTTTGGGAGCTGTGTGCTTAGGGACATGTGGAAGAGGTTATTTATTCCAAAGAGCCATCCAGCAGTGATGTCACCAGCAGAACACCGTATCGGCTCCGTCGGTTTGCTACCAAAGAGTTGCCTTGAGTTTCCTGTATGTGCTGGCACTTGCTGATATACAGGGTGCCTGTATATAACTGGCATATAGATTGCCTATTTTGTTATAAATACTTAAGATTAGCTTTTGCATTCTTATTTTTTGCCTTCTTGAAACCCCTGGTCGTGAACTTTTGCAGTTTCATTTGCAATAGGCAAAGATCTATTGTAAACAAGTTCTATCCCAATCCAAAATGAAATGCAGCTCAGTCATGGCAGGGTGAACTGCTGGGCAGCTCTTTGACTGCTTCCTTTGCATATGCAACAACAGTCGACAGATTCATGAATAAAGTGATCTTATGATCACTTTATCTAAGAGGATATTTTTCTGTAGATTCCTACGCACTTATGTAGTTGAGTTTGAAGGAATTCTGCTACAGAATTATTATTATGATTCTGCTACAGAATCATATTATTTTCAGAGCTGCTTCTAAAATTCCTGACTTCCTCCTGAGAGTAGCCGTATTGCAAGTTTGCTCTTGGTTCTAGGCAACACATACTGGTAAAAACTATCCAGTGTATGAGCAGACACCGTCCCTTCACTGGGTGTTGTCTAGCTATAACTTGCTGCTAGCAAGGCTAAACATCCATGCAGTGGAGAGTGTCAGACTTGCTTTATGGAATACAGCACAGAGCCATAGAAAAAAGGGCAGAAAGGAAGCCCAACAGATCTCCTTCCCTGGGACAGCTGTAATTGCCGTGTTCCTTAATGAGGAGCTAAGGATTGGGATGGGATGCTTTTTACAGGCTGAACTGCAGGTCTCCTATACAATCTTTAGGAAATTAATCAGGACAGTATAAGCAAAGCAGTGTAAGCCCTCTGTTTTTCATATGGGTATTGAGGAGCTTAAATACTGCTGATAAAATGCTGTAGGGCCATCCATTGCTGGATCGAAATGCATATGAAGGTGTCCTAAGTACTTTTTTTTCTCATGGTTTGACTGTCTTAGTATCTGATTCAGTGGGACTTAAATATCCAAGGGAAGATTCTGTCTGAGTACTGAATTAGGCTCTTTATAGTATTAAGCCATTAGTAAGTGGATTGTGACATTCAGAAATTTCAAATTATGCTTTACTGCTTGAAAAGTTAGTGTGCAATATTGCTTGTTGCAAGCAGCTCAGAACCAGACTTGCTGTGAATATCCCACCTGCAAATTCACCCCAAGCGAGCTAGTTACAGGACTCAGGTGATGGGAATACCGTACACCCGCTGGTGACTGAACAGCACATTCCAAGGATGTCATGAACAACTGCTCATTCAGTGTGTGCTTTCTGCAGATATTCAGATAGTAAATTCTCCCTCTCCAGGTACACTGCTATAGAACAGGAACATTTGCCGGCTCACAGAGTATCCTGCTGTGATTAAGTCCATAACTCTTTCAAGATTCTAGGATAGGTTCATAAAAATATTACTCAACCCTTAGCTGTAAAAAGTGCAGGAGTGGGGTTCTGCGCTAGGGAACTGGTTAGAATATTATTGGGACATAATGGGAGTAATAGGTGTAAACCAGTTATTTGCTACCTGGAAACTGGGGAGGGAGAGAAGGTAAGTGTAAATAAGGACTACACTTGCAGTGTCAGTGTGAGTGGTTCACTTGCTGCTGTTGTCTCAGCAAATCCAGTCTGCACTGAGCAAGGACCCACATACCTTTGACACCTTTCTTGCATGATATCCTGAAGCCAGAAGTGGTCCTGCTGGACTTGATATAATTCTATTTTAATTTACACCCAACTTTCCTCTATGTCTCTTTCACTAGGATGATACAGGTGGTCACTGCTATCAGTCACTCTAAGCAAACACACTCTTTTAACATGGTTTTCCCCACACTTTTCCTTGCAAGGGTTTTTTCCCCTCAAAATGCATTGTTTCCTACCAACTCCTCCATTCCCTTAACTTCAAGCAAACAAAGCAGATCATGTCTCATGTAATAGGACAACGTCACCTCTAGGGAAGAATTAGGCTCTCACGTTCCTCTCCTACTTCAATACTTCTATTTATAGACCTTTTCCTTCCTATGCCGATTTCTCATCTGTTATTTCTTTGCTCTTGTTCACTTCTTATTCCCATCTCCAGAATCTTTCCTATATCTGCTACAGACTTCTTAAGGTGTCCGCGTATGGTTAAAGGCTCCTATTAACAACAGAGATTGTTTGTATGACCTAATTAGATTTCCACAGAGACAGCCTTAATAGGCCCTTTTGGTTTTTTTGGATTGTCTGCAAAGTAATAGTGCAATGGCAGCGTTCATTTTGCTTGGCTGTATCAGGCCATATATCACATCCTTTTCCTTCCAGTCCTTCAAATAAGCTTGTCTCATTCTTATTTTGGTTTCAAATTATAGATTATAAATTTTACTTCTCTCCACTTTTCCCTATAATTTGACCCCCAGCTGTTGAAACTGCTTCAAGTGATTCCCCCTGCCCACCATCCACCCTATGGTTTCATATGAAAGACAGCCCTGGCTTTAGGAACAAATGACGTCCCTCGGACCAGCTGTGCCTAATAAAAATCCAACCTCCAGCTCTCACTTCCCTTCCTCAAAAGGGTAAAATTGATTTGAAAGTGCTGATGATAAGATACATGGGAATACAAAATCTGCCTCAGTCAACAGACCAAAGCTGTGCACTGTGACATCATCGTATCCAAAAGAAACGATGCTGTCAGCTCCTCCACTGCCCTATAACCAGAAGTTATTGCGCTTGTCCTAGAGAAGGGATATTTGTTCATTTAATTTAGCCTTGTTTAGTCTGGCAAGAGTTATTTTCATTCTTGAAGTGCCATAGCAAATACTAGAAAATACCAGTTGCCCTCTAGGGTCCATTAGAGTAAGTCCATGTTGTGAAAAACACTCCCTAGTATCGGATGGCCACTTGATGCAGTTTTCCAGTAACCCTGGGGAATGCCTAACCGAGCACACAAGGTGGCTTTCAGCTGGCAGCGAGCCTGCAGCACCTGCTGTGCACAGACAGGGCTGGGAGGTGCCAGGAGCCGACGCCGCTCGCTCAGACCCGCGTGTCCTGGCAGGCAGACCAAAGGCCGCCTGCATGTGGCTGTGTGACAACACAGCTGCACCAGAGCACACTTCAAACCACTCCACTGCCTGGGCAGTGAACACCCAAAATATCTTCTGTTTCCTCTGTCTTTTCCTCTCATCAGTCAAAGAAGAGTATTTCTGTAATACTCAGTGCTGAGGCAAAAACAACTTTTGATTTTTTTCCCTATTTCCCACTAGAGATTTATTCTGTTCAGCATTGCCAAACTTCTTCAAAAATCTGCATCCTTCCTTCCCTTCACCCTTTTCTGTACCCTACTTAGACAGTTTGGATATTTCCATAGACCTGTTTCATTGAGAACATTTCATGGAACTCTAATACATCATATTTTAATGAGATTTCTGGTAGATCTGGGTATCACGCAATTTTGAGAGACCATTCTGGTTTTTAGTTCCATTTCATCCTTCAGTTCCCAAATGAAACCAGCAGATACAGGACACCTACAGATGACCTGAGAAAAACAGTATGGAATCTTTTTCACAGTGCAGTGTTTTAGCTATGGAATAAGGAGATTTAAATGCAAATTTAATGCTTCCGCTACTACTCTAGAGTGTGAAAATGTTGATGACCAAAAGGAATAAATATATCAAGGAATGAAGGCTGCTCTTATCCATTCCCACATTTTGTAAAGAACTTAATTCTGCAGATATAACCTTTCTCTACCACTGAAAATGGATCAATTTCAATGAATTTTGTGTGAGTCAAGGTTACTTGTCACCTTCCAGAAACTTCTGAAGAGCTTAGAAAATTAACTCTTAATTGCACACTGGTCTAAGCAATCTAGGCAAGACAGCTGGGAAATCCCAGCTTTTCCACAGCTCCTAACACCCATGGTTCATAGAGCAACTCCCCAAAATCCTGGATAGAGAACATCAGCTTGCTTCTGTCCTGAAACTGGTGCCTGCAGAGCATTTTGTACAATGGAATTACAAATGGCTGTAATAACAGGGCCTCTGTGAGTTCCACTGGAAGTGAGTTTAACTATCCAACAGGTCTCATAATTAAGAAATGTTTCTGGTGCTCAGCTAAAATGCATTAACATCCAATCAGAACTGCAGCCTTGCTTTGCTATGGCTAATCAATGACAATAAGTTGATTATTAAACATAGAGTTTAGAGCGAGACACAGGAGGACAAACTTCAGAACAATGAGAATCCTGGGGAGAATTTTTTGATTTTCAGGAAACTGCCTCAATTACCTTCTGTATTTTTGCTTCACTTCAACAAACATGACAGTGTAAATACTGATTTGGATTCACAGAATATTCTGAGTTGGAAGGTACCCACCAGGATCATTGAGTCCAACTCTTAAATATATATGGCCCTTACGGGATTGAACCTACAACCTAGGTGTTATTAGCACCCTGCTCTAACCAACTGTGGAACTATTTTATAAGGAATTATCTTGATTCTTGGTACTTGTCTCAGTTTCAGCATTTAGTATTATCTGAATGCTTCAGTCTTGCTTGTGCCAGTGTAGACCAGGAGATGAGGAAAGGCCACTCAAGCCCTCACAATGGGACGAGAAACCAAGGCATTTTCTGTCTGCTTCGTGGTGACAAATTTACAAAATTAATGAAATTTATTTTATTTGACTCAATAAGCCATGAGTGAATTTAAAAGAATGCCACAAAGCTGAGTTTGGAAAATGACTGTCACCCTCATCTCCTACCTGAGGGTAGTCCCGCATTCTCCTTTTACATGGTGCCAATGCTGTAAGGTGAAGCCCTAGCATAGGGTGCCCAGAGAAGCGGTGGCTGCCCCATTCCTAGAAGTGTCCAAAGCCAGGTTGGATGGGACTCAGAGCAACCTAAGATAGTGGAAGGTGCCCCTGCCCATGGCAGGGGGCAGGACGAGATGAGCCTTCCAACTGGTCCCTTCCAACTGAAACTATTCTGTGAATCTCTAATACACGAGAGGACCTCCTTCGCAAACCTGCCTAGGATGCCCTTGGTGCTGGAATATGCTGGAAGGACAGACGTGACAAGTCACCTGCTGTGGTGATGGCACGAGGCACGAACGGGCACAAAGCGCGGCAGTGATACGACCCTGTGACTCGAGGGCGGGAAGCTGTGAGGCGCGGATGGATACCGGGCGCGGTGATGCGACCCTGTGACTCGAAGGCGGGAAGCTGTGAGGCGCGGAGGGGCAGTAGGGGCGGCGGTGATATGACCCTGAAGGGTGGGAAGCTGTGAGGGGCGGATGTGTATGAGGCGCGGTGATGAGGCCCTTGCGGGGGGGGGGGGAGGCGGGCTTACGGCGGGAGAAGGCTGAGGGCAAAGAAGTGACCTCAGCGCCAGTAAACGCAGCTTTCACATGTTTGCGGGATAGTCAGGGTTGGTGGGGATCTCTGGAGATCACCCAGTCACACCCCCTTGTAAGGTAGGGTCACCTGGAGCAGGTGACAAAGGAACACATCCAGGTGGGTTTGGAATGTCTCCAGAGAAGGAGACTTCAGGTGTTGTAGTGCTCTACCACCCTCCTTGGAAAGAAGTCCTTCCTCATGCTGAGGTGGAACTTTGTGTTGTAGTTGATGTCTTTTCCTGTGCATATTATTTGTGAAATGCTATAAATGACTTTGAAGCTCTTGGATGTCTGTTTCAGTATCAGCAGTCAATTCCATGTTCATTTCAATGAGAAGCCTGTAGGTTTATTTGTGTCCCAGTCTGGATTTCTAATACTATGCTTATTACTGCTTGTGACTGTGGACAGCTTTCATCAAAACACTTTTATTCTTGTTCAGCAGATCCATACCTTTAGGGTCACATGATTTTCCCCCTAATTCCCACTGTGTCCTCTGCACCCTGGGATAACATTGCCCCACGGCCTTTGGTGGCTCATCTGTGCTTCACTAAGTAAGGCAGGACTGGCTTCTCCAGGAAATCAGAATATATAGAGTCATAAATATGTTCTTAGTACAGTTATTCAGTAATAATTTCATTGTTGTTTAGTAAAACTCCCCTTAGATATGGGGATAGTGCAAGGCTCCAGTGGGCTCAATGTCTGTGAGACCTGGGCTAAAAATGAATATTTCACAGGATGAATCATTAAACAGAAGAGGAGTGCAGTAGTGATGGGAAGATGGAGGGGTTGGGCAAGCCAGGTGTGAGTGAACAAATTTGTTTACAGGAGAAGCCTGATATTTGTATCCCACAACCTTTTTGAATCTTATTTGAAGTAACATAATCCCTCATATATTAATTTCCTGTCATTTTGACTGTAAATGAACTTTTGGTGGGTGTTTATGCATTAGCTACAAAGGATTTGCTGGATACAATTATGTCACTGAATCTGCTGAGTGGAGTCACAGCTTTAAAAGAACCATTTGGTTACATAGTTTATAAGGATTTTCTCACCACCCGGGCAAGCCCTGGAAGAAAATTGACTTCGGTTGTTTGCTTTTGCATTTTTTACCTATTTTGAATGCATCCATGTAAGGGTTATAGGAGTAACTCTCTACACCCAGTCAATACCAGTATTCTTATGCAACTTTTAAGTATAGGCCAGGTTTTAGTTTTCCATCCTAAACTGGCATTACCTGTGCCAGCCATGAAATTACTCAAAATACATTTTTCTGTAAAGTTGAATGGATGTGTTTTTGATGGAAATGGGAATGTTGGACTGAATTGTATGACAATGCAATTTCTAATCGCAAACCATAATGTGAAATTTTTAAAAAAGACAAAACAACCTATTTAAAGTCGAAAGTGTAGTGTTTCTTGTGGTTCCCCAAGCAATTGTGGATTCATTATCAGCTACTTGTGAGTTAAAAGAGTTGTTAGAAAACAGAACTTCTATGTGGAAGTTGTTACAGTTCTCTCTTTTGCTTTAACATTTGGAAAATGTTTCTCCAAGTTGTTTGAATTTAGCCTCTCCAGATACGTCATCTGAAATTTGTTTAAATTCTGATTCAGCCTTAGTTGCAATTTCTGTAAGCTTCTTCAAAAAGAAGTTTTAAAAAATAGTGTAAATGGGCCCAAACATTTGCTGTTCTATAAGTAATATTCCAACTTTATTCTTAGGGTGGGAAAATCAGGTAAATAAGTACTTCAGAAATGGATATGCTATGAACAGAGCTAAAAACAGCCCTTGTTTACATTGTGGCTACTCTCACTGGGAATCATTCCCAACACAATGATAACAGGAATGGTTGACAAGGGTTGTATGGCATCTTTGAACAAAGGACACCCCATCTGTCAATGGAGAAGTGCCGGTGGTTTTAGCTTAGCCTGTAAATTTAGTCTTAGCCTATAGCTGAGCGTGGTTATTGTGTCCTGGTGATCTCTGCTGGGAGACCTTGATGCCGATATGGGCTGGTGCCACATGGTTCCTGCTGTGAGCCATGTGCTGTCAGCTCATTCCGAGGCAGAGCTTTATCCCTGTCCTATTCCATATCTTGTGCCCCGAGTGCCTCGGAGTAGAATAAGCCCTGTGTGCTCCTGAGCAGGCACCGAGGCAGCCACAGTGCCCTACAGAGTCTCACATGTTCTACTGATTATCCAGCACACTTAAACTTTGAGTTATAAGGTTGACCCCAGCCAGTTGGCTGAAAAAATATATTTGACATCATTGAAAATGTATGCTGCTGCTGAAGCATGGATTTTAATTTGAAGAAAATGTCGGCCGTAATCTAGCATACATTAAAAAATATATCTTTTTATTTCCATATGGGTCACGTTAAGGAAAATATTAAAAAAAAAAAAGCCAACCCTATTATATGAAGTCTCATTAAAGCAGCCTGGAAAAGTTTAGCCAATTTACAGGCTATACATCTTAATCTCCCCAAATTACAGGACCGATAGAAAAACTGGTGGTTGAGAGGGAAAGCGGGACCAGCAGAAACTGGCTGGGGGCCAAACAATGGATCAAGTAGCTCTTGCTTTCACTTGACTGCTACCCCCTGTTATTTAAAGAAAAGAAAGGGTTTTCAAAGAAAGGCCTGGAAACAGCAAAGCATGGAGCGTACTTCCTTCTCCGGGTGAAAACTAAAACCCAAAGCTTGGTTATTGTAACATGGTGCCTTGGCCCAACTCTCTAGTGCCTGGAGAGAGAGACTTTTGAGAACTCCTGAGAGAAAATAAAGTATCTGCAATTCTTCTGTAGTTGTTAGCAGGCAGGTGGTTTAAGGACTGATTGTACCATCTTAGTGTTTGCAGGGAAGTCAAAGGTGGAATGGGTATAGGGGTGCTAAAGGATGCAGGGGAAAAAGGTAGGAAGCATTCAGGTGTGAAATGGCAGAGACGTCATTGTCACCACTAAATTCAGTGCTGTGTGCGTGGAAAGCTACACACCTACTGCTTTTGCTGCACTGTATCCCAGGGCTCTACCCAATGGTAAAGAGGGAGAAGTTGGGGATAAAGATCAACAGCTTTGGCATTCATCTAAGAGACCAGACACTGTAGAAAACATTAAGAGGAGGTGAAGTGTCCTGATGTGAGTTAGCAGATGTGTTAAGAGCCAGCAGAGGGAACAAACTTGATCAGCAGAAAGAGGAGGAAAGAAGCTACAGGATCTTGAGTGTTAGCAAATCATCCTGCTCTTAGCTAAAGCTGAGGCTGGCCTAAAGCATCTAGAAGAGAGTAGGGTATGGCAGGGACTAGATTGGTCTAAAAGTTGTGTTGTGTCTGTATTGTTTTCAGCGAATAAGGTTGGAGCAGAACGTATGGCAGAACTCAGTGGTGTTTTCCTCCTTCAGCTATGATTGTAGCTGACCAAGCTCATCTCCTGTTTTTGTGGTACCAAGAAAGCAAACTGGGGCAAGCTAAGTGGCTACCCGTGTCCATGCAGGTGCTCACTGCTTGCCTCCCTGAGTGTGTCTGTGCCTGTATTAACCTGCTGTGCATTTATGTGTTTATTAGACAAATTATGGGTGACAAAGCAGTTCCATACGTTTTTGAGAAGACTTTATCTCCCTGAACCATCTGTTTTATGATTTTACATCAGTGGAAGTTGATGGGGATACGTATTTTTCTGTGCTCTGGTAGGCAGTCTTTCACTATGGTATTCCATGAGCTGGATCTTGAAATTTCCTGTTCCTGCCTTCCTAGTCCTCAAGCCCTCTGGCCAGGGATTGTCCCATTATCAACGTAACAACCAAAGGGAGGGGTTATGCTTTTTGTGTGGCCAGCTCTGGCTTGTTTGAGGAGTTCCTGCGACTTGTTTGCAACAGGAAACGTAGAGCTTGGCAAATGGGCTGCTCAGCCTGCTTTCTCATGGATATGAGAATGGTTTTTCATGTGTTTGCCATGCCCTACCTATTTCTTCTTCAGCACTGTTTCTTTCGTAGCACTCGGAAACATTGCCCGCAGGGGCTAAGGCATTCTGTGTGCCTTCCATGTGAAATGGGTGCATGTGGGAATGTGAGTATGGGCGTGTCTTGGAGGCAAGTTTATTAATACCACTAGAGATAATGGCCTTGGCAATATTTTGAAGCATCCTGCTCCATTAAATTATAGACTTTGTGGAGACAAAGAGATTAGGGAGAGCAAGGAAGATTATTTCACAAAGCAAAATATTATTGTAATTTGCTAATCTTAAAAACTTTGCAGAATTCAGTGGGAAAAATTAGAGGCCTTAAATATGCTGAAGTTCCTACAGCTAGACTTGATGACTGACTCGTTCCACCTTACCAGTTAGGGTCCCAGAATGCACAAAGCAATACATGTTTGCACACTGATATTGTTAAAAATGTTTGTCACTGATCAGTGGCGTATTTTGAAAAAAACCCCAATCCTTGGCTTTGTTGAGGTCTGCTAGGATAAGTAATAGTGCATATTTTCTCCTGATTAATTTAATTTTTTCCATCCCTGTTTTTGTTCATGGTTTGTCTGCAAACAGACCATAGAACATCCCAACTATTCAGCATTTATGAATTCCTTTCATCATCTTAAATGCAAATACTTCAGGATGGGGCCAGGGTTTCTTATATATTCCTGCCATGGTTAATAGAGCGGTGTCTCAGTCTGGACTGAATTTGGTTGTCTGAGCAATGCTTTTCCCGTGTATAGTAATTTATTTTCAGAAGAGATTTTTCTTTTCTACCTGTTTCTTATGTACTCCATCTTTTCACAATTTCTTTTGTTGGAGTAAATGTCTAAGATTTTCCCAGCATTCCCATTCGATTTTCATGACTTCAGTTCCTTCAGCTGTTCATATTCACATTACACAGCTCTGCCATGGGCTTAGTTACTTTCATTTTGAACCAAGCTCCTAACGCCTCCTCTCAGGTAGGCTACAGACAACATGGATTCCTACTGATTTAATTTGCTTTTAATAGTTATTTTTACCACCCATTACATTCCTCCATATGAGTGTGAATAGCTGACATAAGCATAAATCTGGTCAAGGTCTTCTGACAATAGGAAAAAATATACTTTTTTATTAACATCTGCACTGGAAAGCTGCAGCTTCTGTGATGTATTTTTCTGAGATACCAGGAAAAAGTGTGACCTCACGTTCCGTGTGTTTTCTTCTGCAATAACTTTCTTTCGCAGCCTGCCTTCCATGGGTTTTGTCTTAGGTAGTCACCAATCCAGAGCTTCTGCTGTCCACGTTTGGCACCCCAGTGAATGCAGATGTATGAGCTGGCAGATGTCACTGTCATTTGCAGAATAAATCTGCACATAGGTGTCACTGTACTGGTTCTGGGGCTTTATGCCACTGTTAGATCTTACACCCTCTGGTAATTATGACTGATATCACTAACATTTATCCTGTCTGATATTTGAGTGCTTTGTGTGCCACAGCTTGTTCTTTGTTCACTCCATGAAGCGTGTAACAGCTGCCTTGCAGCAGCAGCAAGCTACACCAAGGAATTTTAGTTTTCTATTTCTTAATCCATGTAAATTGAACCCTTTATTACAGACCACTGATCTTCTGGAGGTACAGTGCTCTCATTTTATCTTACCCAGAGCTCCTGAAATATTCTGTCGTGCTGATACTTACTGAACACTTTTTCCCATATTAATCATCATCACAAGATGTTTGAGACTATACCTCTATTTGTGATTGCATTGCTTGAGTATCTGGGAAACAAGGACTGTGAAACCTGGTGTGCATGTCTGTATATATATGTGTACTACAGAAAGGGAAATTTTGAGTTCTTACAATTCTTTCTTGTATATGTTATATTTGCTGCTAATTAGGAATAAATACCCTGTACTCTGCATGAAATTCCAAACGCTGCTCAGTGGGAATCTTGACTGCTCCCTACCCCTGAAAGTTGAAAGGGAAAGAATGCTTGCTTCACCTGCTATTTGAGTGCTGAACTAATTTATTAAGGCACCTTTTCCCTAGGGTGGAAAGTTTAACCACAGCTGATTGACCACAGCTAGAGCTGTGGTGGTCTCCTGAGGCAGCTCTCCTTCTCCCCTGGGCAGGAAGTTCATCTAAGTTCTGCAAGACGGGCCTGTATCTTCTACAGTACAGCTGTAGACAACAATACATGGCTGTGCTTACACTGATGATGTTTTCCTGTGCCGTGGAGATGAATATAGGTCATTTGGGCACAACCCACTAATTCAGGCAGGAAGAAAATAGTATTTGTCTGTGACTGGATCTTAACTTCTATTGGAGACGTACCACAGGCTTATGGAGAGTGTTTAGGGCTGATATCTTGGTAAAATCTGGTCTAATTTCTGCTCTGCTGCCGATGCACGTCTTTGTGTGGTTCACAGTCCTCAGGACTCATTGTGACTGTTACTGAAGCAGCACATGTAGGGTGCTGGAGCAGCTGGTAGCTCTGCTTCTGTCTGACACAGTCCCTGGGCCCTCTCTCCACAAACTTGTAATACCTTAAAATTTAAATATAATGCCTTGAAGTTAAAATACAAAGTTTTAAATGATCCTCACCTTGACAGGACTTAAAGCCACTATTTCCACTCATGATTGTACCTCCTGACTTGTTTTTGGCAGCACTACAACCATGGGAAGATGTGTGTTTCTGAGAGATCTATTTGGCTTTTCTGTTCATTATGCTCTTTACTGCCTCCTTGTCATTCTAATCAATTCTTCTTTTTAGTCAAGAGAGGCATGAAAGAAGAAAAAAAAAATCCAGTTCTGAAAAATGCTATGTACTGAGCTCTGAGGAAGCCCCTTTGAAGCTAAAAATATGATGTAGTGATTTCAAGAACAAAGAATTTCCATATCGTACTTTCTGGTGTCTGGTTTTGAGGAGCTTATCTTGCCTCTTTTCCCAGCAATCATTTATTAAAAATAATTAATAGGGTAAAAATTGAAATCATAATTCAAAGTATCTTTCAGTGGACTTCAGTATACTTTAAGCATGTGGGCGCTTTTTAAAATTTGACCCTGTCAGTGCATTATGTCCTTCTCTGAACCCCTGTCTCGCTTCTCTAGAATGTGAAGTGCTCTAGGGGAGAAGATATCAGGGTACATGTTTGCACAGTGTCCACGATCCCAGGCTCTCATCCTCAGAGCTCTTAATGCTGCTGTCATGTTGCTGAACGTCCTTCCTTTGAAGTGAACATTTCCCAGGTCTCTCAGATCTGCTGCTTAGGCATCAGGTTTGTGCCGAGCAAACTTGTTCTGGGATACCATTTGCCTCCGAAGCAGTGTACAGGCCTCCCACTGTACCTAAATTGGCAGGGCTTCGACCAGCATGGGGATGGAGACAAAAGCAGCTTTATCTGTCCTGGGGAACAATGGAACAACCTTAGCTAGTGCTGCAAGAAAGCAGGTAGGGAATGTCTTTGTGCTGTGCTAATGCTGGGAAGATAGCACAAGGAGTCAGGCATACAGCTCCTGAGAGCTTCTGGAAAGCAAGAGGAGTGAGTTTGCTTTCTTCCCTTTTTCTCTTTTTTGTCAAAGTTTAAGTTGATTCTCTCGTCTACTTTCTTGCCCCCCTTCCCCCTCTGCTTCCTAAGCCTGCTTTTGATTTGGTTTTATTGGCTAGTGAAAGGAATCATTTACTAGTCAAGGGCCAAGCAGTGACAAAGGAATGCAGGTAAATTAGTTTCAGTTCCTATTTCTCCCCGTCTTCCTCCTTTGGAATTTGAGCTTTAGAAAATAAAGTCCTTTTACCCATACCGCCCCCCTCTTTTTTCCTAAAAGGATTTCGCCCCCACCCCCCAACCTCTCTTTCAAGAACTTTATTTTTGTAACTAAGAAAACTCCCATTAAAGTACCTAAAATGTCAAGGTGTACAACACATTCAATGAAATCCAACTGAAATGCATAAAAAAAAAAAAAAACTATAACTTTTTGCATGCACCTTAAAAATGCAGAAATTAACTGAGTGTCATAAAGCTTGTTTTAATGAATAACTATGTACACACCAGGAAGTTTTGCATGCACGTGTATCATGCTTCAAATGCTAAAATATAGTTAAACATTTTGCAGAAGAAAATATGCAAAAGAACTTGCAGAGAGTCAACATGGAGAAAACCTGTATGTTCAGTTTTTCATCACTCAGTATTATTGAAGCATTAAGCACTAAACCAATAGTAGTAGCATTCAAACTGTCCATTTTTTTGCTTTTCTTGCTTTTTTACTCTTTGTAGCTTGCCTTCTTTGGTCAGCTTGCTTCCAATGTTTCCTGAATGCTTCACCAACTGTACACTTATACAAAAAGCTTTAGAGGTTGAGGCCTTCTTTTTACATCCCGTTGTCCTTGGTAAATAATGTAACTCAGAATGCTCTGTGATGTTAAGTAGTATAAGGCGTTAATGACAGAAAAGGGTTTGTTTCTCTTTGGTAGCTAGTCTTCTTAGTTATTTCCACATTCCTAACGTAGAAATAAACCCATGTTTTATATTTTTTTCTTAGCGCAGCAAAAAGTTGCTTATTTAGTCTTTTAGTTGACCTCATAATTAGATGCATTTTGTGTTTCTGCATGCCCAACACAAACTTGAAATACAAAAGAACTCAGTTCTGCCTAAACAACCGTAAGGTTTTGGACACCCAGCTGGAAGAAGCCAGGAAATGTAAATTAATTCTGATATTCCCCACTTGCCTCACGCTATTGTGAGTATGTTTTGTGGTGAAATAGCACAATGATGAGAGAGGTAAGAACACAAAGTCAGTCCTAACACTGCATTTCCTGGCTTTTGTTGGTTTGTGTCACAGCCCTAAAAAAATGTCTTTAATTTCCTCATAAAGGGGGCAAATATGTTTCCCAGAGTGGTGTAATTTATACAAATGTAATTTATCTGTCCAGGCAGAACATCAGCTACTGGGGGAGTAGAATCAGAATTTGACGTGAATTTCGTAGAAAAATCTCTCCTGTATTTTCTAGCTGCGTTTAAGTACAATTACTTCAGTTTATAATTTCCAGCGGATATTTAAATGACCGTTGGAGACCAAAGATTTCTCCTCCCAGTGGAGCAGTACCTTTCATTGAACACTCGCTAAAGGTGTTTCTACAAATGATTTCTAGGGTTCAGTGGTGGTCTGCTTTTCTTTGATTTAGAGCCACTGAGTAAGTTTCTTTTCTCCTTGCAGGTTTAAGAAGTATGGAACTTGCCTGGGAAGCTGGGAGGTGAGATAGAAGGAGTGAGAGCTGTTGTGTCCTTCCCAGAACAGTGCTTAGATTGGATCCAGGGGCTGTTGGCAGTAAGAAATGAAGGTCTTGGTTGTGTCAGAACTGAAGGACAAGGTGCTTGTTCTGTGCTTGGTATGAAAGGAAAATGGAGATTGTGTATATTCATAACTGCATGAGTGAAAAATTATTGTGGTTTTTATCTGACATAGGTGGATCTTTTTCTACTTCATGTTTTTGTCACCAGAGTTTGAAATACTTTCACATATGCACATCTTGCTACATTTCTCACTCCTTGGATAGTGAACAAGGCAGACACCTTCATTGATTCTATGTTAAACCTTGTTTGAAGTTCTACAGATTCTTTGAAAGCATCACTGTAAGCACAAATGTTTTTGCACTTATTTGTCCTATACAACAGGATCATATCAAGGATGTACAATATTTGTACAGGTTTCCACTGGGAGCCAACCTTATTATTATTACTGTTACTATTACTACTGTTATTATCTTGGTGCACTTTAAATAAGTGTTTTGAAATACCAAAATTAAAAATATTAGATTTATTTCATGAGTACTTATATTTTATTTAAGCATATACAGAGTAGGAAAAATTATCAGAAGTATCAAAATCACATGAAATATCTAAGTTATGGATATGAACATGAACTATTAAATTAAGAATTCTTAAGCCAAATATTCTCTTTGCCATTGAAAATAAATATAAGTGCGCTAGTAATCTAAAACGGTCAGATTTCATGCTGCAGTGAGCTTCTATCCCATTTTTCACAAAAGATTGGTTTGGGAAGGAAGTGTTTACACAATATTAAGAGCACTGAAGGCAATAACTGAAATTTTATTACAACAAAAACTGTGGCTATATTGACCCAAATTTGTGCTTGATTATACATGTTTAAATGTTAAAACATTCTAATGAAGTATCTCTGCAACTATAGCAATTTTTATCAGATAAACAAAAGACTTAGGCTCAACAGATACTCTTGTCTCAAAACCAGAATGATTAATTTTCTGGTTTGCAACCTCCAAGACATTTTGCATAGTGAATTATGTTTTCATGAAACAGTAAACTGGATCCTGATAGTCTACCACACTTCAGATATATTTATTACTCAGAAAAGTAACTAAATTTCATAACTTTGGACCCAAACTGGAATTGGCAGTTGTGTAATACAGGTATTTAGATCTGTACGTGACTACTTTTACTCAGTACATTTTAAAGAAACAATTTTATACAAATATAACAGACTTTGCTTTACGTGGTGTACGCTTTCCCTGCTTGATTATGGTACTATTAAACCTAAGAGTTTAAAAAACATATACGTAGTCTCTAACTCTGGGAGTTTAGCTACGAGGATAAAACCAAAGCAGTTTGTTCATGAAGACTTTTACTAACCCGGAGTAGTTCTCCGTATATGCTCCCACCTTTGCCAGTTTCACAGGTAGCAGATTAAAATCTTTGGGAAGCGTCCAAGGTCAGACCCCAGCTGAAGGGGGCTGAAGGGAGAAGGGGGAAGAGCGTTTGTGAGCGATTTGCGATCATTTGGGAGCTCCGGGCCGAGCCGCCGCCGTGCCCGGCCCGCGGCCTCCAGGGGCCGCTGTGACACCACGAACCCCGAACCGCGGCTGCTTTAAGGGCTCCTTTAAACGACAAAACATAGAACTTTGAAATCCTTTTTGTCTTCAGATGTTCCAAACCAGGATTCNCCCCCCCTTTCTCTCTCTCTGGTTTCTATTTGTAATACTTTATTTCTACAACAAGCACAAACCACTAGAAAGGCAGAAAACAAAATATGAAATTTTCCTTCCTTTTTTCACTGTAAACCTCTGTAAAAACATGAAAAAAATTTTGGACTGTATTTTTTTTTTCTTTCCCTTTTTCCTCCCCTTTCTCTTATGTTCACTGAACTGTTTGCATTTTAACTTTGAAGGAGGAGGAAAAGAGGAAATAATGTTTTGTAGAAATACCCAGTAATTACCAGTTGGACTAAACTAGAGGCAGCAACTGATGGCATGAAAAGGTTATGTTTTATGTCAAAATACATTCAAACAGGACGGAAAGTGGTACTGGATTTGGTGGTAAGAAGCTGCATCTATCAGACATGATAGCCTTCTAAAGAAGAAAAGGATATGTAATATTCAAAAGAAAATGTCATTTGTTATATAGTAAAAATTTAATTACAAGTCTCCATCAAGCATTATCTTACATTCTGAAAACAAATAATAAATGATATAAAAAAACTATAGTTGATAGATACATATAATTAGGGTTTATTTACCATGGGCTGTATAAACACTTTTGTTTCTATAAGGGGAAGGATTTGTATCTGCAAGTTCTGCCTTGAACATTTCAAGTTAAAAACAAATGTTTTAAGAAAAGAAACTAACATAAAACAGCCCAGTGTTGGCTTTGTGTCTTTGTAAATGTCTGTGGCGGTTTCTCCTTGTCTGAGGGAAAGAGCCATTCATTAAATTAAAAGTGAACCAGTTAAACTGGACCTTTCATTGAAGAAAGTCTCCCAGTGATCCATGCTTTATTTGGTGGATTGTCTTACAACACAAATAAACCAAGGGGTTTTTTATCTTGGGATCTAAAAATACTGGAAAGAAAGGAAATCCAAGCAAGGCAGAAAATACTAGGAAATAATTTCCTATTAAACAGACCCTCTGCCTCCAAATATCTCAGATCATGAAAGTACACAAGAGAGAAGGGCTCATATTCTTTTTTCTCTCAGGTTAAAAGCCAGTGACAGAGGAAATCGAATTCAAAGGTACCGTCAATGTTTGCGGTGTTCAAAAATAGATAGGAAAGAAATATACACTGCAAATCCATCATGACTCTTTGCTGGCAGCTAAATGCAGATGATGTTGCTGCCTCTGAAAACCATCGAAATAGGATCCTATGTGCATAAATGTTGTGTAAAATGCATAGATATTTTGGGCAGATTTGAAATAATTTTTATTTTCTGAACAAAATTCTTGGGCATTTATTTAGATACCTGTTTTGGCTGACTTAAAACAAATCCACACTTCACGTTCTTTTTTTCCTTTCAAATCTTGTGCATAGCTTTACAAACCCTGCTTAGGAGCATTGTGTGATAATCAGCAATAAAGAAATCAGTATAGTTTGGAAGAATAATTATACTAAAAATGGAAGACAATTTAAGAAGTCATTTTTCCTTATGGTCTATTTTTCTGCTGTGATTGAAATCTTGGTGATTTTATTTATATTTTTGTATTTTTGTAAGATGTTTGCATGGAGTATTTTCAAATATAGACTTTTTAATAATTGTGTACTTAATGAAAAATGGGCAGAGTAATGTACTCTGAGATACAGAACTGAAATTCAGGATAAAATGGAGTCTTATACACTGAAATTGCATGAATGCATAGCATGAATGCATGAATTTTGGAGGGCTGTTTGTGGTTAGATGTAATTTGTATTTTTGGATAGTGAAACTCAGATGCTCTAAAGGACTCCAGAGATGTTCTGAAAGGTCTCTTGGTGCTCGTGCTGATGAGCACCCAAAGGCCCTAATTCCCTCTGTGTGTTGTTTACAGGCATGTATGTTTAGGTACTTACACAAATTCTGTCTTCTGTAAACACTGAAAGTAGCTTTGCCTTTATCTTTGCTTGTCAGCAGTGTCCATACATAAATATAGCACATCTCATAAAATCTTTTTTGTGCCCACAATGAGCAACAAATTAATTCTGCATATAATTGCATAACATTTATTATTAATAAGTATTAAAACAATTTAAAAAATAGAGCCATTCTCATCATTATGACTATGACCTAGCATGTCAGGGATTAAAAAATGCACAGAGATGATAAATGCATTTTTTGTTTTCTTGAGAGAAAGATGGAACAAAGCTAAATGAAATGAAATTAATTGTCATCAGGCTGTTGTGATAACCAGATCGCTTTTCTGTGCATGTGATTTTTTGTTTAGTGATATAGGCATGATTGTGCTGACAGTGTAAAAAATATTTGCCGGTAAATATACTCACTTCTGTGAGTAGCATGACCAGGTTTTTTTAAAAAAATAGATATTTGCATAAATTCATAGGCACTTTGGATGGAAAATACGTGCGAGTTTAACCCCTGGTAGTTTCATGGCCCTTCCTCTTAGGCAATGCAGAGGGAAGCAGCCAGGGCTGCCAGGCCTGGGAGAGGGAGTGTGGTGAGGTCTGCATGTGACAAGTTCATGATAAAAGCACAGATGGGGAAAAGGAAAAAGATCTATTCTCTTTTCCCCCCCAGAAATTTGCTGGAAGTCTGTGGTGTGCAATGCTGGGAGCAACCGTGTGAATTTTTGTGTCTCTCTAGATCTTCAGCCAATAAAAGGGGTGTGGAGCTCTGCAGCTTCTGCTCACAGCTTCTGCTCAGCCATCCCGGGAGTCGCTGTTTCCTCAGAGTTCCCACCTGAGAAGGTACTGTAGCCACTCTGGAGAGGATTGTATATGATACATTCTATCAGTCACTATTAAAATACAGCTGCTTCTAGGATAAAACAAACAGAGTAGCGCTGGACTGGAAGAATACATAATAACCTGCTTCTTTCTCTTCTATAGGACTTGCAAGGCAAAAAGTAGCAATGAAGTGGGAAAAGATAATCTGATGGTTTACCTTGAACTTTCTGGTCAAGTAGGAGTTGGAAATTAACACTAAAGAGGCCTGATTCAAAAGGTTTTGGTTTGTCTGATGCCAAAACAAAGTATGCTTCTGACTGCCTTCTGATGTTAGGGCACATTTCCTGAATGCTTCACTTCTCACCTAGGCAAATAAATAAGGATTCAAAATATTTTCTCCATCCAGGATGCATTAGATGGGTTTAACTCATTCCAGAAATCTCTGTAGTCACCCTTAAAGGCAGTTTAGCCATTCTGAAAGTCTAGCCATTTGTGCAGAATGGAGCACAGTGCAAGTGGGTTTACTCATGCCAAAAAAGTACACAAGGGCCATCAGTGCTGGGCTGCCAAGGGCTCCTTTTTTCAAGTGGTGATCATTTGTAATCTGTGCCCTATAACTGTCAGTGTGGGCTGCCATATATCTGATTTGTCCTGAAATGTTGTTGATAAATGGAAAGGAACTTTGTGCTCTGCCTGTTTGCCCAGGATTTCCTGACATTCAACAGCTTTGCTGGAATTGTAGTTTTGCTGCAGTTGCTGAATATTCACAGGTATGGGAGAAGCAGCTGCTGTGTCATACTCCCATGTAGGATGTCTCACACTGCACAGAGATCTGAGCAGGCACAGTGAGCCAAATTTGTCTTGGATTGTGAAGCACACTTGGATTCCTTGCTGAGTCACTTCGCACATGAGGTCATGTTGCTGTCTAGAAGCCCCTTCTGTTCAACAGTCCAGTTGGACAGAAGCAGAACAGTTTCCAGCAGAACTAAGAGAAAATTTCCAAATGCTTTGCTCGCTTGAACTTCCAACAGTTTTCTCATCCTCATTAAAGCTGGTGAGTGGGAATGCATCAGTCCTCTTCTGGCATATGAGTGTTACTCTCTGACTGATAGGGGTGAGAGGGGTTTGGTGTAGCTTAGTAGTTGTACTTTGAAGAAATGTTTGGCTCATACAGTTAAAAAGGAAAATTTTTTGGGGAGTTGTAAAGGCCTAAAGGGCATAATCTGCACTATCTGATCCATTTGCCTTATAAGTTACTACACTGAAGCACAAAACAGCCACTTGATTTCCTAAGCACCTGAAGAGGAGGAGAGGCAGGGGCTTGGAGGGTGGAGGAGAGGGGAGCAAACAAACCCTGGCCAAAGCTTTCACCACAAAAGTTTCATTGTTTTAATTTAGAAATGGTCACACATGTGAAAGTTGCCTTTTTTTTTTCCAGCATTTCCATTAGTACATTAAAATCAGAGTTTTTGGAAATCTTGGTACAGGTAAGAATATACTTTTCATAAGCTCTTGGAGAACAGCGAGGGAAGTAAAATAATTAATAAAACCCCTTTTCCTTATTCCCCTCCACCCCCCTTCAGCAAAGTCACCTAAAAATGAGGGGATTAACTATTAGCAGTCAATAGGAGGCACTTTTGAAAGAGGAAGGATTGTTGTCCAGATTTGACGGAAATGAAGTGTTTATTGGAACAAAAATATACTCTTTGTTCAAGTGTTACTTTACTGAATTGTGTATTCTCTTCTAAAAGCATGAAAAGCAATTGCAGAAAATGTTTCATGCCGCTCTTTCTTTTACCACTCATCTTTTGTCTTCCTGTTTTACCTCCTTTTCTCTGTGTCCATCTTTCTCATTAAATTACTAACCAATGCTTTGCTAATTAATGCCAGCTTAATTTAATGTTTAATGACGCTCTGTCTGTGTGGGGAGTTTGATTTATTTTTGTGATTCTGGCCTGACCGTTGAGATTAGCAGCATCTGTACAAAGCTGCAAAAATCCCTTGGGGCACTGAGCAACACTTTTTTCTCACAAAATCAAAGTGACTGGCATGTAGAATTAGTGGAAAGTATCTCTTCTTAAGTGACTGCAAATGCTTTGCAACTTTCTGAATCAGTCAATATTTACTCACTTTCTTGTAGATTATTAAAGATTACGGAGTTAAGTACAACATTATGGTAGTATAACTGCAAATTGAGCTGGGAAAACTATTTTTAAGAAGAAGGATGACACAATTTTATCAAATCTTATCTATTAATATTCCATAAACATTTATATAGTTATCCCTGTGACTGTAAAATACCAACAAATATTGCATATTAATATATTTCAAGCTGAAAGTTGTTTACAAACAGTTTTCAGATACTTTTTTTCTTAAGTATTCAAATATTTTTTATGCCATTGGCCATCTAGATCGCATGATGCTCTTTCTGTTCCATTTTGGTTACATAGCTCAGAACAAAGGAGTGGTGACTGACAAGTTTTAAATGTCACTGCTGAAAGAGTTGGCATTACCAGACCTGTCCAGAGAAGTTGGGCTGTGGTGAGCTGTTGTCTGAGGCAACCAGGTAAATGCAAAGCAAATCCACACAGGCTTATGGTGGCTAAAAAGAGCAGTGGTGCAGGTCTTGGTTGGCTCATAAACATGCACTCACTGGTGTGAGTTAGACTTCAGTGTTTGTAGTTTCCCATCATATTATTCCTTTTGTGGGTTTTTTGTGGGATTGGCAAGAAAGTGTCACTTCCAGACATGTGATGAACTTGTCCATCATAATATAACTCTTAAAGACTGTATGGATCCTCCTGCAGTGATAATTAAATTTATCCTCTGCTGGCACCATCCTGCATCATTTGGATGAATACAGAAAATTTAGGAGCATCCTCATAGTTTTCCTGTAAGATTATGCATTGAAGCAGAACTTATTTAGGACACAGTTGAATTTTGAGGCTTGTTTTCATTTCAGGAGAAATATTTGCAACATGATTGTGTCTTTTTGCATGGTAATGTGCAGGAGTAGGATGCAGATTAGATGTTTAAGGGAAGCTAAGAAAATACACATTCTTTCAGACATGTATATGCCTCTTATATGACTTTCACCCAGTGCTTCATACAACCACTATTTACATTTGGAGCTAGTGGTTTCTTATATGCTCAGAGCCCACAATTGAGCCCAGATTTCCAAAAGTGCTTGGCACCCAGCAGTTCTCACTGAGACATTTTTATGGCCAGATAATCAAAATTGCTCAGCATGGTGGAAGCCAGGGAGTTTTGAAAATCTAGCAACTTATTTTAATGCCCAAATGGAGGCTGGGTTCTTCAGGAAAGCTGGATATATTACAGTTCCAATGACTCTGTATTAATCCTGTAAGTACATTTTTTTTCTCTTATGGACATAGAATCTACCATATATGTGCGCACTTAAAAGCTTTCCCACTCATTCTTCCATATAAATTGTAATTACATTCGTTTCATTGAATTTCAGAAGTTGTTGGTACCATACAAATGAAGCAAAAGTTCAAATGAAAATCAGATGCAGTAATTACAGGATTTTTCTACAAGCATTTTTCTTTTTGGGCTTGACTTGGAAATGAAATAAAGACAAGAGACACCCATTTCCAGGTTAGGAAGAAAACAAAACCAAATTGTAGAGGGTGAGAGTTGCTTAGCTGAGCTGCTTTTTTAAAGCACTTTGACAGCTGAAAAGAAAAACACTGAGGTAACTTGTAAAGTGAATAACTTCAGCTATTACATTTGCAATTTTCCGCTCAGTGTTCCCTGTCCTACAGCGCAGAGGAACTGAGTGGGACGTAATACCCCAGCAATAACAGTCAGCTTTGACTTTGTACTCTGCAGACATTAACTAGCTCACCTCATACCCCTTCGAGGTAAGGAAACTGTGACTGCCACCTTGCCTCTGGCACAGCAAACACTCCAGTTAAACTTGAGGTTTGCCAAGAGGTCTGCTGGCTGTGTTGTTCCTCTCTCATTTCTCCTCACAGTTGCAGAACCAAGAGATGGGTCTTCTCTGCACCATTTGAAACACCTGAACCTTATCAACAAATGTGCTCTTCTATTTGTGACAATAAAGGATTATTATGAATATTTTGTGATGGTTGAAGTATTTCACAGCTGCCCACAAAAGGTTTGTTTTACTCAGGTATTTGTTAGACATGAAGGGCAATTCCTGTACTTTGTAGAATTTCAAATAAGTGCAGTTAATAACAGTCTCCATGCCTCATAAAGTCATTTGGAAGTAAGCGTAGGGAAGGTCAGAATGTCTCCTGTGCTACTGGAGGAGTACATGGATGCAGAGTCAGCAGAAGCCATGACTGAGACAAGGAAAGGTGGGGGATTTTGTGGGACCTGTGTCATATGAACCTCCTTGTCCCTCACACTGGCTGCCAAGAGCTCAGCATCCCTGTAGGAGCTGATCTGACACCTGGGAGTGTTGTAGCACACAGCCTGAGTTCCTGAGGATAGAACCTCTGAGAGTGAAGGAAAGCATTGCAAGGCTGGGTGTTCCAGGCAAGGGCTGGTTCTCTCTCCACTTGCTGCCCAGTGAGGAGTTGTATTCTCAGTAGCAGTATTCTCCTGCCAGCAGAATACCTTAAATTGGGCCCTCCAAGTAAAAACCAGCTTCCAGTGCATTCACCTGCGGACTTTGTTCTACATAACTCCTGTTGAACACCGTGGTTCCTCGCTACCTCCCATCTGGGAACTGACCTTTTTTTTGCTAAAGGTTGAGCAGAACTGCCTTTTCAAGAGTACCCGGGTCATCTTTCTTAGGCTCTGTACTGCTCCCATGAGTAACACAGATGAGTTTTAGTCTCATTAAAAGTCAGGAGGTGGAAGCCCAGTTCTTGGAATATAATCAGGTACCTGTCTCTTAGTGATTTCAGTAGAGATGGATTTATAAATATGTTTAATATATTGGACTATATCATGTCTGAATTAATAGTTTTAACCATCCCCCCAGACCCAATTTTCCTTGCCATATGCACTCTGTGCCTTTTAGCTTGGCCACCAGCTCTTCTTTTATGAAATCTGAACTGTGTGGAACTTCTCTTTACAGGGTTTGGTTAAGATTTTCCTGGGAAAGCACTGACTTTGGGATCATCCCACTCTTACCCCATGAAACGTATTTCACTATCCTCTCTCAACTGCTTATAAGTAGTAAATTTGGGATACAAGCCTGGAGAGCGGTGGATTGTTTGCAAACCTATATCCAAAAGAACTTCATTTAGCTAATGGTAATCGATAATGTAGATAACTAAGTAACTGTAGGGAAGAGATAGGTAAGAAGTGGCTTGTGTGGTGTGGGCTGATGAATTCAAAAGGAATTTGTCTTTTAACTGTTTTGCTGTTTTTGAAAATGTGTGCGCAAGTCTTTCCTTCAGACAAAGGGAACTTAAGCTTTCAGACAAAGGTCTCTGACTGACTTGAGGCATCATGACACTGACTGCTTGCAAGTTCATTCTGCTGCTAGATCAGCTTCTTTAAACATCTTGTTAAGAAACCTTTGCTAAGAATCATATTTGAGGCTGCTTAACATGGTGGTAAATGAACTCTTTCATCTGCTTTCTTCCAGCAGCAAGTGCTAGCTTAAAAGGAGGGTGCTGAAAAGGGCAAAGTAAGTGCTGTGTCAGTACACTTATTTTTAATAGAATTACTGGTAGTGGCTGGCACTAAAATATTTTAAAATCCTTTGTGCTATTTGCTACAGGAGGTCCAGAAAACAACTGTTCACGTCTACATAATTTGTGACAGCATCTGATGTTCTGAACAACAGAAATGTTAGTAGTCTCCAGGTCTCCATCCCTCCCTCTGTACAAAAAAACCCTAAAACCAAATAGTGTTGTTTATTTGACAGATAAACACACTCATGACTGGCAATTGCTCTCATTGAAAGAAGACCTCAAACAGTGGCCATTTTCTTGGGGGGTCATTTAAAATCTACTGACAGCTGCATGCAGCTTAAATTTACAGCTTGAGCTCTTGCTCTTGTATTCTGCCTCCCTTTTACCCTTGTAATTTCCACTGGAGAATTATTCACTGTCTTAGCTAAGATGTTGAATTCCCTGGTGGGGTAGAGCACAGACAACAGCTCCTGATGGAAAAAGTAGTACAGTGATATTGTCCATCTTAATGCATTCATTTCCAGCTCCTCTTGCATTGTTGTCCTGTTTTCTGTCATCTTTCCCTACTACTAGAAGACAAAGTTAGGTTACAAGATTGCAGCTGAAGCCCCAAGCTCAGATCTTTCAGTGTATAACTTTCATGTAATTTCAGTCAAGAATCTGTCTTGTGTGTAGTTTCATGCAGTGTTCAGCCTGCAAGACTGAATGATTTAATTGCCCTGCAGGGTATGCAAACCAAATAAAATTAAGTCCACGTGAGCTACTGTCATCTCTTTTGGCTTGACAAGAAAAGGTGATGTTAATTTTGCATCTGCCTTAGTGTTATTAAATCTTTCAGTACTTTGGGTGTGTCGTGCTTTGGAATTTCATTAAAACCTTATCATTAACTAAAGGGTCATATTGCTGGTCTTGATGATGGTAAAGAATATCCTTGAAAGTGTGTTCCCTAAGTATGGTAATGGCTGAGAAAAGAGAAGGCAGATAAAAATAGTCCCCACTTTGTTATTTTGGAATCCAAAAGTACTGCTTGCTTTTCATTTATTTGTCTCTTTAAGACCACATGACTGACTTTCAAATTCCTGCAGCTGTGAATTCACACATCAGTTTTGCAGATATGGGAAGGGGAAGTTCTAAATTCTCTGGATGCTTGAATTTGAGTGGACTCATGCTGGGGAGCTCCTGGTGGAAAGTGCCACGTTGACTCAGAAGTTCATTCTGGGAGCAGATTTGTGCTGTGGAGAATATAGACATTACTTGGCATTTAGGACAATGTGTGTAAACCAGGATAGCCATGTCCATAGGATTGCATCACTGCAGGTATTCCCTTTCTGCTGGGAATTGCTGGGAATGCCTTGGATTTGGTAATCCATGGAAGAAAAGCCTGTCTTTGCTGTCTGTGCCATGCTGTTTTAAAGTCCAGAATCAACCCTTGTAAAATGAGCTCTTTATCTCGTTGAGCAAACGCACCAGGGCCTTCTGCTGCCTCCCTTTCCAAGTAACATCCCAGGCCATATTGCTCTGGCAGAGCCTGCCTAAGCCTTTTGTTTTAGCAAAATGCACACCAGCCAAAGACAACATGAAGCTTTACCAGCCAGTGTTTCTTCAAACAGTACTCCTGCCCTCCCACATCCCTGCCAAAGAATGCCTGTGTGTTGCTGCCAATTTCTGCCAACAGATACAAGCCGTGGGGAATGCAGGAACTGCCACTAAGTCTCCAGAAGAAGAAGGCTTGATGTACTTTGGCTAAAGAGAAAGCTGTAATCCTTAAGAAACAAAGATTACATTTCATGGAAATCAGTTTAATGGGAATGGAATGGCAGGGAGATGTAATTCATATTCAGTGGGATGTCTATAAAGTAAGCCAAAACAGTTTCTTAGCAGAAGGCAGGTCTGTGGTCTTAGTCTTAGGTCTGGAACGTTGCCCGTTTCTGCAGTGGAGTTGCAGTGGATTTTCGTGAGATTGACACCAGCATCTGACTCACGGGAGCAGCTCATCTGTCCTGATGCACTGGTAGCTGAGGTTGCTTTGTACCTCACTGGGAGCATGTCTAGATTTTCAGACAGCATATTTCCAACCTCAGTGTCTTTTCCAAATTACCTTTTTTTGAGGGCAATCAGCATCTCCTTTGGGGGTATTTAATGACTCTTCAAATGGGAACAGTCCAGTGGCAAGGCAACAATATCTTACTAGAAATGACAGGTCTCTTGAAGAGTATGAAAGGTTTTCTTGTTCTGTAACTCGGAAATTTCTTCAGTGCTCAAGATTCTCTGGGTAGAAATAGCATCCAATATAATTGTTACTTTCTCTTTGTTCCTTCAAAGTATGGATTGTGGAGTGTCTCTTGAGCTTGAGCTTTCTTCTGTTTAATAATATTATTTCTGTTACAGCTTCTATACTCAGTAAATGGGCATAAGGAGAAGAACATCCAGGATTTAAAACACTTGGTGAGGGAATGATAACTATGTGGTTGTTTTATTGCATCCTCCTCATTTTCAAACTGCTACATAATCCTTAATGGAAACCCCAAATGAATTTGTTTGATTAATTAATGGGTTGGCTTCTTAGCAGGTATGAGTTGTTGTTAATGGAGCTGTAATAAGGCTATGTTGATTTGTACTGTGGATCCAACTCTTTGAAGTAAAGAACTATGAAGTATTAAGTATTCTCTGTGGGGGTGCAGAATTAAATGGTGTCCATGGGGTGTGTGTGTATATATATGTTAGAATTTGGTTTTGGGCCCTCACTTTTTTGTGGTGTATTATAAAGACAAGGTCTGGGGAATTCCCTTCTTACCCCACCTCTAAATGCTCAGCAGTTCTTTCTGAGGTTTATATTATATTGTTCTGGGAACAAATTGACCAGGTTTGTCTTTTTTTTTCCCCTTTTCTTATTTCCCTCTCCCCCAGATGGTTCAAAAATATCACTTTAGGTTTCTCATTGTCAAGGTTTTATTTCAACCACCAGAGAGAACAGGCAAATTCAGTAACAAAGATGTTAGGTCCCCTTGGCCATAATGTTCCTGGGCTTCAGAGTAATTTAAAGCAGTTCAGATCTACAGTTTGAAAACTTGGATTCAAGGATCTGATACAAAACAGGTAATAAGCAGAGGACACAGAAGTGTGCTATTTTATTCTTCACAACACAACGACCTTGGTTGAACTTTGCATCCTTGATATTTTCCGATGGAAGATTTGATAAACTGAATGGAAGGGAGAGGGTTGTGGTACAGGAGTTCCTGTATGTTGAATGAGAAGATCCTGTAGTTGTTAACGTCTGCAGAGGTTGTCTAACTTGAGGAAGAGTCAACATCATGCAAAGCTTGGAGAATTCCTACACTGGCAGAGTTCTTAAGAATGATTTTTGTAGCTGAAATGAAAGTAACTTGAACTAGGCTTTGACAGTTATTGGCTTCAATGTCCATGGGAAGGGGATAGGAGATGAATTAGATGCTCAGCTGTTTGTTTTTAGAAAAGACATTTTGGTTTGGTATAATCAGCAGAACACTTGGCCTTCCCTTCCCCCTGCATCGGGACCACTGTTCCTTTGCACAGCTTTTATATAGAGTACAAGGACCTATAAATAACAAGGGAGCCTATAAATATATACAGCTGTGAGCCGACAAAGGCTTCTGACAAATGATGTTTATTGAATTTCTCATGTGTGGTCCAGTTTGAATCCAACCATGGGGCTGCTGTGTTTTTGAAAGTATATTTTGTGCCCACGCTTGGGATTGCCCTCTCTTGGACTAAGGAGATCTCTGGCTTACTGAGGAGAGGAGAGGAATGAATGAAAACAAGAGGTTTTCTCAGTGAAGCTAAGCTTGAGGTGTTAACTTTAGACAAATCAACCCAAGATCTGCTGATTGTTTACATGAGATGGGTTTATGACAGAAAACAATGTCACTGCAAAGTGCTGGCTCAGATAATACACACCTCCCCTCAATAGTTCTGCCTGATGTCATTGTCCTAGAAATGCAGTAATCCATATCTAGATTTAAGTCTATTATATTGTAGCCTTCAAAAATGGTAGTCAGGTTTGTATGTAGGTATGGGCTGCTGTGAGAGGTGTTGTATGGACAAGAGCACAGAAAGCCCCAGTCCCAAAGAGCCTGAAGTCTCCCACTTGAGCAGAAGTTCCAGGTCTGCTGGGTGCATGGAGTTCATTAGATCTCACCCATAGCCACCATGGGAGCTCTACTCAGGTAAATTGACAAGGCATTAATTACTTCAAAGGAGAACTAATGAGGCAATAAACCACAAGGGTGAAACTCAAATGGTTTATGGTACCATTAGTAGACTGAAATGGAATTATAATTAGAGCAGGACAAACAGCTCATAGTCCACAATTTATCCAATGGATTTAGTGTTTGTTTCTGTTCATGAATTATGCACAAGTAGGCATATTTTAGGAATGTATTCATTGTTTTCAATTGCTCAGCAACCACTTTATATGGAGAGATTTCTGCCAATATGAGTAGCCTTGTGCAGTTTGCATCTGGTTTCTCTTTGCTTGGGGGCTTTGTGTATATATTTGTGCTCTGTAGTGGGTCACAGAAATACTATGGTGTTTCTACTTCCTGGAATGTTATAGAAACACATGTTAATTGTATTGGGATATGTAGCAGTTACCTAAATTTGCACGAAAACCCTTTTTTGATCTTCAAGGATGGGGGTTTTTGCTTGAGGAACAGTCCTTCTGTAAAAAGCTCAGCAGTAGGGAAGGAACCTTGGCAAGACTTGGCTCAAATATCCATCCCCTAAAATGAATAAAATTTGTGTTTCCAAATGAAAGTGTGGTTCAGAAATAATGAAACAAGCTCAGGAAAGCTTCGTTCCACTGCTTAGATCTTTACTTAAGTGCAGAATAATTCAAACATTTGTTGAGTGACAGTCTTATCTTGGGCTTTGAGGTGGTGTGGGGTTGAGCTCATAAAATTCCTTTTGGAGCTCTTCCAGTTTGCATAAAGTACTTGTATAATATAAGGGATGGTCCTCTGTTGTGGGATATCTTTGCTCTCATGGATGTCTCTGCTATCATTCACTTGGAATTATTTGTACAGGGGAACAATATTGCTGAGAGGGGTCTAATGTTTGGAAATGACTGTGTACACTCTCAGATGCTCCTTGACCCCATGTGGTGTTTGCATCTCCATCTTGCTGTGCACGTGCTAGTGTGTCACAGGCTTCATTGGTGACACCCAGCTCCCTCACAGACCAAAAAATACAGGGGTACTTGTGAGTGTCCAGTCCACTATCGAGTAAGATGTTCTGCTGTACTGAACTCAGTCAAAATATCTTGGGTGCCATTCTGTCTTTCCATTTCACAGTCCTGTTCTCTTCTATAAAGAATCTATTCAGAAGAGACAGAATTTAGCCACAAACGTTTTCTTCTTACATTGCTGTATCCTCTAGCCTGGGAATCAAGCACTTGCTTCTTCTCTCAGGTGATTGAGAAGCTTAGTTTCTTGGAGTGGGGTTGCTCTGTGCTGCCCAGTGGTTGCCTGGCTGCATGTTTGTCTTCCTGAATAAATCATGCATTCTCCTTTTTGTATGGCATGCTTAGTTCCATGATTTAAGAGCTCAGCATATAGCTCTTGGTAGTCCTTATATTTGTTAATAACTTATCATGAATTATCCATGAATGAGCTAATTAGGCATTAACCATAGATTATATACCAACCAAAGAATCAGAACTTTCACATACATCTATGTACTTAGTAACTTCATGGAATATCCCTGGGGTAGGGATGTCTGTATGTATTAGGGAAGTTCTTGCAAATCCTGGCCTGCAGGGTGGTTGCAGCATAGCTCAAAAATCAAAACAAGTCATACATGGAACAAATGCCTTGTAGGGAAAAAGGTCAGGATCCCAAATGACTCAAATAGTGAAATATGGATCAGGAATTTAGTAACAACGTATCCTTTCAGAGAGGACAGTATTATTGGAACTGATTTTTGGTTTTCATGTAACACATTGAATGAAGCTCATGTAGAATGAAATGGAAATAGAATAACTATCCATGCAGTGCAAGATTGTTTTGCGAATTCTAATACTGTGACTTTATTAGAGCAGAGAGACTTTGTAACAGCTTGTTTTGTTTATACTCTGGGTACCTGTTGACACTGTTCTGCCATGGTAGGTTAAGACTTCTGTTAGTGCCATAATGATGGAAATCATCAGTGCAGAGGAGAAATGAACGGAAACTCTAGGAAAGAGTCCTGGAGATGGGCAACACAGAGATCAGGGCAAATACCACAGAACTGGGGTTAGGTGATGCTGATGCCAGAAGTGTTGTCAGTAACATCAGCTGTCATTCTCCAGTGTTCTTAAATGAACTGTGTGTCAGACTAATTGAGGTGCTGTTGCCTGGCCATGATGAGCCTGGCTGGTTCTGCTGCCTTCTGCTGTCTCAAGAACTCAGCAGCACCTCTTCAGTCTGCCCCCATCCTGAAACATTTTCTCAGGTAGCTGATACCTGCTGGGCCACAGAACAATGTTATAAAATCCAGTCTGTAGGTCTAGTAGTGCTTCTGAGGTTCAAAGGTTTCTACTGTCCAGCTCCCCACCAACAGTGTTGAATGGTCTGTCCCCACTTTGAACTTTCTGTATCTTACTTTGTACATTACCCAGCAAAACCCAGCTCCAACTCTGAGTCACTGTGCAGTAAAATTACAAAGTTGTCATTTAGATGTTTGAATTAAAAAGATTGTGGAACCTGTTTCTACCAAATTACTTTTCTATCAAATATTAATAAGCTTGGCTGGTTGGGGGTTTCTTTCAGAAGAAAAATCCAAGAGACATAAATCTATATGAAAGACTAAGTGCTTACCAAATGGAACTTTATGCACATTTGCTGTGGTTTCTCGCTTTCTTTTTACTCAAGTGTTACAGAGGAACGCCAGCAAAACCCACAAAATTGGTTTTTTTCTCTCTTCTATCTTTTAGCCCCAAAATTGTAGTTTGAATGCTGCTGTTTTCCATAGCATGCATTTCTGAGTGTCTGCCTGAAGCACAGATGACATGATACATGATGAAAGCTAGAGGGTTAATCTTCTAGGGACTCAAGACTAATGGCCCAGTAATGCTCACCCAAGAGGGAATTGTTGAGGCTGTTTCAGATCTCAGTCCTAGTCACTTTATAATAATTTGGAGATTTCCACTGGAACTTAGGTGGCAGTAGGAGCAGCTTTTAATAAGAGACAGCCATGCTTGAGGTTGACGTCTTGTACCTTGGATCAAAACCTTGCTCCAACCTCTCCTTTATCTGCTGCTGAAACCTCTTTCAGGTCTGTATGTGGCAGAAATTCAGAAGAGACTTCAATCCCTCTCAGTGGGGCCTTTGATTTTCATTATAGCTGCTCTTTGCAGCTCCCCTTCTCTGCCATGATTGTTACATAGGTAGGAGAGAGTGCAGATTACTTTTGGGAGCATCCATATATGTGGTACATAGAGTTTCTGTATATACGTATATTTACATAGATACACACATCTATAAATGCAAATATGAATTTACATTCAGACAAGTCATGGAAAGTGTAAGTGCATGTTTCTATCCATGATTTTTGATCAGCACGTAGGTACGTGCACAGGGGAGTCTGTACAGGTCTGCGTTTGCCATGTAGGTAAACACAGCATGTATTGGATTCCTCTCTCTGATTTTTGTTGCTGTGGGAATTCTGACCTGCATCAAATCCTCTTGTGCAAATGGTTTGGATTTGGGGACTCCTCCCCTTGCTAAGTGCTCTAACAATCTCTCTCTTATTGAAAGAAAGAAGAAGAAAGATGGAAGGCAGGAGAGAGAGCAGTGTAAAGGTCAGCCAGCATTGCAGCCCGACGCAGAGATTTATAACCCTCCAAATACTCCCTCTCTCTGGCAGCATGTCTTTACAGACTCACATTATCTCTATTAATACCAGCCACAAGGTCATTACTCAGGCACTGAGCCTTCCTCCAGCATAAATATTTATACAAGGCTGACCTGCGGCTGCTGCGTTTGCCTTTTATTTGATTTCTGCCGCCTTTTGTGTCTGCCAGTAATGTCTTTAGCTGCTCTGGCTGGGACAGGGGGAGCTCAGAGGAGCCAGGGAGGCGTTAAGAAGGGATCGAAAGAGAAGGGGGGCAGGGAGAGCAAGAGCAGAGGGGTGGATGGGAGGTTGACATTTCATATGATCCCCATTGATGGTGACATAATAAACCTTATTTCACACCAGCTGAAAATTTTTAAGAAGTCAGTATTTTGCTATGAGATTACAAATTTAGTGAAAATTTCCTTTTATCTACTCAAGAAAATAGGAGTGCAAGAATCTTCTGTGTATGAAGTATTACTTTTGCTGGAGATGAATGGGATTTTAGAGACGTATTCCAGAGAATAAGCTAAGGATAGTTTACATGTAGGCGTGCATGAGTAAATACATAAAATGCTGTCTCACACATTTCTATGAGCCATGAGTTCATGGGTGTGCACCTCTACTCACCCTAACATACTAACACTGCTCTAAACCATGTTTTTAGTTTCTGTCAGAGTCAGGTGCAGATACCTGTCTGGCAGAATGGGAGACAGGTTTGCTGTGTTTCTTTGGGAAACGTGTTCCAAGGAGCAAGGCAGCCTGGGTGCCTGTGCAGTAGCCCTGTCCTCTAGCAGAGCTTTATCTGCCAGTGGCCAGAGATATATGAGGAGCTTGGGAACAGGAATGGAAAATCGAGACAAGTGTGGTGCATGTCAATGATCGGTTGAAGTTTTCTAGTGCGGTCAAAACACAGAAGCTGAAGGGAAGAATCATGAGTTTAACCATGTGCTAAAATTTGTAATGGAACAACCTGTCTTAATTCCATAAGAACTGGATATTTAATGGCACTTGTAGCTTCTGATACATCCCTGTCCCTCCAGAGCTGAGGGAACTCAGTGCAGTAGTAGTGAAGATCCTCATACTAAAGGATCCCCATACTAAAAGAGGGGCCTTTACTGTAGGAATGGATTAGCACTGCCTGAGCATTTGCACTTCTGAATCGTTTTAAACCTGGTAATTTTATTTAATTAGTTTTGCTTTTCTCTCTTTCATTTAAGTCTTTGATCCTGTTGAAGGCAGGCTATAGGTTCGAGCTAGTATAGCAAATGGGGCAGTCATCTGTAATGGGCTTTTTCTCATTGTTGAAAAAAACTCTGTTTAGTGATTGCACACCCTGTAAAATACCAGTAAAAATTAAAGTAAAATTAGGTTAACATAAATGTGGCTTTCAGATATGTTTACTTTATAGAAGGTTTCTTAATTTTCTCCTTTCTTTCTCCTTCTAGGAGTTTGAGAAACTTAACTTTTGCCTGCTTTCAGGATGCAAATGCTGCCTGTGCCATGGTGTCAGTGATGATTGGAGAGTTTCACTGCAGTGGGAGAGTGAGGATCCCCGTTAAACTAACATGTTGTCTTTTGTTGTTATTCTAAGCAAGGATTTTGGAGCTTGAGTCCCAGACAAACATCCCTCTGTGTGGTCTTGCCTGACTCCTTGTCCCTCCAGCCTGACTGAGTTGACTGAACTAATCGCCTCAATGTATTTCTGAGAAACTCTTAGGTTTTATTGTGTGCCTCTGCCTACAGCCCATTCCTGAATACAAAGGTCTTCAAGCCTTTCCAGCTGTATTGTCAGTGCTGTGGAAATGGCCTTTTCCAGAAATCTCTTCCTTTCCTTATGCCACCTGAGGATATTTTTCCTTCATAATAGTGGTTCTGTAATACTGTATTTGCATGGGATCAAAGATGTCTCTTTTGTCTGTGAGTAGCTTTTGATTTTAAAATTAAAGCCCAAGAAACAACAAAAAATACACACACACACACACACAAAAAAACCTGGTCTCATTTTTGTAGCTTGTTTTCCCTGTAGAAGAGGATGTTCATGAACCTCTCTGGTGATCAGCCACAGTTTTCAGTTGAGTCTCTGCAAACCAGTGTGCCTGGTTGTTGGAAGCAACCTGGATCCTGTCAGAACCACACAGCTGAAGGTCTGGATTTAGGATTTGAGCAGCTGACTTCTCAAATCCTAAACCATGGAAAATACGGCAGGCAAGAGTGATCAGTGGTTTTGCTTTTTCTCATGCACTAGGTGTACAAGTGTGTAAGGTTCAGGATGGGTGTGAGAGGGAAAGGCAGTTGGATTCCTCAGATAATTAAGAAAGTAGGGGGATTTCAAGATACTTGGAGTGTCTCTTAGTGTCTCTTACTTATTGCTGTCACAGATGCTTAGTTTGTGTAGGTGAGCTGATACTGGTGAAGAAAAAGGCTGAGGGACTGGTACTGGCACCTTCCACCCCGGTTCTGGCCTGCACCAGCACAAGTTGCAGGCAGCCAAGTTCTTTGATGCCTCCTGTTCATGTCTCTCTTTCCTGACCTGCAGAGGAAGCCATGGGAAAGGGAATCCTGTAGTGGAATGGAAGGTGGCGAGTTCTGTAGCAGTTCTACTGAAATTAGAGAATTTTATGTATTTTATGATAAAATCTGTCCCTTCTTACTGATTGTGGTACTGAAAAGTCCTTCTCTTGAGCTGTCTTCACACTTTCCATTTTTGGTTACTGCTGTCAAAACAAGAATCTACATCCTGAGTAGGAAAACAGAAGTTCCTGTTGAGAAGCTTCAGCTGGAGCTGTGGGTGTGTGGGGTGTGTGTGTGTGTGCACACGCTCCCCTTCCAGGAGATCTTTGAACCTCATGAGCCAACAGTGCCATAGACAGATCCCTCCTTTCTCATTATCCTAGCTCTCCTGTTTGTGAAGATCTGTACTGATTTAGATGGAAGGATTGAGACAGGCTACAGCTAGGGGAAAGAAAGAAAAAATAGGGTGGGGCCATTCCTTTTTGGAATTTGCTTAGAATTTCCATACCAGCCTGTGGAACAATAGTGGGCATTCCTGCTGTGGGACACAAATTTCATCAAAAATACTTGAATAATAATTAGCAGTGAAACAATTCAATAACTGACATTTAAACTGTCCTTTTGGGGCTTCAGGATTAAAAACAATAGAGGTGAATGAGGATGATTCTTCCCTGTCAGAGATACAGCACCAGTTTTGCTTGGTTGAGATTTCAAACAGATGATTGCATGCAGTGTTTAAAATGTGGTGGTGTGATTAGGAACACTGTGATTAGAACTGTGACAGGAAGGATCCATGCTAACTTCCAGAAAAATAACAGGGAATGCATCCCATTCTGTGTGCAGCTAGGCAAGCTTCCCACCTTGGCTACTTTAGAGGGAGCTTATAGGGAATTAGTTATTCATTTTGATAAACATCTTAGAGAAGATGGGAAAATCAAATTTCCTCATAACTTCTGATCTTAGAACTTTATAAAGCAAATCCATGAAAGCTATTGCAATTTTTCCAATGTAATGATCTTTGTTGAAAAACTGCAGATATTCTGGCTGAAGGGAAGAAGTTTTAAAATTATTAAAATTATTAAAACTCCTTCTTTGCCTGTGATCTTGTACTTAGCTTCAGCTGATCAGCAAACCTGTGTTTTGGTGTCTCCTTGGCCCTTCCTTTTAACACCAAGTGACTTTTTTTTAAGATGGGTGGAATAAAACCCCTGCCAATTATTCCCAGTAGGACAAACTGTTTACTGTCTTCTCTTTTGTTACCCTCAGTGTGTCAAATCAGACCTTCCTTAGCTGTCTGTTTGGATTCATATATTCTGAAATGGCTGTGTGTGCTCAGGTAACGTGTCACAGCCTCGCAGAAGGGAGGGCAAATACTGAGCTGGGGTGGTGTACTCTGATCTCTGGGTAGTAATGCACAAGCACATACATACACTTTTTTACTTTGAGACCACTCTCTGTGCTCACTTGTGCCCATCCAGTATGGCTGTCCTTTGAATTTGGCATAATGACTCCATAATTTCCTGTTTTCCTTTCTTTATTAATATTTTTTTCATTTTGTATGTACATGGCTGCATTATCTCTAAAACCTGGAACTGCTTTTCCTGGGCCAGCTTGGTAATTCATTCAGGAGCCCTTTTCCTGGTTCTCTTGTCTGCTTTTATTTCAGTGATTTAAGCAAGTTACAGAAATCCTTCTCTGTCTGATAGGTTGTTAACAAACATTTTTGCTGAAATCAAAACCCCCTGTCCTGTGTAACAGTTTCAAATGGGGAAAGCAGGTTTGTGTTTCTTATCTGTGTGCCATTTTTAAATTGCACTATAGATCTGGAACTCTGGGAGCCAGTGAGATTAGTGGAGGGTTTAGAGAGCCTGGAACAGTGGCTGCATCTTACAAGATCAAATTTTTATTGACTGAAGAGTAAGGGTTATGCACCAGTCATTGCATTTTTGTTTAGCAGTGTAAATCTGTGGTTTGAGCCTGTGGTGTTTGAGAACCTGTTTTCCAGAGCAGCAGTTCCCATTTAAAAGGCAGTGAAGAATGTGGTTGTATCCTGCACTGGTAGGTGTAATTTACCAGAACAGGTTAGCATGAAGTGAATGTGGAAGAGTCTTCTGGTGCTTCAGTTCTGGTTTACTCACAGAGTTCTCATCCAGGCTGAGGCTGCCAAGTGGCTCCCACCAGCTCTACCCCGAGTAGATGTGCACCTTAAGTCTCTGTAGAGGTAACACTGAACATGCTACCAACACATTGTACTTTGACTTTTAGAGCCTCGTGGAGCTCTGTGGAGTCTAAAAGCTTCACTGACTGCCTCTCTGATAGGCTCCTGCTTGGCTGAGATTCCTGGGTTTCAGGTGATGAGTTTCGCGGTTACTTCTTGTCTTTATTTTGGCATAATACAGCATCTAAGCCTGTTAGTAACAACACTGCATAAATCTGCTGCTGGTTTTTATGATGATTAGTAAAGTCCATCCGAAACTGATCAGAAGAATGAAAGTGGAGATGAGTAGGTGTTCAATAGTTAGTTGGTAGCTAGGTAAGGTAAACACACTTCAACTACTTTGCCAGTATGTTAACTGCATTTGGGTAATTTTTATTATAAAGAGAACTGTAGTCGTGGGCAGACGCTAAAATCTTTGAGTGTTCAAAACAGCAATATCAGTCCCAAGTCTCTGCAGTGGAGCAATTTCAGAGTCTGTATGATGAGAACTAAGAGTGACTTGTGAGCCAGGAAACACGAGTTCTTAAACTTGCCTGTGGTCATACAGCTCATTGATTTCCCTTCTTGGTGTCTCTGTGGTTTCACATGGAATGTGATGCTGAGGACACTTACCTTGCTCTGAGAAGCCCTTCTTGATCTGTACGTGTTTAGCAGTGTTACACCTGCACAGCATGGTCCATTCTTAACTGCATTGTCCCTGTGTAACAACACAGAAAACACAGAAGAGTAACAGCTTTGAAATGTGAACATATTGAAAATCCTGAAATAAAGTTTTGCTGTATGGTGTTTAACTGAAACACGGACATTTTGGCACTCAGTGGTTTTAACAAGACACTGAAACTATCCATTTCTTACTGTTTTGTTTTTTGAAAGTGTGACAAATGCAGTCTATTTCAGGTAAAATCTTTAAATGCTTCAGAGGCACCAAATAAAGCAATATTCTTGCTCTAAACTACACTCTTGACTCTCATATAGTGTGAACTGCATTCAGTTACTGATGTGTGAGTGCACATTACGTGTTCCTATAGGAGGAACCTCCTATTGGAGGTGGTGCATTTTAAAATTACATATGAGGAATGTTGAACTTATGTGAACAGGACAGGCCTTTATGTCTTTGAACTCAAGTTCTGAAGTGAGCCATGCAGGTAAGACTGAAGGTTTGAGCAACAGTTTGCTATTCAACTCGCCCATTTGGTGGATGATAGAGTGATCTAGGAGAACAACTCCTTAAACTGAAGGAAGATTCAAATGAAGACATTCTGAATTTACATAAAACCATGAAACAGAATATAGAACCTGTAATTGCTGCAGAGTATTTGCTCATTTGGTGAAAATGCTGTTTCTGCAATCATTTTAAGGCTACTTCAGCAAACCAAAAGCAATTATTGGTATGCCAATAATTGTGTGTGAGCCAAGGATGATATTAAAGAAATACTGCACAGGACTTGGACATCAGGATTTCCTTAATACTTGTATTCCCCTCTACAGTTTAGAGTGCTAGACCAGACTTTCCTAGGATCAAAGTTCAAGCAGTTTTGCATGAACTACAGGGTGAGTTTCAGTCCTTCTAGCCGCTGTTGGAAGTTTGCTCTCATTTGCTGATGTGAACCAAACCGACAGGCTGGCATTTCTGTAGTTCATGGATTTCATCTGCAGATCCGGGGAGAAGTGTATTTGCAGGATTAAAGTCGGGTTAGGGAGTTAAATATCTAATTCAGCTCAATAGCTGAGAGACCAGAGGAGAATCAGTTGATAGGGAAGTTGCTGATATTGTAATCACTGTTTTACTTAAGTAACTGGGGAAAGGCCATGTGGGAGCTGAAGTGCACATGACCTACATCTTCTGGAGAAGGAATGTATGGAAGCTCTGGTGTCAGGTCTTGGGATTGAGTGCATGGACACAGTTGCCTGTGCTGTTCCTTTCTCTGTGTCATGAACAGCTCCTTCTCTCAGTTAAAGATCAGGTCTAAATGGTGCAAGTACTTGGTGTCCCTTATGCTATGAAATACCATCTTTGCTCAATTACTGGAAATTCACCCTCCCACAGGGAGCCATGGAGCTGTAATGGAGTTGAATACAAAAATTTGTTTTGTTTAAAAATCCTGGCGTAACATTGCTGTGCAACTTTGGATATGTCAGTTCCTGTAAATGCTCTGAGCCTGAGACCAACAGTGCAGAAAGCGTTGGAAGAACCTGTTGTGGAAGCAAGGTTTACCAACCTCTCCAACGTTTCATGCTGGCTTCAGTGATCTCTGTGGCTCCCTGCTTCTGTGAGGGCTTCCAGCTTTCTGCTTGTGACATCTCTCCTGATGCGCTCAGACAGAGGGAATATGCAAAAGGACGGCTGCAGCTCTGTGCTCAGGAGATGTCATCTCCGATGGACGTCAGGCAGGGGAGCAGCAATTAGGGCTCCAGACGACTCTCTGCTCAAGCTCCAGGCACACTGGGGGAGGAGAAGAGAGGAAAAGAAGGTATAAGGGAAGACTAAGATACTGGGAAAGGGGGGAGAAGAAGGGGAGAGAGAGGGGGAAGAAAGGGAAACTGCAGTGTGGAAGAATGGGAAATAAGAGCGGCATGGAACAAAAAATGAGGAAAAAATTTGAAAATATCTTAGGAAGGGGGATAATAAAGAGAGGGGAAACAGGAAGGAAATAAAAGAATGAACACGTGACTTTGCGAGGTGAAAGAGGAGGTGGCAGAATGAGACTGGTAGCAAGGAAAACCATGAAGGCAGGGAGATGAGGGCTATTTGCTGCTGGTGGAAAAGAAGCCCACTGTCCCAATTCACCAACTGTGGTGCTGGAGAATCCCTTTATTCCTGACTTATGGTGAACTACCAATGTAAATCAGCTGCTCTTTTACAGTTGTGTGTCAGTGTGGAGAACCATTGAATTACTTTTGAAACAACTCATCAGATGCATTCAAGGCCCCAGTATGACAGTGCTCAGAATTGATGCTTAAAATTAAGACTTGGAAGAGCAAGCTAAGCAATTTGTATCTTACCTGCTGTGCCATGAAAAAGATCTGTTACTAGAACAGATATGGGGATCAGCCCCTTAAGAAACTAAAGTACTGAAAGATTTTGAGATTACAGCTGAATTAAGAGTTGAATGTGCTTTATGAGCCCCAAATGTTTTAATAATAACATTACTAGATCCTTTTTCTATCTTTCCAGTTTTGTCATTTGAATATAAAGAGGTTTCCAACCATTCAGTCTCTGATCTGGGGGTTCTCTTGTTTTTTCCCTAGTGCTTGGCATCATCATGACCTTCTCTTTTTTAGTAACTGGTCAACTGGGATCTTCTATTTTGTAGCTGTTTTGAACTTCCGTGTTGGAGCTGAGCGTCCATTTTTTGTCTTCACCTATTTTAAAACACATTATTACTCTCTTGAGGAATCCAGTGTCCTTCACCCATAATCCGACTTTGGTAGCTGATCTAGGAATGGGTAAAAGTTCCTGGGTGATGACCATCATGAGCAATAGAATCATGCAATTGTTTAGATTGGAAAAGACTTTTAAGTTCGTCAGCATCACTGGTTCACTCTTTCTTTGCCCATTCTGAATTCCTGACTGGCTGAAAGAAACCAATTTCACAAAAGTTTTTTCCAGAGTCTCTCGGTGCACCAGTTATTAAACCTTGAAATACAATTTGGAACATAAACTATGATGGGATTATTAAATCTACAAGGTTTAGCTGCAGAGAGCCAGGCTGTTGCCAAAGCTCTGTGCTTTAGCTTATTAATAGTTACTAAATTGGGGTGAGAGCTGGCAGAAGGGAAGTGGAGAGCGAGCTGGAGAGAAGCACTACCCTTATGCATTCAGTATCCTTCGCTGTGTTTTATTTTCCCATCTGGGATTCCCCCTGCCGAGCAGCGAGCGGGCGCTCAGACGCGCGCGCGGTGCCAGACAGCTGAGTAGGCGCGAGGAGTCAGCCCGGTGACGTTTGGCATTGCTGGGCCTCTTTGTGCCAGTGGTTTAGTGCCAAGAGTAATTGTGATTTACACTCGCTGCCCCTTTGGTGGCAAAATGGTTTTGATTAAGTGCATACCACATTTATTAAGTCTTGCACAACCCAGCACAGGGTCTTGGCTGGGACACCGTAAAAGGCAGTGAGATTTACACATCTCACTGCAGGATTCATTTAATCTCTTGGGGATTTACTGACCTTCAATTAGAACTGTTAAGTACTGTTTACTTGGTACCTAAATCATGTAAGGCCCAGCTAGAGTTTCTTTTTTTGTTTTTATAAGTAATGTTGTGATTAAATGTGGGAAGAGAAGGTAAAGGACCTAAATACTATTTGACCAGTGAACACATGCCCTAAAGAGAAGGAGTTTGAAGGTTTTAAATCAAAATACTGAGCTAAACTAACCCATTTTTCTTTAATGATCTCTGATATGAGGCCATTGGTTCAACTGAAAGACAAGGAGTGACTTTATGGAAGTCATGTATGTACTGAAGGACACCTTCCTCCCTTTCTTTGCATTCAACTAATCCACTGTCTGTGGATTTAATGGAAGAATAATTTTTAAGTTCAGAGAACTTCCAAATAGGTGTTGAAAGAACTTCTTGGCTTGGCTGTGAAAAATGTATCTGCTTCATTGCCTAAAGTCACTGAGGTTATCTGCAGTTAAGGTATTTCTTGTAGTGAACTAAGTAAGAGCGGCCATACTGGGAAGCAGGATTGTTCTTACTCTAAGTCTCTTCAATATCGTCCCAATTACTTCAGAAAGTCTCTGTGGTTCTCAGGAAAAGATCTGTCCTCTGTCACCAAATACACAGTATTTAGAGATGGCATAGCAGATTAAAAGTGAAGATTAGGACTGAGCCTACATTACAAAGCAAAAATGTCAGTATTTGAGGTCTAGATTGCCACTGAGCAATGTGTCATTCCAGCTGGATAACATCACAGAAAGGAAGGGAAAAGATTTTGTGTTTCGGAATGGAGCTCTGGCTGATGATGAGATTTTTCTAATAAAAAGGTCTCCTCTTTGTACATAGCTTCTGGTTTTTCAGAATGTGGTATTTTTAATAATTGTCTGGAAAATGTTGGCAGATTATGAGCATCTAGGTGTGAATTCTCAATGTTCACAAGTGAACTAATTTGGTCTAAGCTTTGTTGAGCAGGTTGATCATGTGGCATCTTCTCTGCACCCTGATTAGATGAACACATACAGCAGCACTGAGGACCTGTTTGCTAGGATGAAAGTGGAGTTTGACAACCTGAAAATTCTGTTTCCGCAAGTATTCTCTAAATGTTTCTTTAGATCTTGGCTGCTTCTGAGATTTTTCCTGCCAAGAAACTGGTCAGCTGGAGTGCTTATGGAAAGTGAACCCCAAAGGAATCATGAGCACAGGCAAAATGAGTTCATGGGGTTGGAAAGCTGGAGAGAATGTCGAGCATTCACTCAGCTCTCATTAGTAGCTCAGGCTTCTTGCTTCCTCTTGACTACTCAAATTAATAACCCAGCTCTCCATCCTTGTGCTTTCTCTGGCATTATGTCAAGAACAGGCGAATGAGGTGTGGAGGGCTTCAAGGAAACAGTCAAATGGTACATGCCCTTTTAATTCAAGGTGTAGAAAATTCCCTTGAGACCTAAATCAGAAATTGAACTCACATCTCCTGTCACAACCAGATCTATATAGCATCTGATCTGGAGCACTTGGAGATAATTTACAGTTTCTGGTCATTGAGCTGAGTGAAATGAAAGTCCACTTGTTTTTAAGGGGCATCAGTTTACTTATGTGTGAATTTTGGATTTTGATTTACACAATCTCATCTGGGCAATGACTGTTCAGGACATGTGTGCACTCAGTGGTAAATAATGAATGAAGGGAAAAGGTCCTTTAAAATGTTTTCCATACCGGTGGCATTAGGTAGCCTAAGGCCACTGTGAAATTAAAAGGCAAAGAAAGGAGGAGTAGGAAGTCTCAAAAGGCCATGTTTTTCACCTTACTCTCTAGTTACAAAAAGTATGTATTTTCTTTTGTTATAACAGCATCATCTCTTCATATTCTGTTGGCTTTCTTTGGTTGGGTAATCATGGAATGGTTCCTCTTAGAACTCTGGTTTTACTGAACCCCTTCAAACCTGGGGCTACATTTGCAAGTGCCATTTTGTCAACAAGTGAAAATGACAGCTTATAAAAGACTGTAGTGGTGAACAACAGGGTGCTGTCAGGTGTATAATACTGGGAATTATCCTCTTGGAATAAAGTGTGACTGGGAGTGAAGCATGTCCAAGAGCCCAGCAGTTCCCAGTACTTTGGGTACCTCATTTATGGTGTCCCAACTGAAAAGTTTTACGTGGCTTTGTTTGCATGTTTTCACTGTCCAAGAATACTACATCCAGTCCCATGGCTCTTGTGATTTTGTTTTTAAACCGGGACTGTTAAAAGCTAAATTTCCAGGTCCACAGGGTCTTTCTGGAGTTCTAGATCCAGCACAGTCTTAATGCAAAACTCATAGTGATTTTTGACTGAGCTTCAAACTGTCTCTAGATCCATAATGGGCCAGGACTGATGCCAAGGTACAAATTGGTTTGAGTACTTGAGGTGCTTATGGCTGTCTCTGTTTTGGCTTGAAGAAAGGTGGATGAAGGTGGCTGCACTGTTGGTGAGGGTACCGGGCATTGTTAATACAAGCCTGGGGGTACCTGACAAAGCCACAGTGACAGCGTGGCAGTGATTTCAACAACTGTGTCTCTTTACACACTCTCAAGCAAAAGGCAAGGTACATGAGAGTGTCCCGTGCTGCTGGGAGGGGGTGAGCACACCCGCCCCCGATGACAGCACGGGCCCTCGGTCCCCTGGTGGCTCCTTGAGACAGGCCAGGCAGTCCTACAGCCCCCAGAAAGCTGCTGCTCTTGATGAATAGGAGGTGCTAATCTCCTTCTTCCTAAGAGACCTCTTTGTGCAAAAGTGTTGGGATTTAATTGGCTTGTTCACACTTTCTCCAGCAGACTCTGACTTCTAACACTTCCTCCACACCCCACCCCCAGCCTTTGGTTCACGGTGTCAACAGAGCTGGAAGTGTTTTAATTCCTTTACAGACAGTCCTCCTCCACACCAACTGCACGACTGGGTGGACTGCTGGGGTTGGCATGCTGGGAGCTGTTAATCCAAAAGGCGATTTACTTTTCTTTTTTTTTTTTTTGTCTGGAAGGATTTAGTCCATTGCACTTGAACACTTTCAGAGACTGAAGCGTTTTCTCTGACCAAACCATTAATTCTTGACTAGGGGTGGAACAAAAAAATTAACTTGTAGTAATCCTCTTTTTATTTCCATACTCCATGCTCAAATCTATTATATCCTGACTCGTCTTTACATGTAACAATTAAATTAGCACCCACTGGTCCTATTGTGTTGTAGGTGTTTGCACAGTGCTCACTGTATGGTGCACTCAAGCTTTCGTGATGCCACTGAACAACAAAGACCAGTAGCAAAACTGTCAAGTTGCTGGTGCAGGAAATGAGGGGGGAATAAGAAATTAAAAACCAGTGGGTGTAGACAAGGCCTGTTAAATTTCTGATGCATTTTGTTTGGATGACATATTCTCTCTCTTCCATTTTCCACTTGAGCAGCATCAGCCACCTTAGAGATCGTTGACAGTGTGAGCAGCTGCTGCTAGAAGGTTCTTAGGGGTAGGACCAGAATGGAAGTGGGGCTTGTGGTCAGACTCATACTGAGGAAAAGAGAAGGTAAGAGTTGAGAGAATGAACCTATGGGGAGGAGGTAGGGCCAGAGCAAAATCAGGAGATTTGTTTGAGGAGAGGAGCCTATGCAGATGTGACAGATACAGTCATTAGGTACATACAGTCATTGAGGGCCAGAAGGAGAACTAAACACCAGATAGCCATGAGTGCTGCTCAGAGCTGCTGATTCACCTCTGTGACTGCTTTGGAACATTCACTAATTACACCAGAGGTCTTGGATGCCTGGGAAGGCTGTTCCAACACACTGACCCTGTGTCCATTGTGTAGTTCTCACTCCCTGGGTATGGGAGGCAACACCCTCCCAGTTCTAGAGCTGCAAACTAGGACTGTGGAACAGCCTCTGTGAAGTCTGTGTCACTCTTAAATCGTTGTTCCAAAGAAAGTACAGGGTTGCTTTTTCTTTTTGTTTTGGATACTTGAGTCATAGCCAACAAATAGAAAGCTCGTTCCATGGTTATCTGAAAGACGATGTCACATACAATGGCAATTAGAAATATTTCCAAAATTAAACCTCCAAAGAAGGAAGCGAATTACAATGCAAGCAACCTTTGGCCCTGGAGAATCGTAATGGCTTCCTGGATTTGGAGATATTATGAGCTGAAGCCAGAGAGGTACTGCTGCTTGGTCATAAGAAGTGTTAAAATTAGAACACAATATGGTAACCTTGGGTGTATCTTTCTCATCTGAAATCTCCTCCTACCCACACCTCTGTTTAATAATGATGTGTTTTGAGAAGCTTGTGTCTGGCTGCCTTAATGTCTCGGCATTTGCTCTGCATGCATCAGCTTTGGTGGTTATCACTCTGCCAGACTGTGGGCCACAATCCAAAAATGTACAAAACTACCTGTTTACCCCTAAGTATGGGAACAAGGCCACAGAGTAAAGAACAGCTACTATCCTGAGGGCCGAGGAAATGAGATGTGTGTGCACATAACCTCTCCATCTCTGAAAAACCTTTGTCTTGATTTTGGTTTTGTTTATTCTTGATATTTTAACTTACTTTCTGGGCCTAGACCTGCATACTCATCCCTTTGGGAAACAGGCATCTTGTTGCTTTATACAACCCCAGCAAAGGCTTATTATTCCAACAACAGCAGTATCCAGAGGGGGCTGGTCTCATTGTACCAGGCTTTGTGCAAACACATAATAAAAGACAACTATGGCCTAAAAAGAAAAAAAATTACAGTCTAAACAGACGAGGCAGACAGTGGATTTTTCTTGAGGAGAGTGACAGAGAGATATACCAGCCTAGGAAATGTTAGGACATTTAAAATCTTTTCCTGTTCCCTCTCACAGAAGAAAAAACATTATATTTGGCTACATACACAAATCCAGATTTAAAAATAGCTGGGTTCCTTCCTGGCTGAGGGAGAATGACTGAAATGAGTCAAATTTATTAGCCACCTAGCAAGCTTGCATTGAATTTTTGCTTGTTGGGACTCCCCCAGCTAATTGTGTTTTGACAAACGAGTTGGTTGAGGAAGAGTTTCATGGGCAAATACCTTCCTTGATTTATGCACGGACATGCAGGAGAAAAACAAGTCCAGTGTTTGTGCGAGTAAATTCCAGCCACACAAATGTTTGAGAAGTGAAGCCACGAGGGCAGAATTGTCATTAGACTTATTTGGGAGCTGGATTTAGTTGAAGTGCAACATTTTAAAAGCACCTAAGTGACACAGGAGCCTCAGGGCAAGTCTTCAGCAGGTGGGGCATGTTAGGGGGAATGCTGTATCCTGCTAGTGTGGCCGGGCTCTGCGGGATCCCGGCACCCAGGCAGGGCCGGGCTGGGGGATTTAGCGGCTTAGGGACCTCTGCCCTGGGAGCCGTGCTGTGGTATTGACTTTCACCATGTACCATTTTTAAAGGTGATTTAGGTGTGAGCACTAGATTTACAAATGTATTAAGGTGCCGATCTGCCACTAAAGGCGGGGAAGGCTGGAAGCTTTAAATGCCTTTTTGGAGGGTCTTAGCCTCAGGGCCAGATTTACAGAGCTTCGTAGATATCTGAAATGCCTGGTGATCTTTACAAAAGCACCAAATGAGTTAGACCTGTCTCCTCTTGACTTCAAAGTGACTGACTAGAAGAGATAAGAAGGTTGGTACAAGATCTGAATCTCAAGCTGCATGTATGGCTTTATGGAGATGATCTTTAGGAGAGCACATCTTACCTTGAAGCCCAGCTCAATCTCACTGAAGGTCAGAGTGTTGTGGGTGTTTTTGAAAATGCTGCATGCCAAAATTAAATAAACAGAAAGGGGTTGCTGCAGTGAAACTGTTCACCTGTTTGACATCCAGTGTGCTCTGCATATGCTTTACTTTTGTTTTGTAATAACAAAACCAAATGTGACAGAGGAAAATGGGATTCCTGTGTTACCCCTCGGAGTATGGGGTATTTAGCAGTGAGGACGAGATATTCAACACAGAAAAAGGGGGAAAAGCAAAACAAGCGAGGTGTTTGGGGTGAAAGAGAAAAGGGAGCATCAGTTAATGGAGTAAGGAGAAGGAAAAATGGGTAGACATCCGGCCCAAACGGGCTTCTGTGCCAGAATAGCTGAAGTAATTTGTGCAAGATACTCCTTGTCTTTGCCAGTAACTGAAGGCTCTGAGGACAAGGGAGAATGTGCCTCATGCTTTTAAAGGTCTGTAAGAAGCTCCAGGTCTGTGCTACTGGGTAAGGACCTGTTTTTACCATCGGATGATGGCTGGATTTACTGTGCAGCAAGGAAAGTTCCAGCACCACCACTGCAAGTCATGCAAGCAGCCAAACCACTGGAGTTCTTTTCCCCCTGATGCTGTTGCCATCACAGCTGTAGCTGGCCCTGAAGGCTTTTCTGCTGTTCTGAAAGGTTGTTAACAAGAGAATGCATCTGCTCTTTTGCCTGACAGAAGAGGAAAAGAAAGTAAGATTTTTTAACAGATATTCTTCATGTTCAATTGTAAAGATTCAGCTCTTTGTCCCTGTGGCATGGCTATCTTACATCTGTTTGCTGGAGAACTGTTGCAACCTAGTCTGGAAAACCCTTTCTCCTGATAGGGCTGCTGAGGAATTAAAACACGATGATCCATTATCATGTTGCACAGAATATTCCATCGTGCAGGGAAGTGGTGACAAGGGCTTGCTTTTAGCAGAAATGGATGTGGGTAAGATTTAGGCTGGTCTCCTCCCCTGAGGAGTGTCTGTGAGGGGGAACAGTGTGGGCCGAGTAGCCCCAAATCTCCCTTGGCCTCCAGCACAGTCAGAAGCAATCAGGGCAGGGAGGAGGGAAGGCACATCCGTGCCACCCCGCCGGAGCCATGGCGATGTGACAGCCCCGTGCCGAGCCGTGACTGCCCGGTGACAGCTCGGGGTGCCGCGAGCGTGTCCCGCCCGCCTGGGGGCTGAGCGCAGAGCAGCCGAGGCAGCTGCCTGCAGTGGCTTCCTTACACATTCTGCACTTTTCCATGCCAGCCAGGGCGTCTGAGTGAAAGAGAGCACCGCAGACACGGTCTGAGTGACAGCTGCCAGTCATGTTGGCTGCAGGGTCTTCAGAGGGAAGGAAGAAAAATCCTTGTGTGTCCCCCTCCCATATCCCCAGCTAGAGAGCTGCCCCCAGGGCTTGCTCCTCATGCCAGCAGCTGCTGGGTACATTCTCTTCCTTTCAAGTCCCTTCTCAACACAGACCTGTTTTGCTCCGGTTTCCCACTTCAGCTGCTTGCTACAGTGTCCATATTATTATTTCTCAGCTGAGCCTTGAAATACTCCTCTTGCAAGTGCTCGCAGGCTCATTTCCACACAATAAGGGCAGTTAGCAATTCCTTCCTATCCCCATCTGCTACCTGCCTGCTCTGGGGGCCTCAGTGAACAGCAAGAGGCAGTTCTGTTGGATGCTTCTGACAATTTCTATTAAGGAAAGCTGAGAGCATATCAATTAAATAAATATATTATATAGACACAGGCAGCCTTTAGGATTTGCTTCTGTTTTCTGCAGTACTCCTTGATGTCATGCCTTGAAGACATCTTACCTCCGGTAGCAGCAGCTGCCAGCAGGATTGTGGTTTTCGGTCAAGAGGGCCTCAGCTCCTGTGAGAGAATGAGCAGAGCTGAAGGAAGAAGGAAAGTGGCAGAGAAAGATCCCCCTTGGCTACTGGGTAACAGATATTGGCTCAGACTTGGGAAACAGCAGAGAGGAACCAGGCTAAATTTAAACAGATAAAGAGGCAGATAAAAGGAAACCAAGCAAAGCGTTAAGGTTTCTGAAGCTAAAAATCGGGCCAGTCTGCAGCAACCCAAAGCATTTCCTCGTGATTTCCAAGCAGGCTGGGTAAAGCACCAGAGAAAGTGCACTCTGGGCTGCCCTTATGGGCTCTGCTGGCCAGTGCAAGTCAGGGAGATGTGGGGAAGCTTTAGGCAGATTCTTGTGTAGTCTAGAGGGTGCATGAACTTGGTAGCTTGAAGCACTCATCTGTGACAGTAGGCAGGGGATTGAATTGGTAAACCTGTCAATCTTGGGCTCTTAAGAGAAGCCTGGCTGAGCTCATCCTTTGAGTTGCAAAAGCCAGTTAATGGTGTGATGGGAAGGCCTGGGAAGGGGCACAAGGAGACAGAGGTACTTGCTGAGGTGAGTGCTGCCTCAGGAGGGTTGAAAGGGGACAACACTGAAATACCTTGGGCTGGAATTGCAATTCTTCGGCTCAGATCGGGTATCTGATACCTTTGAAAATCATCCCATCAAGGTGGAGCCTCTGTAAATAGCACCACTTGATGTCTTAGGCTAATTCTGCAAAGGTTGAGCCTGGAAGGATGAGGCAACAACTTCTGATAAGCCTGACTCCTGGAGGTCTTGTCAGCTCACTCAAGAGACTTGCAGGATTGGCACCTCAGGTTTGTTTCTTCTGCAGCTGCCAACAACAAGGAATCGTGTGGGGTTTTTTCCATCCCTGTAAGTTCACCCATGGGCGATGTTGCAGAAGTGTCTGTGACTTCACCTGGTCACTGTGAAAGAAGATGGGGAAGGTTTTTGCTTGAAGGCTCTGGAAGGCACTATTAGAAGTATCCTAATTGTAGTCAATAAGAAGATGCTATTCAGGCCCGTCTCCTTCCCTGAAGAGCTAACTCCTGCTCTCCTAGTGCCTGATGGAAGCAGAGGCATGAACAGGAACAGGGCTCACCCTGTGTGGTGAGCCCAGACCTCAGGCTTACATCTGATTTTTGCTGGGCCAGAAGTGAAGACACTTATCTGACATTTGCAATTGAAAAGCTGTGTCATCCCATAGCCCCCTCCTTTTGGCCTCTCAGGTGGTAGCAGAGGCAGGTATTGCCTTTCCCCCAAGCAGCTGGCCCTGGGCTCTGACTGCTTGTGTTGGCTGTGGACCTGTCCCTGCAGCACTGCAGCTCTGCTGACCTCAGGGCTGGGATGCACAAATGCGCTCCAGCTCTCAGAACAGTTCTCATTGCAGTTCAAGTAGCACACTGCTGTATTGGTTGGGATGGAGTAGGGAACTATTGTTTAAGAACATTAAATACTGGATTTTCCCGGTGCTCTGTATCAGCTGCCTCAACATTTGTGAATACAGGAGAAGGGATAGATATGGCCTGATTCGTTGTCTTGTATGGATCAGAGAAAAGGTATCTGAGACCTTTCTGCACTTTTATGTTTCATCAAAGTATTTATGAAGAAGGGTGTTTATTGCCTCAGATTTTGAGGTTTATCTTTCCAGATGGCACACAGGCTTATTCTGAGGCAGATTCCTGGTTGCTGGGGCCAGCTTCATCTTGTGAGAGAGCAGAAGCTGTTCTCATGGAAAAGAGATGTACTTTTTTGATTAAAGGTCTGCTGAGTTCAAGAAAGTGATCTGTTATGGTCAAGGAGAAATGAAAACACTTGAATTGGTGATAGTTGAGCTTTGTTACAGTCTTAGTGATAATAAATCTCACAGTAATATGTCAATATAGACATAACTGCACTTGCTCTGTGCCCTAGATCTGTATCTGAGTGATCCAGATTATTTGTGTGATATCTGATATCATTATAATACTGGATATCTTTTTTTCCCCTGGATTCTGAGTTGAGTCCTATCAGGTGGATGGATACAGTGATTTTTGTGATTTTTTTTTTTTTTTTAGTTACTCCTGGTTTTCATAGGTTTCTTCTAAGGTATTAAAAAATCCCCCAAAATGCAACAAAACCAAAAGCTTGAACGGATTAGGCAAGTAAGAGCCCTAAACAGGGATAGAAAATTCATAATTGTAAAGTAGTTTTACAGGTTGAATCTTTGCCTTTTGGATCTTAGTTTGTATTGCTCAGGGTGTTACAAAGAAGAGCATAGAAATTTTTGTCTGACTAAAACAGTAGAGAGATGTTTGCATGACTCTTATGTGCTTCTTTTTTGTGTTAGTACTAAGGCTGAATTTTTCTTGGATGCAGCTTTCTATAAAACTGTGGGGAAAGTTGTTCTCCTACTGCCTCTGCTGCTCCATCCCTTTTCCTCCTTCCCCCTCCTTTCCTCTTGGGTTCCTTGCCTTTCATGTCTTTGTTTGACATCTAGGAAAGAATCATGAGGTGCTGAATATTATTAACTTCTAAACACCTAAGAAATCAGTAGGAAATCGCAAACATTTTGGCCCCCTGACAGTCTCCGTAAATGACCTGTCCAAAATCCCTCCCCTTTTGAGATGAAAAGAGGGAGCCAGGCAGAACGAAGGAGAGAATGGGGAGAGCCAGGGAGTGAGAGGGATACACAAAATAAATGAGAAATATGATTAACTTATTTCCTTGGCTAGGTCTACAGCTGGTTCTGGGTATTTAATAAACAGGTTGACACTCCAGGTTCCCCTCATTAGGTGATCACTAAGGTCTGGGCTGTCATAAATCAAAGAGCCAGGTTATCAAGGCCTGTGATCTTTAACTGTACAGGGGCGCCCAAGTGTCTGCCCCAGCGAGGGCTCAGCAGTGCAAGCTGTAAGGAATTAGCTGCTGCAGCACTTCAGACTGTGCACAAGCACCGGCCCTGGCCCGGGATGGCTGTGGGCTCACACAGCTGCTGTGTCCCCACTCAGCTGGGGCAGGAGCCAAAGGCACTGCAAACCTGCCTCAGCCCGGCTCTGTGTCGGGCAGGGAGAGGAGCCAGCTCAGCTGTGTGCTTCTGAAAGGGACAGGGACAAGCAGTTCTCTTCATTTGCTTCAGAGAGGAGACACAGCCCAGCCCAGTCCGCTGCTGTGTCATTCCAGCACCGGGCTGGCACTACAGAACCCATCTGTGAGTTATGCAGCTGAGGAGGAATTCCTGCTCTGCAGGGCACACTGTGGTACCAGGGCAGCTGGGTCCTGCACTGCCCTTTCTGGAGGTAGGTAGGGCCTGCACTGCTCTTTTTACACTACAGATGAGGCAGAAATTTGATGAAAGTTGGGCTACCTGAAGCTACAATCTGAGATCTCATAACAAACCTGGCACATGAGTAAGTTCTGTGAACTCTTGAGTACATCAGAGCATTAAATCACACAAGTTTGGGCAGTAGGTAATACAAATAAGAGTCAAGTGGACTTTTGGGGGGAAAAATACAGTGGTCAATCTCAGCCCTGCTTTTGTGAGAATATGAAATAATTTTTAGATGCTAGAAGTGTTCTCCATTCCCTGGTTTTCCCCAGTTTTGAACAGCCATTGTTGCCCACAAAGCCAGGAAAGCCTTGGGAGGAGTGTCTAGGCTGATTCTGCAGGACAAGAAGCTTGGTGCCACAAACACCAGCAGTGGGAGAACTGAACCTTGTGCAACTCTTGTAGATGCAGTGTGTTAGAAACTGAAATGAGCAAGGGGGGAAAAGGGAAATGAGAGGGGTTCCTAAAGGAGATGTATATTCCTGTACCTTAACCAGCAGATAGAAAGTGCCTCAAGCCACCTTGGTAGAACTTTTCAAAGAGCAGGAGTGGGAGCTGTGGGGAGAGCAGAGCTGAAGGTTGTGTTTTACTCCTGGCACCCAATGGGACAAGTGACATTTCCATGTGCATATGGAGGGAGTTTGAGGCCCAGCTCTGTGGTCAAAGGGGGAAATCTGCATGGTTCCAGAGGGAGACAGTGCCTGTGGACTGCAGCAGTACTCTGCTGTAGGTGTTGTGGCTCTGCTGGTGGCACCACCCCAAGCCATTGTCTGTGGAGAAAAGAGACACTGTCAGTGTATCTTGGCTGCTCGTGAGGGCTGGGGACATTTTCAGTGGGGTCCATGTGAGGAACCACATCAGTGGGGCAGGGGAGAAGTGCTGAGTTAGGCTTGTTTTCCAAGTGATCTGCTAAGCTGGGCCTCAGCTATTGCCTCCTCCCTTGGACAAGGGGATGATTCTCTGTGGAAGAAAGATTGTGGGAGATGAGATGGCACAGAGATGACTGCTGTTTTCAGATACTGAGGGCCCCTAAAGCCTCATCCCAGCAAACATGGATTCACTGAAGCAGCTGTACACCTTGTCACATCTTGTGTGAAGGCCCACATCTACCTGTCTACTAGATATTCAGCTGATAGGATAAGTGATGTCCCTGCAGTTAAGCCACAGCTGAAATTCCTCAGGGGGCTCAGAAGGCACAGTTCCAGCTCTGCTGCAGTCACTCCAGGGCATTCCATGACTATTTATAATGGTCTCTGTGGGTTTACTACTTTACAGATTGTAATGCAACTCACTGCCATGGGATAGAAAAATGGAACACTAAAGCATGACATGCTGCCCTTTGGCCATCAAACTGTGTGGTTCGTGTCAGGCTGTGAGATGGAAGCGTCTGGTTCACAACAGTGATTTCAGGGTGTTTTCCTGCCTCTTTCTCCTCCTGTTTTCCTCAGCTGTACTGTATTCTAGCCACTATTCTGTCCTTAAACACAGAAGCATCTCTGTTGTGAAAAATAAACTAAAGCTGTGCTTGTAAAGACCAAGAATAGTGAAGAATGTATTAATCCATATGCCCTGGTTTTTAACCCCCTCCTCTGATTTCAATCAATAATATACAGATTTTGGCAGAAGTCAGAGACAGCTCTTCAGATCTTTGCTTGAAAAATATTTGCAGCTTGTCAGTTTTACATTTTGACAACAGAATCAAGTGCCTGAATTTTCAGAAGAGCTCAGAACCTGATGTGTGGTCAGTGTAGTTTGTTCTTTTGAAAACCAGTGTTGTGCTTCCTGATAACCACATAGGACTTACCCATACAGATAAAGACTCACATTAGAACTTTTTAAGAAGTGCTTACTTGGTTTAGGATTATGCAAATTTACAAGTGGCAGATCAATAATACCTTCTTAAGGAGCTTGTAGGAGTAGGATGCTGAAATGCCCTCTTTGCCTCTAAAACTCTTTCCATAGCCCTGTATAATTTGAGTGATGTTGAAGATGCCATTCTGAATCCTAGTCTTTGCTCAGCTCTTATTTTACAGTTGGACATAACTCTCATAGACTGTTGTGGTAGCTTTTCTTGCATAGTCCATTTTCTAAGCCTCTTCTCCAATAACAAACCTTCCAAAACAGTATTGGAACCAAAAACCTGTCTGAAAGGCATTTATGTTACACCTAATGTAGGTATACCTTGAATTTGGTGCCGTATATTCCACATTCTTGTACACACAGTCTGTATCATTAATCACTGGATTGTGTTTCAAGACTTGAGGTTCTTGCATTTCAACCTAAGGATATGAGTTACCAATCCAACCAAGCAAGTGAAAATCTTCTAAGTTATTGCAGGAAATTGCCATCACTACCAATTTGTAAGGAGCTTCCTGTGTTCTTGTTAACCAGTTCCTTTCTGTACCATATATTTATGCAAAACAAAATGTGTGTGTGCAGTGTTTGCTGTCCCATCAAAGTCATGGTTATCGAAGCGTGACCTGTGTGGTGCATGTACATGTTCCATACCCTTGGAGAATATCCTCAGATATTAGGGAATAACTACTTTGCTCAGTAGGTTCAGTCTGTCCTATTTCAATCCCTAGGGAAATAGGAAAAATTTGTATTTGAGTGGAACTATATGCTAGAGGAATCCAAAGTTAAATAGTTAAGAATTTATTTGGAATGCTGGTGTTTTCTACTTGGTAAACCACTGAAACCTCCTGGGAAGACAGCATCTCAAAATCCCCCCGTTTTTTCTCGGCTGTTACTAACACAGGTGCTGATGGAACTGTTTCAGTTTATTTTCCCCCCCATGATTTTAGGTGCAATAACTTTCTTTTTTTTTCCTGATTGAGGCATTTAATGTGGAGAGCAATTCTGCACAGAGGGTTCCTCATTATCCTGCTGGTCCAGTGGAAGAAGGATGATGTGAGACCCTCTGAGCAGGTAGGAGCACTCTTGTGAAGGGAAGGTTGAATGACAGTGTTCAGACAGGCATGACTGAATGTCTGGAGAGACATGAGTCTTCCCTGGGCCCAGCCAGCCTGTTTGCTGCTGCCTTTCCACACTTCCACTTTCCAGGTTGCACAGCTGAGCTCAGGGGCTGTAAACTACATTAGGAAAGTTGGTGAGTTCTTCTGACTAAATGCATGCAGGAATGGGGTAAAACCCCAAATCTGCTGATGTCCTTTTCTCTATGTATCACTTGTCTGTAGGCTCAGATAAGTTGAATTCAACAGCTACTCATAACACTCAAGTCCCCCCGAAAAGTCAGTTTTTGGCATTGCATGACTGTTCCTTTTAATTAAAAAAGCACAGAACACCCCAGCTAACTAATTATTTTGCACTGCATACTGAGTATTCTAATAGAGAAAAAAAATTACCTTCTGATGTCCTAGGTGGAGTCCCAGACTTGGGTCAGTTGTCTATTATGTAGGTGTGTGTTGGGGGTTCATGTGCTGCTCTTCCCACTTGCACAATAATGAACTGCTGGGTTGAAATCAATTGTCTGGTGCCCAAAATCCCATCATTTTAAGGGAGAAGAGGAGGCAGGTTTACCTCAGGCTTAGCAACAGCTGAGCTATTTCACAGGAAGGACTGAAATATTTGGAATATGTGTTTTGGCTGAGCTAGAAAGCAGGCCGGGCTACAGAAGGAGGTCTGTAACTCTTAACAGAGGAAAACTAATGGGAGAAAAGAAATTGTAGGGCTACAGAAGGCCTGGTTTCTGATCTAGTTCCCCTACTTTAGCTTTCGTTTCTCAGCTTTGTCAGTCTACCTCTATCAGTGTCCCACTACTGATGATTGTAAAAAGCACTGAATTTAGTTGAATGGCTTTGCAGCAGTGTGTGTTGGATGTTTGGAGGCACAATTTAATCCTTTGTTTCTGTAAGGTACTAACAAGCTGTTTCCAAATCCTCTGGTGCCACTGGAGAGTGATTTCTTGGAAACTTTACTGCTGAAAGACAGAGCTCATGAGATATAATTAACACCAGGCTAAGGGCTACTTAAGCACCTGGTCTTGTTTATATTCTGAGTTATGCAGACTTTACTGTTAATTTTGTCACGAGTAAGCACATGTCATTGTTATGCTAGACTTTAGATGACTTTATCCTTGTTATCTTAGAACTCCACTGTTCTGCCTTAGTTAAGGTCTGAACTGAGGAAGTTTTCATTTCAGCTATAACTGTTACTATTATTGCAGTTTTAAAATTATACAGAGGTTGCTGAATGCTCGTTAACAGGGGTCTGAAGCTAAATATAAGCACTGAGGAATGTGGGAATGTGTCTGTCATTTGACATCTGCACCAGACTGGATAAGCTTTCTAGAGTTTCCTCCTTTTTAGAGATGTTCTTAGATGTGATGTCAGAAATATTTGTTAAAAAAATCTGCAGTCTGTCTTATGCTGAACAGTGGCACGAAGGAACAAAGTGGAAAAGGGGCACTGAGAGTTAGGATACTGTGGTTATTAAGTAACTTAAAAGTATTTTCTACACCTTGTGATGGTTCATGCAGAGGCTTTTCTAACGTCAGTGTTTGTTTAGGTTCTACTTGCAGAGAAAGAGAGCAAGCAGGAAAGAAATGAAGAGCAAACCAGAAATGTATTTCAACAGATTTAACTTGTTACTTGTTTCTTGATGTCCCTACTGAAAAGGAAGTAGGGGGAACCTTGGAAACCCAAGTGTTTTTGGCTGTAGTTACATTAGGAGCACCCTGGTGAATTATTTTTCCCTTCTCCAGTCAGGACTGTGGCCTGAACTGTAGATCAAAGAAGAGCAGCACTTTGCTTAATCTGGCATAAAAATCTACTTTACCCCAAAGAGACAAGAAGAAAAAGAAATCAAGGCCCAGGCTCCATGGCAACTGTGAGTTAGGTTGTTTAAATGGTTGGTAACTGTAACAGTTAAAAAAAAAAAAAACTTGGAAAGGTATATTGCTACCATACTGGAAAGGACATTGCTTCCCAAGCCAGGGTTGTTTCCTGCTGTTCCAAGTTCACAGCAGTGCATGGATAAGCTTCTCTGCTGTTTTCCTCACAGTACTGCAAATAATAAGAAGTGGCCAGCTGATATGTCTTCAGGTGTGCTTCAGAAAATGCGTGCTGAAGATGCAAGCAGTGCTTTTCTTCTTTGAATCTGTTGTGCTTCACATGCTGACTGTATAGCCCTGGAGCCAGGGAAATGTGACATGGCAGATGCCCACTTCCTGTGGGTCTGAGCACACGGCAGGCGGTGCCTGCTGGTGACCCTGAGCTCTGAGGCCGTGTTTGGAGCACAGGCTGCGCTGGTGCTGTCAGCTCCTGCGCTGCCGCGTGCAAACCTCCCGGCTGCTGTGATGGGGGACTTGAAAGCCACTCCAGGATTCCTGAGTGCTATTCCTGGTGAATCTCCTCAGTCCACATCTTGCTCATCAGACCAAAGTCTTGACTGCCTGCTGCTGAATGACCTGGGCTAATCAGTGTTTTGGTTCAGGCCAGTCCAGGTGGGGAGCTTACCTGGAGTCTGGGTCAGTGTGCTTACAGCACACCTGCAGCAACTGGGAGTCACAGTCAGGATGCTCCTTATTGTGCACTTACACCAATCACCCACACCTTGCTCATCTTTTACCACAAGCCTAAGTCCTGGGGTACCAAGCTGGGCTTTTTCAGAGCTGGACAGTCAATTCCAGGTGAGTAGAAATCCCCATAATCAATTTGTGTCCAGCACTTTGGCTGTTGTCTTGCTCACGTCTGTGAGTGCATACTCAGGCTATCCTGTGACAAAGCTCTCTAAAGTCCTTCTTGGAAGGGAATTCTGCTTCCTGCATGTGTAGCTGGATGCTTTTTTTGCTTGACTTTCTGTTTTATTCAAAAATTAGTGAAAGTTAACTTAATATCAAACCCAAATATTCTTGCTGTCAGCAAAGCTGGCTACATTCTGTTCTACCACCAAGTGGCCAGAGAAAAAAAATGAATGTTAGTCTACTTAATAATCACTACTTCTCTATTGCAAAAGAAGAATCCTGTCCTGATCGCTCTTTGGAATGGAAAATAAACACAGTTCCATCAAACTTTATCCTTCAGCAATGCTTTTGAATGTTTTTATAATTCATGATGGTCTCTTGTCCATCTACAGCTGTGCTACAGTCAGGTGGCCAAAGCTGGATTTCTTGAGGCAAGTCTGGCACTAGAAGGAAAATGGCATTCCATTCCTCACATGTCAGTACATTCTGGCATAAGATGTTTTCCCCCTCCTTTTCCTTGTTCTTATGACATCAACTTGTTGACCAAAATTCAATTAGCATTGTTGAGGTCCCTTCGCTGAATATTGCTGCCACTTGTTTGTAAATGTTTACATTTGTTTATTATGGATTGATTTTGTACCTCTATTTTGTTCCATCTAAATACAGATGTTCTTTTTCCCACTTTATTGAGATTGTTGACTTCTAATAATACCTGCTGAAATGGCAACTGTGTATCTCTAAGGGCTGTTTATGCCAGTAGCTCTTGAAGATGCTGCTGATGTGCTCCCATGGAGCTACATGCAAAGAGTTTGACAGCAAAGTGCTGTTAGTTTAAGAGGATTTTCTAGATATTTGTACACCAAATTGTGGTGATTTTAATCTACATTTGATTTCCCTTCCATGCTCTGGCAACATTATGTGGGCAAGGATTAAGAACATTGTTTTGTTACTTTACTTATCAAAGTAAATCACCCTAATGCTTCCCCCCCAGTCACAGGGACTGTTACCCTGTCAGATGGAGCATAATAAATTTGTTCCTGAGCATTCTGTATTGACAGGCTTTTGTCATAATTATACCACCTTCTGCTTACTTGTAAAATTATTCTTCCGATTTTTTTTCATCTTTCTACAAGATGCTTTTAAGTAATTTGCAGTTTACTGAGTTGTGCTTTTAAAGATGGGTCCTTAGTTTGCCTTCTGTTTGTCCACAACCTTCCAGAATTACATGAAGATCAGTGTTATTTATTCACAGATTAAATGTTAGAGCTACTTTTGAGCTGCTTCAGGGCAGACTTCATCAGCCCTGCATACTTGGTTGTGTTCAATTTAAGTATCTCAGGGTGACCTGAATGTGGCTTCCATTAGGTCTAGAATTTGTCGTTGTGTCCCCAGGCCCCGTTGTTACAGAAGGAGGCCTGCTGCCATTCCCAGTTCCTGGCTCTGTGGGCATGTGGTGATCCAAGCCCTGTGCACAGAATCTTCTCCACAGCTTGGATAATTTATGATGTTTCCTTTTCTCTCTGGGGAAAGAGGATTTAGCACACAGCCCCCACTTGGGCTGTACCAACAGAAGCGTTATTTAACCTGCTTTGTCTTTGTTCTGGACTGTGTCTTTCTCTTGATAGGGAAAACTACCTTGAATCACCATTAATCTTTTAGTGAATGTGGAAGTAAAGAAGGCATTTATGACTTCCTTATTTTTTTCTTTTCTGCTTTTTATGTGTGGTGCATGTAGTTTGTTTTGCAGTTCTGTCCCAGATTTTTTTTCTCTTCCTCATATGGTCTTCGTTGATATGAACCCTTATTTGTTTGTTGCTATTTCCATATTAATGTTCAATTTTTTGGAGTTAATTAAGATCAGAGGCATTTTATTTCCCTCCCATCAGTTTGCCACTGTACTCTTGGTGTAGTCTGTCCAGAAAATTCCAGCTTTACTCTACACTGCTTCCTATGGGAACTCTTTCCAAGAAACCAATCTCCCCAGCTTTCTGTCATCTGTTTTGCAGTCCAGTGTCCCATCTTACCCCTTCCCTGACAGCAAAACATTTGAGGTCATGATTCTCATTCATCCAGGTTATCTTCTGGTTGCAGTGTTCAGCCAGTCCATTCCTGCTAGGTAGGAAGGTGTTCAAGGCAGCTGATGACATAGCTCAGCTCCTTCACCTTGTGAAACAAATGTGTTCTTGACACACCGGCAGAGTGGGGTGAGCAGCCTTTGACTGTCAGTGTTGCCTTTCCAGAGGCTCCCTGGCTCATTTTCCATGAGTTCTGGGTTATTGCTCTGTGGAAGTTTCTAACCACACTGGATGCCTCTTCCTCCCTCTGACATAACATAACATTTCTAATTCCCAGATAAATCAAAACTTTTGCTGGTGGGAACAGCATTTACAAAAGACAAAAGTGTATTTGAGCTGCCAGCTGCTGTTTGTATTCATCCATGTTTGTGATCCCTGTCATTTGCTGTTAGGGAACAAACTTGATGTGCGTGGATTTTGATTTGCGTAAAACCACAGAGAATGTGGTGTTTGATCTGAACATCTTAGAGAGCAAGGAGGATTTGGTATGTGAACAAAACTCTTCACTATTCTCTTGGGTAAAGGGCTTTGCACATCCACTCAGAGAGCAGAGACAACAGCATATATGACTTAGGTGCCCAGTTACACCCTGTGTGTCACCAGGGAGGACAAAGGAAGGAGAAGCTCACAAATGCTCCGTGGTCTGAAACAGGCACCTCAAAGCTCCAGCAAAAGGCACAGTGCATTCAGGGCAGTTAGGTGCTTTAATGCTTTGGGAAACAAAAAAGGGCTAAATTTGCAGCTATACCACAGGAATTATCTGTGAGCTCTATCTGCAGATAATAATTTAATCAGCTTATTTGGCTGCCCATGGTCACAAAGCTGTAATTGATTAAAAATTACCCTTTTTGTAACAAAATAAGGCTGCATAATAAAAATGAGAGTCTAAGGTGATTCTAACGTGCCCTGCTCTGGCAATATGATAAGGAGCACTTCTGTAGAAAACCAAAGAATCTCACAGCAAAAGGTTTGGGGACTGTAACAGAGAAGTCTTTTCAGACTTTAAGGTGGTTTAAACTGAATTTAGACTTCTTTTCTTCCTTTTTTTCTCTTTTCTTTTTTCTTTTTTTTTTCTTTCGTTCCTTTTTTTTTCAGTGTGTTCATGTTTCTTTGAGAGCTGAATGGGGGAGAAGAACTTCTTTCAAAGGCCACATGGCTCACTTCCAATTCTGATAGATAAAGTCAACCTGCTTGGCCCCACCAACAGGAAATAGGATGCTGCCCCTTTAAGCGGGCTGTAAGGAGTATGGAATTACGGCTAACTTGGTTTGGAGCCTTTGTGTAAGGCTTTCAGGAAGAGATAAACCATTAATCATGCACAATTACTCTGACCTTGCATGAACTAAAGCCTCTCTGAACACATAAGATTACGGTCTCTGGGGACCTTGAGACACTGACACGATCAGCTCTTCCGAGGGCATTGGAAACGGCTGCACAAAATGGCTGAAAGCTTGGCCTTGCTTTCCTTCCCTTAAACCCGAGTCTCTTTCCACCCAGGACAGGGATTTATCCGTGTGCTTGCAGTGCAAACTAAAGAGAAGTTGTTTCCCTTGAGCCAGGCTTTGAGTTCTGAGTGGAAAGAATGACGTTGCTGAAGAGAATAAATTACATTTGAGTTTTGAGGAGATACTTACTGAATTGGAGCATTTCACATGTATTTCTGCTCTCTCCCTGTAGGGGACTCTCTTTTTGTCTGGGGTTAGCACAGCTTGCAGTACAAGTGTTACAGTCAGTAGCAGAGGTTCTTGGGTAGTTCTGCAGTGTAATTCACTTTTGCTGGTGTTATTCCTTTCCTGGTGCCAGCCTCACCTGTTCTAATTAGAATTTAGATTATGATTGTCTCAGTCAGTTACATTCCTGCTGTTAGTTTTGTTTAGCACTTCTTTGACCTGTTAGACTCCTTAAACAACCATGTCTCTCTCACACACCTACTGTGATGTACTTTCCTTTGTCTTTTCTTTTTCCAGCCTCTGGCACTAGGAGCAATATGTAAAATAATAATAATGAAGATAAATAAGCAATTAAGCATTTGCTCATTAAGTAATTATTGATTTTAACTTGTCATTTTTCAAAATTAGGGTGAGCTAAAAGTGCACATTAACAGTTGCAGAAGCTCGGCTGACACAGTGAAATGCAGTTCCTTGTTTGTTTGATCCTTCATCCTGCGTTTGATCCCTACAGCTTCATTCACTTATCAAGTTTATACTGCTATAGATATTTTACTTACATACGTGATCATTTGACATTGTTATTTACTGCAGTGTGACACCTATTTTGAGCTAGTTTTACATTGCTATTGCTATCTTTCCTCTTTCCACTGATGTAGCAAATTTCTGGTTTTTCAGAGATGTGGTTTTAAGAAGATGGAGATGGATCATCCTGCATTAAAGGACTGGACAGGGGATTTCAAACTGAAATATGTGTCCAGTTCTGACCGGCACCTCCATGTTGCTGTGTAAGAAGATGGGTAAGTCCAAAAGGAATAAACATGGTCTTCACAGAGTGAACAATGCAGAGAATATGTGTTAGGAACTTCTCCCTGAGAAGGGGTTTAAAAGGCAGAATCATAGCATTGAAGAATGTCCTGAGCTGGAAGGCACCCACAAGGATCACTGAAATCCAAAAGGCAGGCATAATTAAAATACCACAGGGACAAGGACAGCAAAGGAATTGCTTTACCAGGTAAGATCTCTGGCAGGAATGTCACAGTTGTTGCTTCAGGACATCAGTCGCTCTCTAACTCTGAAGATAAATAAGGAGAAATTCTTTTATAAGGACGGTTTCTCCAGATTGTTTGCTGCAAGCCTTCTGCATAGTGTCCCTGGCTGTTTTCATGGACTTGGTTCATGGGTTTGGTAACAGCTGATTCTGGTTTGTATCAGAAGGGTATTAAAAGGCTCCCTGTGCCATCAGGCATTGAGGATGAGAACCTGGTTTGAGGGAGCTGTCCAGTCCTAACTGGAGAAGACACACGCTGTGCTGCTCTTGTTCATGGATATTTTATTAAGTTTTTTTCCCTTCTTTTACATTTTCCACTAATGTGTTCTAAACATGCAGCCAATGGTTAAAGTGCTGTTGGTTCTAAGAAATATTCACTGAAATGCTCGCACAAAACAAAACAAAACAAAACAAAAATAGCGTGGATGCTAAGAGACAGACTTCTCCTGATTGTGTTGCTGTGGGGCTACAAGTGTTCATGGCATTCTTGGGCAGCTTGGGCCCACAGCCAGTTTTCAGAGAAGCATGAATCCCAGCCCTGCTCCTCTGTTAGGAAAGGGGCTGTGGAAGGGGTGGGAATTAGCTGTGAGATGGAAAAGGCAGGAGATTGCTATCAGGAGGGGATGAGGGGAGTCTGTGCTGCAGGAGCCAAAATCAAACAAAGGTAGATTCTTACCTGATGTATCCCCTCTGAAGTCAGTGTCAGAGCTGCATCAAAATCAGGCTTGAAGGGAGCAGTATCAGGCCCACATTGTTTTTCTGCTTTGTTTTTAGTCCTGTTGCACCTTGTTGTGACCAAAGGTGTAGAAAGATCCACTGTAAGAGGTTTAAAGTGGAACAATTCTTTATTTGAAGGGAAAAGGACAACCCACTGCCTTTTGGGTGCAGTCCAGGTGTGCATTCTGTATCTACACTGCAGTGCTGTCAGTATAGCTGTGTAGCTCTTCCTGAGGCAGCTGTTAACAAGCTGGCCTTGATACTTCTGCCTGTGCTGCCAGAACCATAATAGCCTCTATGTGTGCCTTCTCCAAAAGTATTATAGACTGCCTCTCACTATACTCCTAGGAGTACTAATGCTCACTTCCTTAAAACTACCTCAGCCATGTGTATTCAACCTATTCATGCTTTGGACTGAAAGGGTGAATATTTTCTTTAGTTTTAGATTTGATTTTACAAAATCTAAAACCTGACTGAATGGTTTCTGTAAGTAAACCTGTCCTGGTTTTACCATTCTCCGTTTGGAATCTGAAAGGCTTTGTTTGTGTGGGTCTGAGAGATAAAAATGGGGAGAGAGACAATCAGGCAGCAGAGATCTGTGTAGATTATTCTCTGCTGCTGGCAGTCCAGGTGACTCAGTTAAAGCAGGCTGAGGTCTGTTCCATCCTAATAGGGAGGAGAGAACTCCAGGGGTTAAAGGCAAGAGCATCCCTTTTATAATTAGGACAGATCCGAAGTGGAGCAAAATGTTCTTGCAGCTGAATCAGCTGCCCTCTAACCAGCCTGCAGTCTGGAGCTGGGGCCTGATGGACACTTGTACAGAATGCAATTTAAGCTGTAATGGCTGAGGAGGACTCCTCAAAGTCTGCGGCAAATGGCAATTATTGTCCCTTTTTGTCACATCCCCCCCAACCAAAACAAAAAAAAGAGGAAAATTAATGAAAATAACAACAGGGAAGGATCCTAACTAGCATGCCCTGCCTCCCCCTTTCTTTTTAAAAATCCTCTGCAATGTAGTGACTGAAATGAGCTGCCCAGTATAATAAAATCTCTGGAGCACCAATGTGAAATGAGAATTCCTCCCCCACACCCAGGCACACACACCCCTGCTCCCTAATGAGCAGGGAGACGCCAGCTCGGGGGCTGCAGCCAGTGTTAAATTAGCAGAGAAGGCCATCGAAGTGGGCTGACTCCAGCGTAAACTGCCTTAAGTGTCTGTTTATTAAATCACACCAGCGCTTAGAGTCTGCCCTGCTGCCACATCAGAGCTGTCTGCACACAGACGAACCCTGGCCAGTCCCGGGGGAACCTTGGCCAACTGGATACTGGTGGTAATAGAGGCAGGGGGAGGGGGGAGCAGCCCTCACCAACAGCCCCTCGTTAGGTTCCATCATGGGTTATTCTTCTAGAGCAGAAAATCCTTTATTTAGGGTCACTGTTTGCATTTGTAGCGGTGGGGAAACCATAAAGTTGTGTTCCTCTCTCCTTGTTAGGAAGCAGGAGTCGAGGCAGGCGCTTGCTAAACTAGCGTGTGTGAGCCTCGGAGAGTGGTTTTCCTGTGTCAGTCCTTACAGGGAAGTGTGGCCTTCACTTTCAGCTCAGTGGTTGAGTTACAGTGGGAGAAGGTTGTTAATACCTAAATACCCAGTGATTTTCTAAAAGAATTCCCTGGTGTCAATCTATCTAAGCCTTTGGAAATAAAAAATTCTGCTGTTCAAACCTTAAGTTATCATATTAAAGCAGGGAAAAATCAAAATGCTTCTGTATATTTATGCAGTGGGAGGTACAGCAAGGGTTTGATTCCAAATGGGGTTTCTACACTTGCCTGCTAAACAGTAATATCTGATATTCTGCAGTTAAGGCAGACAGGAGAGAGATATTCAAGCTGGAAACGTTGTTCTGTAAGTCAGGAAACATCACTTCTATTGCTGTTAGTTCTGAAACAAAAGCCCTACTACATTCCCTTCTTTCTCAAGGACTGGTTTTTAAACACAGTTGGAATCAGGGCTGCTGCTTTATAACTCTGCTGCTTAGATTACCAGTGGGCCTGTCTTGCTCTCTGCTCTACACATCCAAGATAATTATTCTTCTTTGCATAAATCCCTGAAGAGAAATCCTGGGGAGAAGTGGATAACCCTGTCATCCCATATGGAGGCATAGAATGGAGTTTTGGAAAAGTATCTGAAATAGAGTTTGTGCTCATGATTTGCATGGGCTTGCTGAACAGCTCTTAAATTTGCCATCCTCCCACTTAGGCCTGGTCTTTCTCTGTGATAGATTTTTAAGCTTCAAACAAATTTTATCCATGTGTTGTCAGGTCAGGATGTTGAATGTACAGCATGTAGCTCCATTTTTTTGTTTCAGCTAATTGGTGGATACTTCCATACTTGCATTCTCTGCTCAGCCTGCTGGTTTATGTCTTCCATGAGGGATTTTTGCTGCTCATAGGCTTCCGGAGGCTCCACTGCAGCCCAGATTCCACTTTCTGTGAAAGGAGGTTCGGAGTCATGGTCAGGCATCCTTTTGTGAGGTGGGCCATTGACACTGGAGACGAGCAGCAGTTGTTGAGCCAATTTGTATGAGGAAGGAGCCATGTAAAGTTTAATATGAAGTGGTTGGTTTAGCTGGCAGAAAGGGAGAGGTGGGCTGTTTTCCATTTCCCTTTAAAATGTCAAACACTAATAGTCTCTTCCGATCATCCTGAGATTGCCAAATAATTGACTCCCGCCTACAGCAAAAACCTCCCTGATCCACAAAGCAGGAAGCTGATGACAGCAATTGCCTGAACGTGTCCAAATTAGTCAACCCCTGACAACCCCAGCAGGGTCAGCAGTGGCAGCCCAGGGGTCGCGGGGCAGCAGGAGATGGAGGTTGAAGATTGCCCTGCTTCCTATGCCCTCTCATGCCTCCAGGACATAGCAAGGATATGAGGGATTCCCAGCTGGAACAGCCAGCACCTGAACTGCATGTCCAACAGAGATGTGTTTATCCAGAAGATCTGCTGTGAATTAGCCAAAGCAGGGGCTCAGGGGCAGAGCGGGGAAGTGCCTGTCCCTGTGAGTGGCGGCAGAACACGTGTGTGTGTGGGGTGAGCCAGTGTCACACAGCTCCTGCTGGGTTTTCTCCAGGGCTTCCCTGCTCTGCTGTGTGGGGCTGACCTGGTTACGACTCACTGGGGTCTATCTCAGGGCTGGATTATTTTTTCTGTGGCTTCATTTGTTCACCCACATCTGTGCAATTGATTGCAGGAAAATGTATGGACATAGAGTATTTAGGAATATGCACGCAGGCCTGGAGCTCAGAGAGAAGCGAGAGAAGGGTGTCCACCAAGCCATTCCTGAGCCTCTTCAGCACATCCAGTTATGTGTGCTGGGTGGTTTAGTTTTATAAAGTGGTGGCAGTAAAGCAGCAAAGAATCTTTGGCCCCATTCCCCTCTCTCTTGCCTTTGAAAGGACTTCAGTGTGCCTGTGGCATCTTGAAGGCCGCTCAGGCATCTAAGGGTTGTGGCCTTTTCATAAGATTATTTTAGGACTTGGAGAGAGGACAGAGGGAGAAAGAGAGAAGCACTGTCTCAGAGCTGCCAAGCAATACCTCTGTTGTTACAGGCAGGATGAGAAAGTTTGAAGAGCAGGCTCTTTGTGTGCTAGGCTGTGTTCCTGTCTGTGCTTCCTAGAGCAGAGGAGCTGGGGACAGGGAGCCTGCCCTGACAGCTCCCTGAGCGCGCTGCTGCAGGTCAGGACCTCTGTCCGGGGAAGGAGCACTGCCTGTGGGCCTCCCACGTCTGCTCATGGAAAGCCTGGCTGGATGCTCTGTCACACTCTGACAAAGGTCACTTTTACATCCCGTCTTCTAAAAGGTCACAGCATGACCCCAGGTGCAGGGGAGGAGGAGGAGGGAGAAGGCAGCTTTCTCCCTTTTTCTTTATTTTCTTTTTTTTTTTTTTTTTTTAAATTTGTTGCCACTGCCTGAAAAAAAATCTACCTTGTCTTTGCTCTTGTACTGCCCCCTCTCTGGACCTGCACTGGCACCTTCTCTTCCTAAATGCTACAGCATAAGCTCGCCTTTTGGAGGTTTCAATGGCTGGTTACTCGATTTTCTCCTCTTTCTCCACTTCATTCTCTCTGCAGAGCTGTAGCTGTTGTCCCTAAAGGAATGAGCAAACACTTCAACCTCACTGTGCCTTCCAGGTATAAAACTCTCTGAGCACAATTCTTCACCACAGTTTGTGTGAGATGCAGGAGCACAAAACTGCTACACAGACAGTTTTTCTGCTGAGGGCTGGGTGGGGGGAAAGTAACAATCCTTCTCTTACTCATCCCAGTGTCTAGCAGTAAACGGATACATGTCCTGATGGGATAACTGCCTTCCCTTGCTCCTTTCTGGCACTGATTGCACAGGTCAGTGGGGCAGGGAGGACAGGTAAAGGCCAGATGCTCAGGTGTCACACACTGCTGCAGAGCTGTTTCCCAAACCAGGATTTACTGAACCAGCTAGAGCATGAAAACTATTGGTTTTTCTTGACTTAGGTAAGGCCCAGTGGTTAACAAGACATTTATGTGCAAACCCATAAGGCTTCAGTTCAGAACTAGTGTCTTTGACTGCTGGCTCATCCTTGAAATTTTCATCCTTGAAATTTTTCCCTGTCATAGAATTTGCAGCAGCAGTGGAATTATTTCTGCATTTCAGATGCTAATGGAAGGGATAAATACAGGGGTTTTCTCTGTCTGCTCATTTTAATGATTCTTTTCTTAAGGGATGTACTGAGATGCTGAAAATGACTCTCTGAGGACTGCAGGGGCTTGTCACAGATGCTGGACATGGTCCTTCAAACACGGGACATTAAGTTTTAGAAACACAGATGACTTTGTGAGGGTGATAACTTGATACAAGTTGTTTTATATACAGCATTCATTCTTCACAGAGAATTTCCTTAAGATGTTTAAGAAGAGATATAAAGAGTTAGAAAAACACGGAGGAGTCTCTTTTCAGACGACTCACTATAACTTTTGAACAGGGAACAGTCTGTCCCTGGCTTGTCTTTGAAAAATAGATAGCCAAGTTTTCACTTTAAAATGTAATGATGTACATCTATCTTGGATCTCTCCATAAGGGCTCTTACTGCTCACATAGATGAGTCACATCTCTCAGTATGTATGGAGGTACTTGCTGTGAGCCCAAAGTAATTAAGTATCTCAAGACTGTCATACTTTCAGTTGTGCTAATACCTTAAAAAATCCACATCTAATTCCCAGGATCGCAAAATAAATTGATGCAGCTTGCAGACTACCCACCAGGCCAGTGGACCTGTTCCTGACCTTTAACTATGCAGATCGATGGAGTTCTTGTATATTGGCCAGACCACACGAAAGTCAAAGTCTGTGGAGAAGCAAGATATTGTATAAGGTCAAAAACCAGGTCATGGCCGAGATGGGAATGCCAATGAACTGAGCTACCTGTTGAGCAAAAAAAAAGAAGAAATAGCCGTGGTGAAGAGTACCCAAAGGTGGTTTTCCAGGTTCCCAGTCAGAAAGGAGACTGTTTCGCTAATTGGGTCTTAAAAGGTCTTTTCTATTCTGTTTAAATTCTTACAATATGCCCCTCACCGAGATATGAGGGTGTCTGTCTAAGGATGTCTCTCTTTTCATTCTTTTCAGCTGTGTTTATTTTCCTCCCTCCCCTCACCCATTCTTTGCAGGTTCATGAAGAGCATTCAGACCCCATGAGGGGGTCTCTACAGATCTCCTAAGAAGATTAAGCTCTCTGAATATTTCATGCCCCTGATTGACAGTTCTTGAGGACCTCTTGTAAGCCTGGCGCCCGTATTCTTGTTTTAAAAAAAAAAAAAGAGAGAGGGGGAGACAAGAAAATCACATCCACAGAAAAAAATTGATCCTATGGGCCCGACCTCTGCTGACGGAAGGCACTAGACAGAGGCAGCTCCTCCCGGACATCTCCCCCTCCTTTCCCTCCCGCCAGTCTCTACAGTGAAATAAAAGGAAGGTAATGGGATTTTAAGAGGCAAGGAGCAGGCAGAGGAGGAGGAGGTGGTTGTGCCCCCTCCCTTGAGCCCTAGTGCTGCGGCTGCCGGTCCCTCGAGAGCCATTGTGTGCCCTGTCGCCGGCTCCCGTTCTGCGCCGCGCCCGCCCGTTCCTAACGAGCTGCGGCCCAGCCGCCGGCCCTCATTAGGGGCTGAGCCGCGAGCCAGCTCCGCGCTCCCCGTTCCGCCCCATTAAGGGTTTGCCCCCTGCTTGACAGCGGGGAAAGGAAGCCGGCGACCTGTAAATTCTCATCAGGCTGCTTGAGAGCCTCCCTGCCCCCTCAGCCCGCAACAGGCAGCTGAGAAGTTTCTCCTTTCTTTTGAGAGGCAGGGCCAAGCAGATCTCCTCACGTGCTGGGTTTAGTAGAGGTTCCTTGGTGGAAACAGGGGCATGAGGATGAGGGGGAGAGAAGCAGAAAGAAACAGCTCTAAGGCCTTCTTACAGCTGGAGCCCAGTGAGATTTCCTGCTGCGCTTGCTGTAGATACCAGTGTCAGTCTGCAATGTCTTGTGTTCTTCTGCTCCATGCTCAGAAATGGGCACAGCTTCCTGCTAGCAAATTTATAGGAATCATCCATGGTGCTGGAGATACTGCACAATTATGACTGTGCAGATAAATGGAATGGTCACTACTGAGTGACCAACTTTTGCAGTTCTTTAACCTTTCCCTTGCTCAAGACTCCAGAGTTGCTGGACTCAGTTTAAAGTCTCCTCTTTGATGTTAGACTTGCCTTCTCAGCATGATTAATCTGCAGCCTAACACAAATCTCTGTTGAACTTGAACATCCTTTCTGTGTAGGTTCAGTGTTTCTGTGTAAGGTATGGCTGCATACTCCAGTGGTGGCACTTTAGACCATGGGAGTAAGGGACTCTTTGAGGTATATGTAAGATATTACATGTAAAAGACATAGGCAATTTTTTAAAGCATCTGTCGAGCCCATTAGTTATGCAATAATATCACCTTTTTTAAGTCAATTACTATTTTTACCAACTGATTGATGTTCCATTTATTTGCAATAGCCATCTTGGTGGAATGCCAGTGCCATTCCTCAACAGTGCTTATCCTGCCAGTGTTCTCTGGATGGGGTGTGCACCCTGTGTTGCAGCTCATTATTTTGGTTTGGAGGGAAGAGAAGAGCATCTCAGTTTTGATAACCATCACGTGATACCATGCACAAGATTGATATGCAAACAGAATCAAAGGAAGCTTTGGCTCTTGATTAGTCTCACACCACTGGTATTAAGCTTTATGAAGGATGGATTGTTAGGGCACAATATTGTCACCCCCAGTTTAGTCCTTGTGTTGGTTGTTACTCCTGGCACTGCCACCCTGTGCCCTGCCTGTGTACCTGGGTATGCTGGGCAGACAACAAACTGCTCCAGAGCAGTGCCAGTGGGTTTGGAGGAATTTAATCCACCCCTACTGAAATGAAAAGATGGGATGTGGACTAGATTTTCATCTTAAATGTAGCCACTGATATGAAGTGGAAAAACCTAGAAAGACTTCCTCATAACCCTGCCAGAGTCAGGAAGATGGAATCCTAGATCTGGAAACTTTTCTGAGTTTTGAAAGAGGGAGTACTATGTCCACAGTTTTCATGTAGTGGGTATAGTCTCTATAGACAAAATCTGAGATCTAAGGTCAGTGAAACCCTTTTAAAATCCAGTTCTGTAGTATAAGTTTTTCTGGTTCCTTAAAATCCTTTCCTCAGCTCCTTTGTCAGGCTGAGCAGAGCAGCTCAGAATGACAGAGCCTGAAAACAAAGCTATCCTTGAGTCATTCTCAGCTTCTGCCATGGTTTGCCCAGTCTCTCTCATGGACACAGAGAAGGAGCTTTTCAAAAGTGACTGAATGCCTCCCCACCCTCTCATCATTCCTCTTTCAGATGAGCAACAAATAAGCAGGGAAGGCTGAATTTTTCTTGATGGCAATCTGCTGGCCTACTCACAGATTTCTGCTTCTCATCAACCATACTTTTTCATCTGTAATTGAACTAGAGATGTTTTTTCTGGAAGGAATCTGCTGATGTTTGGGACTGATGGGGTGTATTCACTACCCAGCTCTGAGGTATCTTACCTGCATTGATACGATTCGGACACAAATCACACATGCTGTACTCCTGCTCCAAATGCTCTGGAGAAGCTTGTTTGCCTCCCTGTCTGCACAGAGACTTGAGGGAGAAATCCTTTCCCTGGCTTAGAGAACTGGGGTATAAACAGGCAGGCAGTAAAAATATCCTTCAGTGCCACAGGAGAACTCAAAAGATCCTTATGCATGCATGTGTTGAAATGGTCAAGGAGGTTTTGTGTCTTTTGCCAGGAGCAATTTCTATCTCTTCTATTAAGTGTGGTGCCATATAGAGCTTATTGATAATAGCATATTTTTCTGGACTAGTCCTAGGAAAATAGACCTCATCTTCTGTTTCTAGACATCTGATACATGCCAACATACTGCTCCGCAACACAGTCCTTAGCTCTCTACAGAACTGTGGAATAATACAAGTTGGAAGGGAGTTTTGGAGGTCATATGATCCAAGCTCAAAGGAGAGGGGAGAGCAGTTCAGAATCCTGCTCCATCCTTAATCCCATACATCCATCTTTTCCCATTAGGATTTCCAAGAGTCAGCATTGCTGCATTTTGCCAGCCCTCCCTGCTGGAGTGGCACTTCTGCAGTGGCTGTGGCCAAAGGAGGCTGTGTGACCTCTGTGTGCAGCTGTGGAACAGAGGTGGGCTGGGTTTGCTTCTGGGGTCTCAAAACTGGAAGTTCATGTCACTCATCGAAGTGGAAAACTGCACAAAGCTATAGTGCTAGGTATGTTAAAAAGTGGTTATCACAGTAACAGAAGGAGAAAACTAAGGGTTTACATAAGGAATAAAAAAATAGTAATGGATAATCTGTGTTCCTTTTTGAAATGCTTATCCAGGTTCAAAACCAGAGTGAAATTTAAACTTGGTTTGTAGGGTTCTGAAATTTCTGGATAATTTTTTCCATTTTAATTTGTGGTTAGGAGTAGAACCAGAAAGACCAAGATACCTCACAATTTATTCAAGCATTTGGAGTTGTGAGCAGAAGTAAAAATGTACTAGAAATCACACACAAGCTAATAATTTCCTGCAGGGTTTGGAGCTCAGTTTTGCACAGTTGGGAGGTTTGCTGCAGTTTGCAGTCAGGAGTGGGTCAAAACCAGGATCTGGGGTTGCAGGGAGGTCTCTGTGACTGGGGCCCTGTAAAGGCTTGAGGATTTTTTTCCCCATCAGGTTGCACTTGTTGCTCCACAGAGTCCAAAGCAGGTTGGGAGAGTCACTGCCTTTGCCTTCCCTCATAAGAAAAGATTTTTTACTGGATTTTACCAAAGGCCTTGAGGACGTCCCTTTGTTTGATGGAGTGAAGATATCAGCAGAGAGAAACACTGACCTTGTCATCCAAATGTGAGTTTTTCTATAGGAAACACATTTATGTTTGCAGAGACTGTGTTTTGCCTTGAAAAAGCTGGTTAAATTTGAAGTTGAAATCCATGAAACATTTTCATTTAGGCAGAGAGAGATTCTTTTTTAATCCACTTTGCCAATAGTGGGAGCTACAAATGTACTGTGACCTAATGCAGTGCCAGGCTGAGGTGTTTGGAAGCATGTGGGGAGGAAGGAGTTAAGGATTCTGCTCCATGAGCCATCCACAGCAGGGAATGACCCAGTTTAAAAGGGTTAACAGTATTTGGTTTTTCAGAACTATTTGTTATATCAAGTTAGTGCAGCAAAGGTCACCCAGGTCACTGTGCCTCCCCCTTCCCTTTCCATCCCCAGCCCCTGCTCCGTTCCTTGTTTCTCCTCTAATCCGATGACCTCAGACACAGCTCTTTCCTTATGATGTTCTTGACAGCATCTTCAGACAATGTGCAGCTCGATGCCAGTTGTCTTTCCCTTTTTCTCCTGTCCCTCAGGAGAAAACCTGGGATGCTAAAAGGCACTTTGTGCAGTGGGGAAAAGCCTCAGCAATTTGTTCTGTGGTTTTTGGACAAGAGTAGCTCAGAAAACAGTTCTCCATGTATATGCTCTGGTAGCATGGCTGTCTTTTCTTCTCAGTGTGTGTGTTTGGGTGCTTTTTCTTTATTTTGTGTATGTGTGTGATTAAATTCTCATTTATCTGCTGTTCTTTCTGGTCTCTTCCATCATGGTGTTGCTGACTGTGACTCGCTGAAGCTCTGAGCAAATGCTTTTTGGGAGTACAAATTAACTGTTTACAAATAGGAATGGAGAAGTTTGGCTGGAATTTGTCCTTGGGTTTAGTAACCACATGAGGTTAGATTTGCTACTGTAACTGAGAATTAAGTATGGAAAACCTTGGTGAGAAGGTTCTCGTCCTCATCCCTCCCCTCTGACCACCTTCTGCCAATCAAAGCTTCTCTTGGATTTTGTTCAATGTATTTTTATGTCCTATTTTCAGAGGTACTGAAGGCCTACAGAAAAGCAGAACCTCAGGTTCTCGGTGTCTTTGGAAATCAGACTGGAATTAGGCAATGACTATTATGCTTATGTGTTTTCCACCTTACCAGAATCACTATGTTAACTTTCTGTCATACCATCCACAAGGAATAGGATACAAAACACCCTAGCTGATATGAACCCAGGAAGTCTCATTTTCCTGCTTCCTCAGTTGCTTGTTTTACTGTGTTTTTTATTCTCCTCTCCCTGTGCCTCTTTGACATCCAGTCAGTTGATTTTTTAAAGAATGTTCCTTGCTTCTGATTTTATTGTGCTGCTCATTGTGCAGCCAGAGCCAGAGGAGTTACACTCACTGTTGGGGGTAAACTTAGTAGGGTAAACTTGTCCTTAGTAAAGGACAGTTTTTCTCCCTCTGCTATGGTTTGATTGCTTTCTGAGGGGTGTGCTTTGCATTTCCTAGAAGGGTGGGTGCAGTTCTCGATGTCCTTAACCTCCTGAGGAAAGTGAATGGTCACCAACAAGCTGCTGCTGGTAATGTTAAAGCTGTTTCTTGCAGCCTTCCCAGGGCTGGGGAACTGCCAGACCTCAGTGTTTTTAACAGATCTGAGGGATCAGTGAGAAAAAATGCCTGTGCATATTTGCTTGAATTGAAAAGCAAATTGCAACTCAACTGTGTGTGGCTTGCCTTTGCTTCGTGGTCGTATTCAAGTACATAAGGGTTATTAGCGTGAATGTTGATCAGAAAAGAAAGTTTAAGGCTGTGTCTTCTGTTAGAACTTTTTTATACGGTGAGAAAATCCAATTATATTTAGTTCAGTCACCACAAACTGATGTAGCAGGAGAGCAGAGCTTTACATTCAAAGTTTTGTGTAACTGGCAAAAGCAAAGTTCAAGTAATACTTTCCATTGTCAGCTTTTTCAGCTCCCAACTTGCTTTTCTGTTAATGTTATGAAGTCACTTTCCCAGTGGCATGACCTGTGACACGGGTAGCAATCAAAATTATTGTTTTGAGTTGCTTGCTGTGCGGGAGGAATTGAACAAATGGCAGTTCTGCATACAGTTTATGTTGGAGTTGGACTGGATGACCCATGTGGGTCCTTCCAGCTGAGAATATTCTGTGATTCCATGGAAAATGAGTTGAAATCATAAAAAATGTTGGCTAATGAACTTCTTCAGCTGAGCAACAGTTGAAACTCTTGGAAGAAAACATATTTTAAGTTTCACCTTCTTTAACCTTAGGTGGAACACTCCTGATGTTAGCCAGGATAGAACAGGTCTTGAAGCCAGTATCTGTATGTTTCAGAGCTTTCATCCAGATTCTCTGGGAGAGTTTCAAATCCTTCCTTCAGCACCTGCTTCAGGATTCTGGAGAGTCAGGGCATTGCTGTGTCATTTATTATGCAGTTCTCTCACCACTGGCCTCAGCATGACAGGTTTTTGGAGGCATGAATGTGATGGAGAAAGGGAGTATCTGGAGGCATGGAACCCTTCCGAGTTTTTGTGGTTTTGTTTGGGTTTTTTTCTTAAAGAAAAAGGCAAGACCCTCTTCTGTCATTGCAACACTCGTCTTACCCACCAAGTCATGTAGGCCAAAGGACACTGTAACAGGGACATTCCCAGGAACGGAAGATGCACAGTTTCTGTAGCAGGGAAGAGAGCATCAAAATAGGAATGGAAATTGGCAGGAGAAGCTCGGAAAGGCCAAAAGTTTCCAGCTCAGAGAGACAGTGAGAGAGGAAGTCAGCGAGTGCGAAAGGATTCCCTCTCTCCCCACTTCTCAGCCCCCACCCTCTGTCCTTCCTCCACACCCCACCCGGGGAGATGGGAGAAGAAACTTGGCAAGCCATCTTGTCGCCAATCAATCTGTGGTGTAACAATTAGCACTTAAGCAGCACTCACGCTAAACACAGGCTCAGAAAACACTTACAAAGGAAAAGAAAAAACCCTTAAACCCCAACACAACAACAACAGGGAAAGCTGGAACAGATCAATGCCACGCCAACCAGGAGGCACCTAATACCCCATTATTGACGAGGCCGATAGCGCTTTAAGTGCGTGCTCTCCATGCTGAGCAATTAGTCGCAGGAGCAGTGCGGTGGAGGCAGCTCCAGCACAAGAACGCACCCCCTGCTGCCCAGCGCTTCCCCAAGAGGTGTTTGATGACAGCTTCATTTGTTAGCGAGATCCCAATAGCTGCCGGCGCCGGCATCCTTCCCATTACGGAGCAGAGTGCGAGGGGAGCTGGGCAGTGGGTGCGCTCCCCCCGCTCCCCCGGCCTGCGGTAACAGAATACAGTAGACACGGAGTCTGTCTGTGCGCTGCCTAAATTGATTGTAATGGCTTTCTTAACGTGCTGAAAGAGCCGACTGTTTTCTCGCCTCGAAGAAAGGCTGGAGGAAGGAGGAAGTGACTCCAGCGGCTGCGGCACAGTGGATGAAAGTAAACTTTTGTTTAGTAAAAACCAGCCGACTGCAGACTGTCTCTGGCCTTTCAGCTGGCTCTCAGCAACACTGTGTTTGAGAAGAAAGGGGAGAGGGAAGGGACCAAACTGTCAGCTTCCTGCCTTGGCTCTTGCTGCCGTGCTAACCCTGCTCGTCTGGCTGCACCTCCCAGAAGCACGCTGGAAACCTCTTCATGCAGGGAGTCTGGTTCCAGAAGGTGCCTGTAGGGTAGGCAAGGCTTTCCAAGGGAATTCATGCACAGGAACAGTAGGGCATATGTGCTTTTAAATACATGGCTAGGCTGAGGCTTACCTCAGAAAGGTGTGCTGAGCTTCCATAACAGCAGAAGCTAAGCCAAGCCTGGACAGGATATGGCCTTCTGAAGAGTATCCAAACAGCATCTGTTATTGATAAGCTGTGTTTATCTGGAAGCCTGGAGCCATCCTGAGACCTCCCAAGTGGAGAGACGTGTCCCAGGTCAGACTGTCTGTGCAGCCAGATGAAACCATCCATCGGTCAGTCACACCTGGTCACCAGAGCAAACCAGCAGGTGCCACTCAGGGACTCCACTGTCCTCAGGTGTGCTGCAGCCTGTCCTGCTAATCTTTATTGCATTGGTGCCTAAACTGGCTGGGAGCTGCCCAGAGGAACCCAAACACTTCTGTCCTAGAAGAATCAGTGCGTCACACCTGAGCAGCCTTTGGCAACAAAATAAACCAGGTGACACGCAGATGTTCAGGCTTTCCTGAGAGGCAGCGTGTGTTGTAATAGCTCCGTACAGGAACCTGCTCAGCCAGTGTGGGTCTGGGGTACCAGAGGCTCATCTCTGGAGATATGCTTTGGTTGCCTCTTCTGTTTCCATGGAATGAGTCTCTTAGAGGTACCACAGACTGACAGGCATGCCAAAGGATGCGGAGGCCCAGACACATGGTGTGCAGGTACTGCCATAGTGTGAGGAAAGAGGGAGAGAACTGAAGTTCTCCACTGTTGTGTCACTCAGGTTGCAGGTGGCCCCATACCTTCCCACCCTTGCCTAGTTTCAAACATGTATTTATTCTCGAAGTTAGGTCTTGTGAGTAGAGAAAGGGGCTGCAAAGTACAACTTCTCATGCTGCTGTAACCAGAAGCTGCTCTCTGCTGCTGACCAGGAGGCTTTAAGATGATGCCAGATGGGGCCATTAGAGCTGTGCAAACAATAAGGAACACATAGGGGAGTCTGTTAATGGGTTGCTTTTGGAAGCATCAGCTGGAGCTGCTGAATGGGGCACATGACCTATTTAAAAAAGCCACTTGAGAAATCTGTCTGACTGCTGAAAGGGGATTTCTTACCTTCCCTGTTTATGCCAAGCCACTAAGGATCTGACATGCTGGATGCTTACACACTCCTGTGTTTCCAGCCTTGCTCACTTGCCAATACACTTTATGGCTCGTGCTCTAAAGCTCTGAGATTGTGGGCTGGAGGAAGTGTCCCAACCACGTTCTGGGCAGGGGGGAAGCCACATTTAAGGAGATGGCTTCCATAGAAGTGTTGTTTGATTATCCCTTCTGCCCACTGGTAGTGCAGATTCTTTCCATGGTTACAAGCCAGCATTTTGCATGGAGAACAAGCAGCATGGTTAGAGGTGGCTGACAGAACGCTGTGAGTGCAGAAGTTCCTTGGCCTTAAGTCCTGGTGGGAGCTTATGTGATCAGAAATTGTGGTATAGCTTGGCAAAACTCTAAATTTCAGCTCACATGAGGATCAGCTACTGATCCACTTTATGAAGGGAAATGCCTCTACCTGCAGTGGCCAGAGGAAAAATGATGTGATGGAGGAAAAAAAATACAGATATGCTCCTTGGCAGAATCCAGATCTTAAATTGCTCCAGACTGTGAAGGTATTTTCAGTCAATCTTTTGTGGAAGAATACTCCAACGTTGTGGCTTGAATTTGAGCCCAGGGAGCTGGTGATTCAGGGGAGCATCAGTTTCACATTGTGCTCTGTATGCTTCCTCATTGGATTGGGTTTAAAAGAGGAGGATTCTCTGAGAAACAGAGAACAGTGGTTTCTCAATTGAAATTTGACTCACTCTGCTCAATCTTTACTGTTTGAAGCACAGTCCTGTGATTTTATGATGGGCAGATCAGTCATCTTACAGTGCCATTCAACCCAGATGGAAGCTGCAGGAGAAGGGTTGAGTATTTGTTCTCTTGCAAGGGAGCAAGACTTGTTCTCTTCAGATTACCCACCCCTGATTGGTGCAACTGTATTTATTTCATAAACAGTACAGTAAAAGGTGTTGATCTTGCTGAGATAAAGGAAACAAGACTAAAATCTGCCTTGGAGAACACCTTTAGGAAAAGCATGAAGTGAAACATTACATTTATGTCTATCTTACCAGTTTGACATAGATATAAATGGGACTGTGTGGTTTGCATTGTGTGTTTTGTCAGATTCTCAGGAATTCGGTGGCTGATTATTAAGCTCAACTTGGACACAAGCTTGGAATATTTTATGTGGCAAAATCAAATCTGCAACCCCTTCAAACTGGTAGTGTTTTCTACTGGTGTGGCAAACAGAAAATTTCACTTTGCCAGAACCTCCTGGAACTTAATATGTCTCCCTTCAAAGGTGTTTTCTTCAGTTTTCATAAGCAGCAGTAAAGAAAAGCTCCTTGACTAGGGAACTTCCCACATATGATCATTTTTTCTTGCTTTGGCTGTAGCCAGGAGAGGGAGAAAAATCAAGTCTAGTTGTTAAATCTCTAACAGTGTGAATATGTCATTCTGCAAACCCTTCAAGACCCTTGCCTGTGCCTGGGAACCTTTCCCATCTGACAGGAAACATCTCCTGAAGGAAAATCAACTTGAAGTGTTTTCTCTCCCACTTGCCACCTTCCAACTTTGGTTGCTGAGAGAAGAGAAAGGCTTTTAACACCATGCAGTGACCCAGCCCTAAGTACAGTCTCCTGGAGTTGATCTAGCTGGGGAGACAGGAGGTCAGCTGTAGGGGCCAGGAAAAGTGAGAGAAACCATGTCAACAGGCTGCTCCCACCGTGTCTGAGTGCTGAATGATGAGCGGGTGACACGGGAGAAGGAGCCGGGGTGCTCACCTGGAAAATGTTGTGGGAAGCCTGTCATGGATGTTTAAGTGCTGACAAGATGTGTTGGAGATATTCTTGCAGTGCATTTAGGATAAAGGTAACCTTTCCTGTGGGTCCTGCTTCGCAAGGGAAGCTGCTGCTCTGGTTCATAGACGGGGGACAGCAGCAGCTTGATGAGGGGGACTGAAGTAATTTTTCAGTATGGAATATTACTGCTGTATTTATGTAAGGACTGAAAGGGCAGGGGATGGTGGGGGTTTAATTCTGCCATTCCTGTACTCCATAGGTGTGATCCCAAATCAGGTAAAACCAGCAAAACCACATTTTGCCCAGACAGATTTTGAAGCAGGCTCTGCTTCAGGAATGTCTCCAGCTCAGTAAATCCTTTGATCCAATATGTGACTTCTTTATGAAAAAAATACCCATGGGATGAATCAACTGCTTTCCATGTGTGCCTTTCAGCGGTGAATTGTATCCCACGTTACCTCCAGGGATGTTGCAGATGAGGCTGGAGGTGGCATTGAGCAAATCTGATACCAAGGACTTGTGAGTAGCTCTTGAAGGGAAAGAATTTGCTTTTGGAATTAGATTTTCTATAGTGAATTGTCTTAAAAAACAACATCTTGGTGGGTCTTGTCATATACTTCCCAAAGCCTCGTCAGGGTACACACAGGGAACAAAAAGTGCCTTGCAAAGAGCCTGATTCTGGTGTCAGTTAAATTGCTGAAAGGAACTGACTTCCTTGCAGTTTTCCTACCTAGGACATGATAAAGAACAACAGAACCAGATCCTGATCTGCAGCAGAGTGTTTTCATTGATCTGTTATCAACATTTCAGTGAGATCAGGATTAAAAATGGACATTTTCTACTACTTACTTGATGGCAGAAGTTTGACTCTGTCATTGTTTCTCTTCTTTAGTTTGTTTCTCACACTGTTAATTGCTCGACTTCTGTCCTTCTGCAAGAGTCAGCTGGGAGAGCTTGGTAATGTTTAGCCCTTGAGCCTGACCTTCCAATCAATGCAAAGTCCAAAGGAGAGGAAAGAGTTGTAACTGAATTTAATTGGGGTCGTCTTTGCCCATCAACCTCTTCCTCCTCAGCACCTGGGGGGTTTGAGCTGGGCCCCAGTAACTGGTGGAGAGGAGAAGATATCTCCACGTCAGAGCCGGGCAAGCTGTCACTGAGGCTTAGGGAGAAGACAAGAGACGGTGCCTGCAGGAAACAAAATGGTTCCCACCTGTCCAGAGCTAATGAGGATGTTTCCGACATCAGTGAATATTTCCTGAGCACAACAAAGAGCCGAGAAACTTCACAACCCACTCCTGAACAATCAGCAAGTACAAGAGGTGGAAGACAGAAGTGAAAGCATTGGGGAATAGAAATGAAGATGAAGCAGGGAGGAATAGGAAGGAAAGGGAGATAATTGAAGAAGGGAAAGAACTAAAGAAGGAAAAGAGAAAACAGAACACATGGCAAAAGAGAGAAAATGAGGATGTCTGGATGGAGCAGGGAAGAAATAGAGGAGGAGGTGTAAGTGTCCTGAGATGAGAGACACTGAGAGCACATTGGAAATGGACCAGAAGAAAAAGCGCTAAAGGAATGTGGAAAAAAGCATCAGCAGGTGGAGAGTGCTTAACCCACATCCTTTTCACAGAACAGCTTGAGAAGCCTGAAGTGATGAAGGATGGGACATAGTCTCTAAGAGGAGTCTTGGGTCTAGAGAAGTTGAGGGAAAAGAGGGGAAGAAAGTATTTCTGGCATGTAATACTTTTAATTTTACTCTTGGAGTGTTCCTTTGTGTCAGCATCTCCAGGAAAATCCTCAGTCTTGACATAAAGCAAAAGAGAATCCTTTTTATGCGTTGCACAAACTGTGAACATCAACTACAAAGTGCCCAGCTGAGGCAGTTCTCTCACCTGAGACTTACAGAGAGAAGCCAACAGCTGATGTAGTTCTGTCCAGGAACATGTAGCACTTCATTAGCTGCAGCAGTAAAACTATGGGTTTATATCTTTTGAAGATGATTCATTCTCACTGCCACACACTATTCTTTTATCCTTTCTCTGCAACAGAATTACTATTGAAGCACCAAGAGGTCCTGCTCACAGACTGGGGGTGTTACCTTTCCCAAGAACTGATTTTATTATTGACCATTTTACATGTGCTGATATTGCTTTAAATTCTATGAAAAAAATCTTACTTTCGAAGATTACTTCTTCCTTTCCTTTAGTATCAGATATCACATTTGAAAGTTCTTATGTGTAGCAGTACTTGGAATAACCATGCCATACAATGTCCCATCAAGGGTGTGATTAATCTCATTTTGGTCCAGCTTTCTCATGATCCTAGAGATCACCAGAGCTCTGCTGTAGGCAGTAAGAGCAGATCAGCAGCTCCAGAGCATCATTCAACTCATGTTAAAATAGGTGTTGAAGTAGAAATTGTTCCTATCCAGAGTCAGCCTGGCCTATTAAAAACAGGAAGACACTCGAATCTACACAAGAAGGACAAATATTTATGTTGGTGCTAAGTAGCTGTTGTCCTTCACGAGTTTAAAAATAAAATGAAAGCAGAGTATTCCATCAAAGTGCGTCCTGTTGCAGCACTGGGAGCAGTGTGTTATGAAACCACATACAAAAGCTAAAACATTTAAGAAGGGAATTTTAGATTAACTGGGAATACATACAAAACTTTAAATTTAATTTTGTATCAAAAATGATGGAATTTTGGTTTTATCAGATACCTGCAAAGTCAGACCATTACAGCAGAGCTGTGCAGTGCTGTAGTTGTACAGACAGTCAGGTCTGCCAATTACCCTGCTCGTTTCCCAGCATTTGCCAGTGGCCAAGAGCAGGGATGGGAACCCACCAGCTCGTTTCCTGCTCAGGTTTGGTTCTGAGCTAAAAACACATTATTACTGTTCCATTTCCCTCAAAGATGCTGGGCTCCCCTGCGAGATGCCAAGGGCTGGATTCAGGGAGGGCATTCCCTGGAGCTGTAGCAGTCACAGGGAACAGGCACAGCTGAGCCCTGGGGAGGTCAAAGAGAGTTTCACCGCCCGAGAGTTTCAGTCTCTCAAACTTTCTAACAAAGACTTTGGGGTCTCTCTCCTGCGCAGCCTCTTCTGCCCCGTGTGCTGCCCTGCCCCTTTTCCCTCGGAGGAAGGGTGTGCTGATGTAAGTGGACAATGCAGGGAGCCCATAGCGGGGTGGGGAGAGCCTGCAGGAAATCGCCTGCAGCCAGAGAGGACACAATTACTGCCCCAACTGTCCGGCCAGGCCTAGCCAGGAGACTCCACTTAATGTAATTGAGTGTGAAGGCAGGCTGGAGACACTGCACCCGCTGCCTCAGCCCCTCCTGCCGCAATAGAGACACTATTGGCTGCTAATTGGCGCCAGTGGGCTCCTGCTAATTGTGCTCATGTCTTGGGCTGAGGACAGGCATGTGAAGGATGAAGGGGTCTGCTGGGAATAGGAGGAGGGGAGGGGCAGGGAGACAGTGGTCATACAAGTTGGAACAGGGCTTTAATTTCATATCAAATATTTAAGTAAGTGAGTGGAGGATCTGTGAACTCTCTTTGTGGTAACCCACAAAAGGCCGTGGGGAATAGCATCCCCCTCACCCAGCCCAGCCATGAGCTGTCTGAAGGCCTCTGCTCCTCTTCCTCCTTAGCTTTGTTTAATTAATTGGGAGAATTGCTAACGATCCTTTATTCTTCTTCATACCTTCTCTGCTTTCTTCCATTGCTTCTACTTCATGTTTTATTTCAAATATGCAGCTTTTCCAAATCTGGGGCCATCCAGTATTTACACATGGAAATTTTGGCTGAACAGAATGACAGCTAAGGCAAAGATCAGGCTCATTATCCTGAAACGGGAGAAGGTCTGATTTGTGCATGCAAGGCCAGGATTAGCAGTGGGGACTGTGTGGTGTTGCTCCTTGCAAACATCCAGTCAGACTTCTGGAGATGGACCTTTGCACATATCAGGTGTCAGTAAGACATATGTTCAGAAATACTCACTTGGGCCAGGACCACCAGTTCAGATGTGAGTTGTACCTGCATGCTGTCTTGATTCTAAGATTTTAGTCTCAAAAATGGGCAGGGAAAGTCTAAGCTGTGCTGTGCTGGAAGCAGAGCTCCTGCAAAGAGATGACGTGGCTGTGATGGTGTGCTGGTGTGCTGGTGAAGGGGGAGTTTGGTACATGGGACAGTGCTCTTCATTCTACCCGAGGTGAGTGACTTTAGTGATAAGGCACCAGCCTTTGACACATCCTGGGAACAAGCTGGCAATGTTGGGAACTCTGCTGGAAGTTTTGGCTGCCACCATTTGTTTACAAAGTCTGGGTAATAGAAACTTGCATGTGCTTGACTTGGGGATTGAGGTGCAGCCAATTTCACCTGAATTCAGATCCCATCTCTCAGATCCAGGTGCTGCATAGGTTTGTCTTGAGCTGAAGGTGGAAGATTTTCAGATGTTTTAGACTTTTCTCCTTTCAGTGTCTTAAAGTGATTTAGGTACTTGTGCCTTGATTTTGAAGCACCTGGAACCTTGTGATGCAGTTTTGTGACTGATTTAAGACAATGTGACTGAGGGAAGCATCATCCAGAGGTACAAGCTCATCCTGCCTGGGGGTTCCTCTCATCTCAAATAACTCTGTGATTGTGAGTCGCATTTGAAAACAAATCTCCTCATTCCATTGAAAGCAATTGTTTTCTTCCTTAGGTTACTGCTAATTTTCAACATGATCCAGGTTTTTATATGGATCATTCCTTCCCAAAGAAGATGTAAGGAAAGGTGTGATCAGGGGAGAGAGAGAGAGAGCAATGATTAGTGTCTTATTTTTATTAGAAATCACAAGATGTTCATGTCCCCCAGTTCCTCCTCAAAATGGACCATAATTGCAAAAATCATTTGGGTTTTGCAGTGCTTTACCAAACAATGCATAAATAACTTTAAACTTGAGCTGTTATAATTGTGTTACGTTTGTGTGGTGTGTAACACAGTGATGACTTGTTTGGCCTCAAGGCACTGCTGCTATAAAATGTTCAGTATTAAATAATAATTGCAGAAAGTACTTTAATAGGCTCTATGGGCAGGATGTTCCAAATACATCTATATCTCACAGGCCAGTGAATTCAGATAACAGTTTCAATCTAAAATTAAATTTTAATGTACTGGTATCTGGGCAATTTTAAGCTTTTTATAAATTATCACAATGTGCAGATTCTTGGGTGAAAGGCTTATGCATCCAAAGTTCTCTGCCTCTTTCTTTCTCTCAAAATGTAATCCCACAACTGATGTATGAGGCCTTTAAACTCCTCTGACAGCACGTCACTTTTACTAAGGCAGGCACAAAGTGAGTGAAAGCTCTGCAGTGATTTGTTTCAAAACCTAAGTTCCAGATCCCAAGCTCAAGATCAGTTCTGTTTTACAGTCAAAATATGCCTACCTCTTCCACAAAGACACCACCTTCTAGAACATGGCATCCTTAAGAGAGCCTGTAAGCTTTGGAGAAAAGCATCGTAGGTCAGGGATGGGCCAGACTTGTACCGGCTACAAAAAGATGCTGTCCATGGCTTTCCTTTCTCTGCTCATTTTTCCTCTTCAGAGGAGTTCATGGCTTGTGAGGGTTCATCAGACCCTCAGATGATGTGGCACTTATTCTAGGGCTGCTGATGGATCCTACAGGGTGTACAAAGTACCTTTAGCACCAGAGCTTCAATTCTGCTTACTAATTGCTTGTTCTCCTCATCCCTCTGGATCTAACTCTGCAGTGCAGTGCTGAGATAGCCAGGCTAGCCCCTAGGCAGCTAAGAAAAAATGCAGTGGCCTGGTTGGTGTGAGCCCTTCTGACACTGTGCTCATGTTCTTGTCTTTCCTTCCTTTTATTGGGAGTTTGTGCTTCCCTTTGAGTCAGCACTGGTGATCTCACAGAGGGGCAGTAAATCAGCTCACTGCTCCAGCTGAAAGCTTAGATACCTACGTTTTTTTCCTTTTTTTTCTTCTAGTTTTGCTATGCTTGTTTGTAAGTCAGAAAGCTGAGCTGGTTAGTTGGGAGGCAGTAGGATCACTAGTGCTGGTGGAAAGGAAGGAGCAGGAATGTGTAGTTTGGAGCACTGAGACTGTCCCTTTGTAGTCTTTATTTGGCTTAATCCAGCCAGATGGAGTTTGTTTAATCCCGTGCCCTCTTCTTGACCATATTATGGGGATCATATCACAGAGGGCCATGTTCATTGAGATCAGTTTTGAGTAGATCTCTCTCAATCTATTGTAGAACTGAGATGATGTCACTAAAAGAGCATAACAATGTGCTGAGAGGGATCTCCTTGATGGATCTGAATCAGGAGAGTGTCAATGGCCTGATGGCTCAAGTGCTTCCAGCTGGGCATGGCCTGGTGCCTTGCTGAGAAGGAACGGACCTTCTGAACATGCTAAATGAACATCAGCTAAATATCTGTAGGGCTGTGGGGCCTTGGGCAGGGTCTGTGCAACACTTGTGTCCTCTGCCAGCTTCCAAGTGTGCAGCACAAGAGACTAAGCCCAGTTCTCTCCCACATACCATAATCCATATCTTCAGGCATGGAACTCCCCTTTGGCATCATGCTGATGGACCTTTGCATNGAGGGGGTTATTGTGAGAAAACAGATGGTGCATTTGATTGTTCTCTGAACTGGGAAGCCAAGAAAAGCTGCCATTCTATTAGGATGTAAGTACCAGCAACTGCTTCCTCACTTTTACTGGGTTATACCCCAGAACAAAACTATTCCAGTCCCTCCTCACCTCAGAGGCCCTGAAATCGGGGCTTTAAGCTGAGGACAAGGTGGTTTCTTCTCTGGTTGTTTGTCTTCAATAGGTCGGTGCCAAGTGTAGGAAACTGAACTGTTCTATCAATTTGGGTCTTATTTTTCTTCCTTCAGAGGATTTCTACATTTTACGTTGCAGTGCTGCTTTGAAAGGCAGCTGTGACCAAAGAATACAGGGAGGAACCCAGTTCTGCTGGCTTCAATTGCAGAATGCTTTTCCTTTAAAGCCTCTCCCTCCACCCCATGCCTTTTCTCTGCACACACTTTAAGTGAACTCATTGGTGCTGAAAGAGATTGGTTTGACAGGCTTGATGATTCACACCTTCTGTTCAGCTTCCTACTTCAAACCAGCCCAGGCTGAAAGAGGGGAGGTCAACAGCTTTAATGTAAGCCTGTGATTACTGCAATTCTTACTGGGTAGGAAGTATCTGAATCCAAGACCTCCCTCTTCCATTAGGCAGTGGAAGAATTTGCACCCTGTGTGTGATGTTGGTGCGACATTGAACCTAGACCCCAAAGTGTGTTGTGGTGTCTGGCTTCCCTTTTGGACACAGCAGTTGGCACCGAGCTGCTCAGTGTGGGGTGCACCACTGCTGTGAGGCTCGCTTGCACTGCATTGCAGTCAGAGCATTTTTACATGGTAAACAGCTATTAATTACTGCTGCTGGAGTGTTAGTGCACAAAAACACTCTCCCTCAAAGCTGGGTAGGCAGCAAGAGTGCCAAACGTGGGTGCATGTTAATGACCAAGGAGCTTATTAGCTTCACTTGCTACAGGATGGAACAACTGAGGTTTCCTGAGTGTCTCTGCAAACCCATAAAGTGAAAATGCATCTCTGTACTCAGAGCAAGAAACAACACAACAAACACAACCCTGCATGCAAGGTCACCCAACCCAGCTGACTGATGGACAATCCCTCCAGAACAGGCAGAACATTTGCCCTTCTGAAGGTACAGACACCAAGGTACAAAGTGTGGCACTTATGTTCCTTGGTTTCAGCACTGGTTGTAGGAATGTGACCTCCCAGAAATTACCTTGTGTCTGTGTGCACCAAATCCTGCCCCAGTGTGTCCATCCCTGTACTTACCACAGAAATGCTGATGGCCACGTGCAGCACACTGTCACAGCACACATAGTTTTGCCTTTCTTCATCAAAATAAAAAATCCCATTGATTTTTACTTTTCATGCTTCCGTTACCAGCTCCTGCTAACAACTGCCACTGCTGTTCCTTATCAATATTTGATGAGTAGGGTGAGGTGGAATGGAGAAGCCCTGTGAGTTTCTCCTTCTAAATGGTCTCTGTGAGGGTTGAGGTTTTTGTGGCTTATGTTTATTTGCTCTGTCTGTTTTACTCAGTTGGTTCAGGTCCTGAAGGTGACTGCTGCTAAATGATTGAATAGAAATAGGACATCTCTCTTCCCCCACACCCTCTTCTCTCTTCATGCCTTTATGTCTCTGTTTGCCGTCTTGAGTAGGCTCATGGATGATTTTGTGGGCTTTTGAGTTTTTATATCCTTGATGAAATTCATCAACAGTAGAAGGTCAAGCAACACTTATCTGTATGTAGCCAACATAACTTTTCCTTAACTAGTTTTTCCCAGGCTTTATCCAGCTCAGTGTTCTCAGGAAATGAGCTCTCACTTCTAAAATGATCTTTCAACTCACAGAATTAATGACCGCCCTACTACCTTACTAAATTGTGCCTAAAAAAAGGAGTCACTCCAGAACAGAGTAGCATGCCTTCAGGACATGTCTCTGAGTTGTAACTCTTCATTTATTCTTCACTTGTTATAATGAAGAAGCTTCCACAGTACCTGAGAGAGAATCCTTTTTTTTTTTTTTTGTGCTTAGGCAGCTATTAAAACTTACTCTGTGGATGTGAGCTTATGTCAAAATAAGGTCAAAGGCTCATTCATTACTGAAATGAGAACTCAGTGCTTTGCTTCAAGCAGCATTTCTGCAAATACTTTTAATTCTAAAGAACTAGTTTGAGTTTATGGGCATGGAGTTCTTGAGGGCCATAACAGAGAGGGCAGTACATGGACCATGAACCATCATTTCAATGAGCTCAGTGGTAAGAGAGGATATTTGAGAAGCAAACAAGGCTCAGAAAATGCAGCAAAGAGAGTGTGGAAGCCTGGCCCACTGTGAATGCTGGGCTCCCAGGGCTGGAGAAACAGGCTTCCATCTCTGCAGCCTCTGCATCTGCCACCTGATTTCGGGTTCGTGAGCACAGGCACTCAGGTTGGCAGCTGCAGGATAATCCCAGCAGCTGTGATCAGCTGGAATGTGCTGATGGCATCCAGAACATGGGAGACCCACCAGCAAACACAGGCTGCTGCCAAGGTATTGCTGGGAACAACCCCATCCCCGTTCGCTGAGATTTAGGCTGCAAGAGCTCAATGTGGGGAGACAGGGATTTATCATCAGTTAGGCTGGATGTAGCCTCAGGAACTCATCTGTACCTTCTGAGATTTCAACAGGGGAACAACTGAAGGAGGAACTTGCAAGGCTAGAAAAAACACTTGTTTCTACTGTAGCCATCAATAGCTTTATAGGAGTGACTGGCAAATGACTTAAAGATCTGCATAAGCCTCATAATCACATGAGGTGAAACATTGGTTAAGGAAAACCAATGTATGCTTCAGTTCATGGTAAAAGAAAACAATTCAAGGAAAGAGATTTTGTATTAAGCAAAATGCTTTTTGCCTCATTTTAATGTTGTTTTTTTCATCTTGGTATGGTATACAGTTTGCAAGTTAAACAAATCTTGGCTTTTTTGGTGGCTTCATTTCAAATTGAAATACCTGGGGATATCTTCCAGTTTCATGATTCTGTTCCTGTGGTGGCAAAGTGCAACCTCTCCTTGTTCTGTGCTGTTCTCTGACCATAAGGACCTCCTTCAAATGAGCATTAAAAGTCATGTGGGGGACACCGTAGGGATGCAGGTAAGTGACTGAAACATCTGCAAACGTGTAGGAGGCAAGAGAAAACATGAGCACGTGGCACCAAGTGCCTTCAAATACATCACCAATCTACTGCAAGACAAGTAACAAGAGACAGAAAGGCAAAAGCTGGGCAAAGCTCTTGGGATGGCAGCTTTTCCATGGCAAGGCATAAATCTTGAGCTTGTCTGATGTGTGCTGTGAAATGCTGCTGGGTGAACAGAAAGAAGGAATTCTGTCTCTCAGAATATAACTCTTGCCAAGTTCCTCAGGGTGACACAAGCGTAAGCAACATGCAGAATTCTTTGAGTTGTTTTGTTTGTTTGATTTGTTTGGGGAATTTTTCTGTTTCTTAGTTTTCTCTTTTTCTTTTTCTTTTTCTTTTTCTTTTTCTTTTTCTTTTTCTTTTTCTTTTTCTTTTTCTTTTTCTTTTTCTTCTACTGCTTTTAACTCTGCTCTCTTGCCCTTCTTATTTCAATGATTTCAGGATTACTGGTGTCCAGAATTCAGCTCTGGGCCATCTGGAGACCCTCTGCTGCAGCATCATTAATCCCATACAGGACAGGTTGGCCATACTCATTTCACATCTACAGATGTTGACAAATCTGATTATCCATCTCCTGTACAGGTCTTACAGAAAAATTGTAGCTGAGTCCTTGGAATTTAGTGAAAGGACTTAAGAGTTGCACAGACTTTGAAGCTTTCTTTGGACTCAGTTTAGGATTCAAAGCTGTTTGTTGGGAGGTCTGGAGGCCTTCTTCCAACTTCACATGTAGGTCTCCTCTAGTGAGATGTTCTTTCTGTGTGGTGACTGTGGGCTCTGTGAGCAGTGTGAGGGCAGTGAGCAGTGCTGGGATCAGGTGTCCATGTGGGATCAGTCACACTGGGATGCCAGCTTAGCTTTAGAGTGTTGGGTTATGTCCTCTATTTTTCTCTGTTTCTTGAACCCAAAGTCTGCTCTGGATAGATACTCCAGCTTATTCTTCTCCTTAGTCTTGCACCAAAAGCTCTTGGGCAGCACATGCACAGGTTGGTGTGGGCACCACACAGAGCTCTGCCCTGATTCTGCCCCGGGCACTGTGCCCAGAGTCCATTCCCAGTGACAAAGCAATCCAGTTCTGTCTTCCAGACGGGTTTAACAAACCACAACCTTTCTGTAAGAGAAAAATGATCTCTCTTCATTTGTAATATCTTTCCTAAAATGTGCTGTACAATCATGTCTCTAAAATATATGAGGCGACAGAGCAACTATATTGAAAAATAGCACATACTTGGCCAGTTTTGCTAATAAGGAAAATATACAGGTCTGAATATGACAACTGTATGTGTTGAAATATATTGAAAACATATTTGGATCATTCCACATAGACTGAAATATTGAAAACTGGCCAAATCTGTAAAATATTTAAGTCTGTGTTTTATATATTATATATTTAAAAACCATTTTCACAAATAGATAGCAAGGAACGTTGCTACAAAGATGTGGGAAATACTAACCAAGTTTTATTTTTTCCTGATGGGAAGCAGTGCTCACGGATGCTGTGTCGTTACAGACACTGTGGTAAGAGTTAACCTGGCTGCTGGCTCATAATTTGTGTGCTGGGCTCAGCACAGGGGTCCATTGATCTTAATAGAGACCACTCAGGAACGGGGAATTCCAACAGGAATGGCTCCCTCGGCATTGCTGGTGCTGATTTAAGTCTGAGCATTTCTTCCTTTGCAGTCTCTTTGGATTAGCCTGGGAATGGAAGGGAGAGTGGGAGCGAGAGGGGTTGTGATAGCTCTTAGATGGAAGAGCTTGCAGTTTCTAGAGAAATGAGAAATTTCTGGAGGCTGAGAATTCAGGCAGTGATATGACCCCACAGACAAGGCAGTTGTCCTGCCTTTGCATGAAAACAAGGATCTCCATTTATTGTTAGCTCCTGCTGGCATTCCTAAGCATTCTCTAGCTAAGTCCAGAGAGGCCCTGGATCCTCTGGGAAGAGGGTCCTGTCCTGAGGTGACTGAGGTGCTTAGGAATGTCAAAATTGGAGTCATGGTTGTTTTATACTTCCGGGATCCCTTGTGCCCTGGAGATGAGCTGCTCTGAGTGGTGTCCTTGTGTTCTGAACAGCATCAGCCTGCTGAGAGCTGGAACACCTCAACATCCCTAATGAAAACAAGGAGCAAACCAGAATTCTCCTGAAAAATAAACAAGCTCACTTCCATGACCTCTTCTTGACCTCCCAATGAGGTGCTAATTAGTAGAGGATTAGCACCTCTTCTGTATCACAATGCACTCAGCCAAGGAGCAGGAGGTGACAACACTCAGCACAAAATGCAAATCCAGAAGAATTAGTCCAAGGGCAAGAGACAAGTCCCAAAGTTAAGAACAGAGAAACCTTCTCTGCTGTGAGTTGAACCTGTTGTCAAAAAAACGTGCTGAGTTACTGCCTTTTGGAGGAGTTAGGCAGGAATGGAATCTTTATTTCCCCCTTCATGATAGGCAGTATGCAGCTTTTCCTAATTTGACTTCACAGTTCAATAGAGATCATTTTTTTCAGTGTGGCTGCAGCGATAGCAACATGAAAAAGGGCTTATTAAAAATTAATTGCACCAGCAGAAGTATCTCTATGTATCTGTGTCTGTGTTGGAATACCATCCCCGTTACACCACATCCACTGGCTCACTGATAAGCTGGAATGAAAACCATAGGAATTGGTGCTTGCAAAGGAAGCCCTGCAGAGATGTGTGTGATCTGTCCTGTCAGGCTGTGTGAGATGATCTCACAAGCTTCAGTGCCTGTATTTGTCACATAGGATGGATAAAGTCTTTCTGTGGTGGCTACTGTGGTCTTTATGTGGGGATTTTCACCTCTTTGATCCTGCATGGGATGGGAAATAAATTGCTCTGGTATAAGGAAGACATCGTTACATTTGCATGAGGCTTTGTATTGGGGTTTTTATTTTCGGTAGGAAATACTCATTGTAAAAGGAAGTGACTACATCTGTTTCCAAACACCAAAGGGAGCTTTGCCCTAGGGAAGGAATTTCTGAGGTGTGGAACAGCCCAGTCTGGTGGCCAAGGTGGCCACCTGGAAGGTGTGAGATCAAAGCCTTTGCTGACAGGTACTGAGTGAAACTGGAGCAGACAAGCAGAAGCCTCCTGGGAGCAAATTGGCACACTGTCCCCTAAAGTAGATAACAGCCCAGGGCTTTCCTGAAGGAGAGAAGACAAGCTGTAAACCAGAATCTCTTGGAGCTCAAGAACCTCTCTTGGGCAGCATCTTAGAGCTGTTCTGGGTTTTAGGGTTTTTTCCTTAGTGGAAGTTCACTCATGAACCTGAGAATGCTGCTCTCATTATATTTTTTCCAGTGATGCTTCATTCTTAGGAGGGGGGAAAGTTTCTGGTTTGGATAATTAAATTTCCCAGTAGAAGATCTCATCAATAAATTCCTGACCAGCTCCCCACTGACCAGATGGTTTGCCTCTACCCACTTTCTCAGTTTTCTTAGGTACGAACATGAGCTGTTTATACAGCAGAGCTCCCTTTGGATGAGATACAACCTCCTCGGTAGTTAATTCAGTCCTGGCCTTGTTCATGGCAGTTTCTTTTGCTCTTCTCTTCCATGGATGCAAATCTCAGTGTCTCAGTTGACTCTGACACCGCTGCCCGTGCTCACGGCGGCGGGGGAGCTGGGATGGTGCCGCCTCGCTGAAGGGGCCGTGGCAGACACGCTGCCTCGTGTCATTTCCTGTTTGCACAGTTACCTCAGGGATTTTCAGATGGGCCAAGAGACTCCTGTCTACATTGTTCTTCTGCAAAGGATATGTGTGGTATGGGGCCAAGGTGACACAATCAGGATCTCCTCGGTGTAGTGTTTGAGTGGGGCCTCGGAAAAATAACCAGATTACTATCTCCAACTTATCCTAAACATGCCTGCCTCCTTTTACAGTTTTTGTTACACAGTATTGTTGCCAGGATGGATTTATGCTGGGCCATTTCCCACTCCAGCTGCGTCATTACAATCATTGTCATGAGAACACAAAAGCAGAGACTGAATGCCCTGTACCTTCCAAAGAATATATTTGTCCCATTGCACTGTTGTGACCTTTGGGGTTCCATGTGCTGCTAAAGCAAAGACTTCCTGATGCTTGATTACCAGGGATCCTCAAAGGCAGAGTGACTCCTTGCTGTCTCAAATAGCCTGGTTTGAGTATGTAAAGCAAAGTTGCCAAGTGTAGGACAGTTCCTGGAGGACAGGAGTGGAGTCACGTGCCCAGAGTTTGGCCCGAGGAGGTGGTTTTGGGGGATTTTGGTGCCCACACCCTCGGCCATGCACAGATGTTCTCTCTCCACCAGAAGGCGCTGTTGGACAGGGCACAGCCCGGGGGTGCCACCACGCACCGGGGTGGCATCACGAGAGTCCCCTTCCAGTGCCTCAGTTTCCCCATGTCCCAGTGTTCTGGGAAATGGTGACCAGTGTGACACAGAGCAACTGGATGTTATTAAGCCACCAAAGGAGTTGGTCAAACCACATCCCTGCTGTAGGAAACCGAGATCAAACCAGATGCCTCAGGCTCCTCTGCGTGACACCGAGCCACAGAAGGTGAAGAAACTGTTCTTTCACTGTCTCATTGTTTTCCCAGTGTTCTGCACCCTGCTCTCATCTCCAGCCTCCTGGAACATTTTGCCATGAGGCCTGAAGGAAAACAAGTGCTCATGTGTTAATTTTACAAGCTGCCATGGCTGCAGCAAACAGCACGTGGGGTCGGGGCAGGGCCTTCCTCAGACACACAGCCTGGCACAGCAGCCTCCCTGGCAGCCCCAGCTGGCAGTTTGATCCCAGCCTGAGAGCTCTTTTTGCAGCGCTGATGAGACAATCTGCTGATTGACTGGGGAGGGGGATCTAACAGCAATCGGGCCTCCTTCATAGAGCGTTGATGCTGAGATGGGCTTGGTGCATCTCCTCAGACAGGTCTTTTCCTTCCATTTGCTTTGTTTGCAAAGCTCTGCGTGGTAGCAAGTGGTTTTTCTACTATTCAGAGAATGATCTGAAGAAATTGTTTGAGAAGAGTCACATTTCCTACTGGAATACTCTGCTTTGCAAGAGGAAAGTGTGATTGCCCACCAGCCTGTCCACCCAGCTGCAGCCCGAGTGCTGTCTGTGTTCAATGAAGAGGGAGATAATTCCATGCCAAGAGTCCACTCTGAGACTCCAATAAAGAAACAAGCTTTAGGTCCATGTCTTCTGTGCAGTCACAGAATGGACAGGGACAATCTGGTGCCTTGTGCTTGTCACCTCTGCAGTTCCTGGCTGTCAGCAGCTGCTTGTTGCTGGTATCATATGGAGCAGAACCAGTGATTTCAGTAAATGAGACAAATACAGAATTCTCCCTTAGCATCTCCACCAATTTCATCTTTTAGCTTTTTCATTTTAGCTCCACCAATTTCATCTTTTCCTTCCAGCCCTCGGGTACATTAAATGGTTTGGCCTAATGAAGCTCTCTGATCTTAAAATCACTCCACTCTCAATGACCTTCTGTGGCAGTGGATAATATTTAAAAGCCTTATGTGCCTGCAGAGGCTCCTTGTCTCTCTTTTGGGTTAATAGTTAAAAATTCATGGTTGTTTTTCAAAACCTAAATTGCTTTACTCTCTGCAAATGATTCCCCTTTCAATTCAAAATCAAACCTTTGTCTAGACTCAGCAGACTCTTGGCTAATAGCTCTGGCAGGCAAAGATACCAACAGTTTATCAAGATATTCACTTTCTACTCCAAACTCAGCTCAATTTCATGAGGTGGTTTTTGTTTTCTTTTTTTTTCAGTGGCAGAAGAGTGTTTAGCTAATTGGGTTAAGGAGCCTTAGATGTTCCTTGGCTCTCCACAGAGTGTTTCTTTTTTAGCAGTGCCAATTTCCTTAACAAATGTATTTCATTGTGTGGCGCATTTGATCCTCATATCCGGAACTGTGTGTGAATCCTGAACCACCCCTGGGCCGCCTTGCCAGCTGCCATGGTACTGACTGCACAAGGCTCCACTGGCTTAGAAAGCAATCTCAGAATTCAGAGGCCTACTTCTAAATAAATGAGAATATAAATAAAGGTAAAGCTCCTTCAGGTCCATGCGTGATTTCCCCTGTGGAGCTGCTCCCGTGGCTCCATGTCTGTCACCCTCAGTGGATCTGTGCAGAGGTTTTCATGAAGTCCCCTCTCAGGTGTTTGACAGTTGTCTGTAGAGAACTACCTTTTCCTTTACTCAGGGTTCAGAGGAAGCTCAACAGTGATTTGGAAATTAAGGTCAGAAAATCTGAGGCTTCTGCACTCAAATTTGGAGCTTCAGAAACACATCGAGGTGTCAGGCCAGGAGTTTGGAAAGCCTGGCTGCGGAGGTCAGCAGTGCTAGGCCTGGGCAGAAAATGTATATCGTGTAGAAGAACTTGGCTAAGACTGTTTTGTTAAAAGAACAGGTCCTGTCTATCCTATATCAGTGATCCTATATCAGATCAGAGATCCTATATCAGTGTTCAGGGTCTGCCCCTTGTGGGTAGAGCCACTTGGTACCTAAAGGAGCTTAGAGGGCAAGCTGTCCCATTTAGTTTAAAACTCTTCCTTTTTTGCATCTCCTCAGCAGACTTACTGTGAACTACTCAAATATTCAGACCAGTGTGCCTTACTACTAAACCCCTGCTACAAGTAGTGCCAGAGAGACTTGAACTATTACATACACTAGAAATCTCATTTATTTTCCTTCCAGAACAGCATAAAGGAACTTTAGTGTAAATGTGAAACAAACTTCCAGTCTTGGTAGTAGTCCTGGGTTGTGATTATCCAGTGTGGTATTCTCACATGAGGAGATCTCCAGTGTAACTGCAAATGCTGTGCAGCCTTACTCTGGCCACAGCTGCTTCTACTACTTCTAGAGTAAATAAAATAATACTTGGCATGGATAAATATTTTATTTGCATGCTGGAGCATCTTAAAACTGCATTTTCCAGCCCACCCAAGGTGAAAATAAATATTGGGAAGGAAAGGAAAAAAGTGAATCACTGTCACAAACCGTTTTAGAGCTGAGGCTAGAGGCTGCTCTCTGGCTTTTTGGCAGTCCCTCCTACCAGGGCACTGTAGGTCTAAGCACTGTTACTTCATATGGAGGACCCATGCTGCTGGGAAAAAGGAGACTAGCTTTGGGTGGAACAGCTACTTTCTATGATTTTCTTTCAGGATTAAAGTGGACAACTTTCTCCTGATTACTGAGAATAATTATGGCTAGAACTGCCCACATATTAAAATATACAATCCTAGATCAAATGACAGAAATGGCAAGTGGAGTTCTTCAGTGGCTTGACTGGAATGGACTCAAATGTTAACTTCACAAGTATTCAGTTTACAGGCTCCAAAGAAGCCCACTGTATCCTTACTCAATATTTATTTTCCCCCAATTTTTTGCATTTAGTTAAAAAGGCTGTTGGAGAAGTGAGGCTTGAGGGGGGATTGCAGTTGGCAAAGGTGAAGGAAACAAGCAGTACTCTCGTGGTGCCTGTAGCACCTCCTTTCCCCAGGCACAGAGCATCAGTTATTAGAGCTCAGTTTAATGGGGACGAGAGCAGGAGGCAGCTCCTGAGGTGTCCTGGGTGAGAGTGTTCCTGGTGTGACCTGGAGCAGCTCAGCAGGTAGCAAAGGGCTTCTGTACCATCTTGATTTCCAGGCATTTACTAATACCTGGAAATGCAGAAAAGCTTCTTTCCAGGCTGCAAGAGGTTTATGGGATGTGGAGGTGAGCGCATGGGTTCAGTACTACCCAAGTGTTACCCTTTTGAGAGGACTCTCCAACAGGCTGTTGGGATTCTTGGAGCAGCTGTAGTGCATCTCAGAGAAGGGATGAGGACTGCACTGGCACTGTGAAGCCCTAAAGGTTTGTCTTCACTGCAGGATTAGCTCACACCTTGTGTGTTGCCCCAGCACAGGAGAACTCCACAGTGCTGCTACCCAAAGGGCTGGATCCAGGAGGAGCTGCTGGTGTTTGGTTAATGCACCTCCAGCCACTGACACCTCCCCTGTAATCTTAACTCAAGGGAACTCCAAGTCCTTCCACTTGAGTGTGATGGAAAATTCTCCTGTGGGTGACTGGAAAGGAATCACTGGAGCAGCTCAGCAGTGCCCAGAGCTGGTGTTTGTCATGCTAGCAAATTTCAGATTCAGTAGCTGGAACGTTTTTAGGTGATGTAACTGCTCAAACTTATGGCTCATGGGGTATTAATTTGAGGGTGAGCTCAATTGTGCCATGCAGCTGAGGTACTCTTTTAAAAATCCTCCTTGAACTCAGGAGTGATGCACAGTGAAAACCTCACAGTTCTTTTAAAAGGCATATTCCTGTTCTTTGGATGATGAGTAAATATCATACAAGGACGAATCCCCCAATACAGGGCGTTTGTAAGGTGTGCTAGTGGTCTGTGAGCGTCATCCACATCTCGTGGGATGGAGCTGAACTCAGTGTGACGAACTTGCTGGGAGAAGCGTGGAGCAGAGGAGTGGGAGTCCCAGGGCGGAGATGCTGCTAACACCCAGCAGTAACCGGTTACCCTGCTTGGCAATCCCCGTGCTGGTCTAGGTAAATGGAAATGACTTCATTATTTGTTTGTCCCTTGTCCTAGTGCCTTTTATTTTTAAGCCTGCATAACGCAAACCACAGCCCCTGGGGAGCTTAACGAGGGTCTAAGTGGCACCACCGTTCCCTGCTAACAATGGGCTTTTGTTGTTCACACTTTCCCTATCACAGTGTCCCGGAGGAACGTCCTTGCTTAGGAGACTATATTGTGATGTTATGACCTCAGAGAGGGGTGGGAGAGGAAGGGAGGGTTCAGGTGTATCTTTAACTTACTTGAATAACTTTCTTCTAGTTGTGTTTTCTTCCCACCAGGATCTTTAATGACTGCTCCGAGGGGGCTGGCTCTGAGCTATAAATACAGGCGCGTTATCACCCGCCTGTATTGTGTGCGAGCGCTAATTTCTGTGCTGGGCTTGAACTTGTTGACTTCTGCGGTCGCTGTCAGGAAATGTTGGGTGGGAAAGGATTAAAGAGCCTATTGATGTGACTCGGAATCTCGGGCCAGGAAGGCTGCTTGTATCATAGATCTAGAGACGGTGGTGTTGATACCCGGCCTGGGCTTTTTTTATAGAGTCTCTTTAGTCAGCTCCCTGTTCCTCCCTCCCACCTCCCCCATGGCGAGCACACTGACTCCGGCACTCCAGGCCGGAGTCTCCAAGGAGGAAGTAGACCCTGTAGGCGAATTTCCTGGTATTATGCCATTTTAACAACCTCTCTCTTGATTTAGGTGTTGCAGGCTGGCTAAGAATATTCCTTGACACTTGAAAGGGACCTTTATTGTTTTCTTAATTTGTGAAGAATTACCTTTTTTTTTTTTTGTCTCTCCAAACTTTTCTTTGTAGGGTCAGACTGGAGCCATGTTATTGTTGTTAAATTTAGATCTGAGACTATATTAAGTACTCTGGCAGTCTGCCCCAGAGCTTTCACTTCTTAAAACAGGAAGGCAGGCCTTGCCCTACTTGTGCTCATGTACTTAAAAAGGGTGAGAAGAAGACTTTTTACACTGCTGGGAAATAAATATAAAACTGCACGGTGTATATACAACCACTGTCCTGCTGGAACCAAGAGACAGTTTCGAAAGCTGAAACTCTTTAAACCTCGTGTTCTTCAACAGGAATTAGGCACATAAGTGCCTTTTGGAAAGTCTGTCCCCAAAACAGTTCTGGCCTATGAAAGCAGTCTTGTTCTGTGTGGAGTGGAGGGGAGCAGACCCAGCAGTGTTGGCTGTTGGGGTGTAATGGAGCCATTGGTCCAGCGGGGTTGGTTCCCAGGGCTTGCAGCTCCTGCCTGCATTTTGGGAAGAGCTCTTCCAAAGCCTCCTGCAGGGTCTCGTTGGAAAGGTCAGTGCCTAAAATGTAACCTCCTAAATTATGTTTGTGCATCTCAGAGAAGGAAACCTGGCTTCTAAGATTCCCAAGATTCCTGTGGAAGGCAGAGAGGGGGAATGCTCAACACTTCAGGAATAACGACTGACTCAGATTGCCAAGTCTGGCTCTGTAATGTCTGGCATCTGGGTTTGGAAAGTGCCTCTCAGCATTCAGTGAGAAGGGAGATTAGAATATCTGTCCATGTTTGTAAAGAACAACGTGAAATATTAGTCCCTAAACAAAAAAAATGACGGGAAAAGGAGAAAGCATGATGACATTAATAACTTTAATTTTTTCTGTCTAATTTCTCAGCATTTTTGAGCACACTTGATTGACTCCTGCCTTTTATAGGCATGGCCCAGCCAGAAGGAAAGGCAATATTGCAGCACCTGCAGTTTGTTCTTTTATTAAACTGTGGCTGAATGCACACAAATGGCTCCATGGGCTGGAGGGCTCTGCTCCCCTCGAGTTTTGAGTCTTTTCCTGTGCCATTTCTGTAGCTAATCCTTCCTATCAGCAGACAGCTAGGAGCCAGCAGCCCATTGAAAAGGGAACCAGACTGAGGACAGGCTGCTGAGAGGAGTAGAAAAACTGTTCCTTTGAGGACTCTATGGATTTAATATTTTTTTTCCCTGTATAAAAGCATTCTTATTCTGATATATATGACGGGGGTAGGGGGCCACAAACTACGATAAAAATACCTCTGAGCTTCACCAATGCTCTTTCTACCTTTTCATAATTCAGGAGTCTGTCAATCAGAGCCAAAGGAGAGGAGGATGTGTGAGGCTGTGTGGGAGGGCTGGGGGCAGCAGAGACAGCAAATACCACTGTCCTCCAGACTGCTGCCAGTCCTGATTCTCAGGATATCACTGCAAATGGACAGGCAGGAGCAAGTGAACTCCCTCTGTGGGAATAAAAATACATTTTTGAATTCATTGTAGGTGCAGGCTGCTCCTGGAAGGCTTCAGGTGCTGCTTGTGCATCCCAGCAGGGGCTGGGCACTGTGTGTTCAGTGACACACTTGTGCATGTGCATGGCTGAATAATTCGCTTTATCATCAGAGAAGAGCTCAGCATGAGCTTCTACAGCACATGGAAAAACTTGCTCAGATAAGGATTGTCTTTTACTGCCTATCTTTGAAGCTGGCTGCACAAAACTGAAATTGAAAGCTGTTGGGCCCCACCTCTTTAACAGTATCTCAGCTCTTCCAGTTTTATGTCAGGTGGAACACAGAAGAGGAAGAATTCCTGAAGTGGACAGTCATTTCAGGACATACTGACTGTTCAGTTCAGGCAAGGGATGTTTAAGCAGGCCGAGGCTTAGTAAGAAGGCAGCAGTGTCTGGAGGATTGCTGGAATTTTTCAGTAACAATGAAACTTTGAACAGAAAGTAGCTCGAGGCTTGGGCTTCCTTCTCTTCTAGGAAGGCTGATAGCAAGGGATAATGTGGAAAGATGGTTTTAATATTCTCCTGTTTTCCAAAGGAAAACCTTATAATGTTGCTCAGTCTGATTGGTTTTGCTTTTGTGTGTGTGTTGTTTTGTTTTTTCCTCTTCAAATCAATGCAGCATTCCTTAGTTTCAAGCAATTCTTCACCCAAAAGGAAAACTTCAGTGCGAGAGCTAAGAGTTTTTTCCCTGGGACCAGTCCTGCCTGCTGTTATCTTCTGGCTCCTGCAGCAGGGCCAACGATAAGGCCAGGATTCAGAATTCTTTCTTTGCACAATCTCCCTGACAAACACGTAGATGAGTAACAAGAAAACCTGAAAGAGTGTAAAAGGCTCAGGCTTTCTGATCCTCTGAATCTTTAGAGAGATAAACTCAGGATTGTTTTAGCTCGGCTAACTTTGGAATTGTATTACTCAGGGAGGCTGCAGGGGGAGGTGACTGGGTGGAAAGGTTATTTCTGTTTGTACAGAGGATCTAAATTCCCTAGATCCATTTTCTAAGGATTTTCCTCCTTTATCTTGAGTTTCTCCTGGCCCTAAATTCCCCTACTGCCTAACTGGCTGCTGCCTTTTGTCTCAGCACTGGGGGATGCTCAGGAATGACATGCAGCCTGTGGTACTGTCATTGTCTTGGCCTGAAGCCTGCAAGCATGTGAAGCAGAGCAGTCAGTTATTTAGTGCCTTCCTTCCAGAGACAGGAGAGCTGGAATCCGTGATCAGTCTTTTCTGGTGCCTCTTGGATACTCTGAATGTGGTGCTTTCTTGTCTGCCCCGTGGCCTGTTCCCTTGTTGTCCGAACACACAGCGCTCTCCTCACAGCGCCAGTGTCTCTTTCCCTGTACCTGGTTCTTAAACCCCAGGTTTTGCCTCTCAGTCCCTTTGCCGATTGTGTGTCACTCCAAAGTGCAAATGGCACTTTGCTGCAGTTTGCACAGCAAGGTGTTGCAATTTCATGACTGTGCTGGTGTCCAAACAAACTATAAATGAATTGCTTTTGGAGGCAGGCCTGGCGATGTTGCCTGAGCAAACAGGCTGTGACTCGGTCTGCTGGAGCACACCTCTCTCCTCAAACACGGGGGTTTGCTCTCTGTGGAGCCCCGGTGCCTTACCCACGTCCCTTCCCCAGATGAGCCAGGTGTCCCTGGCTGCAGTGCCTTCGGAGCCACGCTGCATCCCAGGCAGGCACCAGCCCGTTATCAGCACGGGGCGGGCTGGCTGCTCGCACAGGAAGGAAGGTAGAGTCACAGATACTGAGGCACGGCAGAAAAGCCCAGATCGGTGGACAAGATGTCTGAGGCATATGATGCTTATCTGCTGCAGTGGGTGGAGGAGGAAAGGGCATCCCTTATCTCTTCTCTAGTTCCCAGCCCGCTCTGGCTGCTTAAGGAGGCTCACTGGAGTCTTCCCACATTCCTGTACCTTCGGGTTCCTGCTGGACAGGAAATGGCTGCTGCTCCAACACCCATTACATCTCAGCTGGTAGTGTCATTTACAGTCGGATTCCCAGAATCCCAGAGGGTTTGGGGTGGAGTGGGTGGGAGTGGGGTGGAGGGGCCTCTTGGTCAGTGAAAATACCTCCCTGGGAAAACAACAAAACCATTGAAACTTGGCTAATTTCTTGAGCAGTTGGTGAAGCTGGCCTGCAGTATTGAGGCACCTCAGGAAATCCGACTGACCCTTCAGAAAGAATTGGAAAGTTACAATGCATGTAAGGCTTAAATAGTCCAAAAAAGTAATCACTGAAACATTACTGGATGGGGCTGACCACCACTGCATTATCATTTTATGTCTGAAAGGAACCTGGCAATACAGCATTTATTGGGGAGACTGCTGTTTGTGCAGATGCTCCTGTGCAGCCGTTTGGCTTTGGGTGTAGGAAGATACTAAAAGCTGCAGAATTAATGAAAACAGAGATACAGGTGCTACTTGCAGTGAGAGAACCCAGCAGGGCTTGTGGTCATTTAGGCATTTTGAAAAGCGAAACTCCCAACCTTGAAAAGCTCATCCTATTCCACCCCCTTGCCATGGCAGAGACACTTTCCACTACCCCATGTTGTTCCAAGCCCTGTCCAACCTGGTGTTGAGCACTTCCAGGGATGGAGAAGCTACAGCTTCTCTGTGCCAGGGTTTGTTGTCTCTTGGTTTGTGTGTGTGTGCATGTTTAGTCTGAGTCGGCAGAGCCAGGATGTGATAACTTGTGTTTTCACATCATTATTGTATGTTTAAAGTTTCATTTCTTTTGAATCAGTTCTGGAGGACTTCACAGATAAAGACATTTCTACAACTTGTGCAGTGCTACCTTGTGCCTGCTGTCACCCAAACCTGTTAAAGGTTGATCTATCATCAACCCAGCACTAGTGCACAGCTACTAATACCCACAGAGGTATTTAATCTGGGATGAACATGGGGAGCAGGCTGTCCACTGGTGACCACCAACAAATCTCCCACTGCTGTTCCTCTGCTTCTGTTGCTGTCCTTTGCACCTCACTGTGGGCTTGTGGAACACCCAGAACTTCGTTTGGAACTCTACCCTTGTTATGAAACTGTTTCATTGTAGTTGCCATTTAGATGAGTAAAAATTCTAAACAAAAGATGTAGAGGGAGACAAATACAAATCCTGTGAACTTCTGGAACTGGATGCCTGGTTCTGTGTGTATCAGGGAAAACCTTGCCTATCTCTGTGAGGGAGATTGGCATCTCTGTTTTGTTGATCCTGCACGTGGATATAATTAACATTCTCTTGCACCGGTGCCCTCGGGGTGACCTTGGTGAGGTTCCAGTGCTGGACTCGCCTGTCTATTGTCTGACACTGGTTTACATCTTCAAATACGTCCTTCCTTCCTCTGCTCAGGAGGAACTACTGGGGCCAAGTGTGTGGCTCCTCCTGTCTCACTGGCGTCTTGGTCTTCGTGGAAATTCCAGAATGACACAGAATTCCTTGTCCAGGCCCATCTTGCTACCTTAGTTCCTCGATATCTTTAAATTGCTGACCTCTCCACACCTACCTTCTGTCATATCCACTACTTGATTCGCACCTTGTCAGAACATGATTTTGGCCAGAGTCTCACTTCCCCCAGGATTGGGTAAGCCTGGATTCAGGTCTGTAGGGAAGGAAAAGGATTCAAAAGCTCTTCAGACAGAGGTGACATGAACAACCCAGTCAGTGCAACTGTCAGTGTTTGTGTGTGTGTGTGTGTGAACAGAGAGAGCTCTTTGGATGAGCATCTTTTCCACTGTCTTCTGTGCATAAGTGCTCTCCATCTTTAGAGGGAATTGCCAGATGGAAGGAGGTGGGAGTATAAATAAAGAACAGAATCCTGCCTTCATTTATGTCCCTGTTCTTGAGTTAATGTTGTTACCTGGATATTGCAGACTGCAGTCAGTGCCTGCCATTAGGGTACTGAAAGTACCAGACCCATTGAAAAACAAACAAAAAAACCTCTGTCAAAATCACCCTCGAAGAAAAATTAATCTCATTCAAAATGAACGTTTTTCTAGAAGGTAACTCCTTCCTTCAAAAATCATTGTCTCTGTTGGAAAGCAACTTTTAAAGCATGGAGTAAAATCTTCAGGCTTTCAGTTTGGGGTTTCCCCTCCCCAGATGAACACTGTGTAGTTTTAGTGATGTGTGTGATTTTTACACCTCTCTCCCCAGGAAAGTGCATCTGTTCTTCTGGATGGTGACTTTGCACTCCACTGTACCTGTAGCACGTGGGGTTTTGTGGAATACTTTGCCCAGTTGTTCTGCCCCTGTGTCTGTGTTCAGGTAACTCCCTGTGCCATCTGCCCTGGTGCTGCCTCACCCCATGCATTCCCAATGTTGCGGTGCCCCTGGAGCACCACTTGGCTCCACTGGGCCTGCACAGGTCATTCCCTGAGCCCCTGGGTGAGCAGCTGTGTTCACAGCTCCTCTGCTGAGGGTGAGTTGTGCTCTGGTCTTTCCAAGTGAGGCAGTAGTACAATTCCCTTTTTTCCCTTCCCTTGTTTGCATGAAGAAAGAGTGTTCTGGGGGTCCTGTACTTCCCTGCTCAGACAGGCACTGAATGGGCACAATGGTTTGGGAATTGCTGTTGGAGGTAGGAGCAGAGTCCCCTGCCTGGGCTGAGGGTAATTACTACTGTATTTTGGGCTGGGCTGAATGAATGGGTTGCCTAAACGCTCCTCTGAACCACTCACTTGTCACTCCTAAGGCTTTTTCATTTTAGAGACCCAACATTTCATTCTAATTGACAAAGTTTCAATGGCAGATTCCAAACCAGAAGCAAAGCAGGGAAAATGCAGGAGGCTCTGGAGGTCATTCATATATCAGAGGGTCTGGACATCACTCATCTGGAAAGAATTCAAAATTTGCCATATGTTTCTTTTGTAAAATGTTTGTAATTATATAACACAAATATATAAATATTGGAAAATTGGCCAATTTCCATGGTATTTAAAATATATTATGTTGTACCATAAAAGCTAAATTGTAAGGAAACTGGCCAATTTTCTAAATTATTTCTGAAATCTTCAGTGCATTTTGAGATACACATACCATAGTATGTCTAATAAATACATATTTATGCAGTATGGTTGGGGAAATACATAGCCCTAAATGTTTGTATGTATTATATATGTGTATATAAATGGAATATATATTGTTTTCCTTTTCAGTTCCTTTATTTATTCGCTTAACACAAAGCTGACCCTCCAGATGCATGCCAGAAATCCAGGGTTGTTTAGCCATAAATGATGATGTTAATAATGTAACTAAAAAACCCTGAATTTTAAAATCAAAAGTCATTGCTGATATGGTCTGGAAGCAGCAGAGCTCTGCTTGTGCATGTCCTGGGCCATGCAGGCTTGTCACTTCCCAGCTTTCTAAATTTGATTTCTGGAGGTTTAGGAAGTAGAATATCAGTCTTCAGGCTTTTGGAGACCCTTCTGTGAAAGAAAAGTAGTTTGGCCTCTGAGTTGTGTTTTCCTTTGGTGCCTCTGCCCCTCCTGCCAGCCCTCCAGTTCTGAGGAGACTCCAGTGGATTTCTGAACAACTTCAACAGTAGGAAACTGCTATCGAGAGAGAGGTCTGAGCAAAGGCTGATCCAGCCAAGATGGTGTTGGGATAGAAGGACAGACTTTCTTCTCCAAAACATGGACTGGGGTAACTCAGGAGGACGAGCTGACAGGCTGATCCCATCCTGCCAACATAAGGGCTTTGGTAGCTAAATTGGTTTTAATTCAAGCTGCCAGGAGAGAGATTTGAATTAGCCTTTAACTTGGTGTAGATTTTTCACACTGGGAACTTACATAGCACCCTTTGTATTTACTGGGCAAAGCATTTTGAGTTTTACTGAACCAGTGTGGGGAAAAATGGATTCAGTGTAACCCCAGAATGAGCAGTTGGGCACTGCCCAGGCTCCCCAGGGAATGGTCATGGCTGCAAGACTGTCAGAGCTCCAGGAATATTTGGACAATGTTCTCAGGGACAGGGTGAGATTGTTGGATATCTGTTTGCAGGGCCAGGGGTTGGACAAGATGATCCTTGTGGGTCCCTCCTAGCTCAGATTATTCCACGATTCTATAATAAATGGCTGAGCTGTAATATCCACTCATGCTTCACCTTGTCTGTCTGTGACTGCAGACGTGTTGGAAGGACAGGAGGGAAGAGGGAGACCTTGGAGATATTTTACACTTGTGAAAAGGAGGTGGTGAGTGTGTGAGCATGGCCACATGGATGGACCTCTTGGAACTCTGATGGGCAAAGGGTCTTCTGTTAAACTTTAAGGGGACTTCCAGACACTGATTAAGGACAGTCTGTGTCTCTAAATTTCCCTTCTGACCTGTTCCTCCTGACTCGTTAATCCACAGTAATTTAAATTTATATCCTGTGTCTTCAAAAATGATTTTCAGCCCCTGTTCTTTGGGCATCTCCTGCTGTCTCCCATGTGAAATGTTCCAGCTTGATTTCATTTGGTGGAACATTCCTTTTCCTGTTCCATCCTCTCTCCCTGGCAGAAGTGGCCTGCCCCAGCAGCACAGGCAGCAGCACGTTTTTACATGTCTGCTGTTCTCTCCCTGCCTGGGAGAAGCCGGGAAGCTGCAGGTCCGTGGCACTGCTCCGGTAGCGTGTTGGCAGGCACATGAAGCAGATTCTCCAGTCACCCTTAATGCCAACAATGAGATTTATTATCTCCATTGCTCTTAGGGAAATTAGCCCAGGGAATTAATTTATGGTGTTTTGAAATGCTGTTGTCTTATCGAGTGACTGCTTGCTTATAGCCAAACTCCCTGTTACCTTTGGTCACAGGGATTGCGTGTTTAATGTGAGCTTTAACGGGGGCAATTAAAAGGGCACAAGTGAACACAGTCACACTCCTGGCCATTTATGGCATTTGATCCTTGTACAGCAGGAATGACCCCTTCCAGCTCACCTTCTCTCTCAACATTGTATCTGGGAAGGGAGATAAATTCACAGTTAATAAAGATAAGGCTGGAAAACTCCCATTGCGAACTTGTGAACAGCTCACAAGTTACAGTTCAGTTTGTAACAGCAGGATGCAGCAGTATCTCGTAATTCCGTGAGCCAGAAGGAACCACTGCTGAGGGAACAGGAACTGAGAAATGTAAATACCTTGGTTTCACTGTACTGGCCAGCCAGATTTCAAGGGTTAAAATCCTCTGCATTAGCATAATATTGATAAAGTCCTTTCATTTCCCATGGTACACACTGCAGTCTTTTGTGATTCTTCAGCATTTCTGGAGTAATGGTGCTCTTGGCAAGGACGGCTCTTGTGGGTACAGTGCTTATCCAAGCATCCATGATGGTGTTGAAGATGGAGTGGTGACTCCTGCCCTTCTGTCTCCTACATTATTTATATTTGTATTATCATTAATTAATGATTTATGGAGCCCATTGCAAACCATGAGCCCATTTAGGGCAGTATAAAGCAGTGTGGATGTAAAACGTGTACACACAGGTGCTCACCCTGTGCACAGAGGCAGTCACCTTTGGGATGGAGACTGGCAAGAGTTACAAAAATGTACAAAAACTATTTAGCCAGAGGGCAGAGCCCATGTATCCCAAGAGCTGGAGAAGTATAAATGGAATGTAATTATTCTGAGTTGTATTTAAACATCAGCTTCCCTTGCAAATTGCTTGTTGTAGTTTGACTCAGTCTCTTAGCTGCACAAAGTGGCACAACCTCAAGTGGATATTCCCCCTTGAGGGAGTTCCATCTCCAGTACCTGGCTGGGATGTCAAGAGGGTTATTTCATCGTGGTAATAGAGATACATGTGCAAGATACAGTGCTTTTTTCCTATGAAATTAGACACCCCCAGTTAAACAGCTGTCTTGGGGTTTTGTATCAAACCACACATCTCCGAGTCCCCAAAGGGCTTGTTTCCCCACAGTTCCTGCAGTGTCTCTCAGTGTTTCCCTCCTTTCATCCCGACTTGCACGTACAGTTCTTTGGTTGGAAAGGTGCTCCAGGAGCTCTTCTTGAACTTCCTTTTTCTTTTAACTGTAGCTGGTTGGATCTGTTTGATATGCCAAGTCTGTATTTTTGAGGACTTTTTGTTACTTATCACTATCATGTGATGGCATGAAAGTTAGTTTTAAAATCCAGCTGATGCTCGAAAACATACGCTGTGAGAAACTGAGGAGGCCAAGTGACTGTGGTCACTTGTTCTTCATCCAAACAGGTTGTATCTGTGTCATCGTGGAGCTGGACAAAATGTCCTGGGCAGTCTTTTCACCGTAAACAGAAACGTTGAGGTCGTCATGTATCGGGTGTGAGGATAAACATCCTCGCCTCTATTTAAACCTCCATCTTCCTCTCTCAATCAGATAGTGTAGTGACAATTGTGGGGGGTTTTTTGTTTATTTTGATTTTGTGGTGTGGAGCATTCGTACGAGCTTGGCTCCTGATGGAATCTCTCAATCACTGGCATATCACACACGGGTTACATCAGTGCAGCTGAAAGCTCTCTCTGTAGTTATGCCACACAGGTTTACCTCCGTGCCCATAAAACCGCATCCACCAGGGACCTCATCAATGCAAATACACTCAAGAGCAGCTAATGAGGATTTTAATTTAGCTTTAAATGCCTTTGGTGCTGGGTAGGCCTTTACAGCACCAGGCGGGGAAATCTCCGAAGCTCTGGCGGTTTTCACCATAAATGTCACTGCACTGTATTTATTATTTGTTTTAGCTGTGTTTCTAATGACCAAAAGCTCATTTCTCAGATTACACTGATGCTGTGTGTTACTTCCCAGCACCTTGGTTTGTTTAAACACAGTGCAAAATGCAGGAGTTGGCCAGAAATAATTTTCCCTTATGGGACCCAACGCGTGAGTGGGGGAGAACTGACAATACATCTCCGGAAAGACTCCGAGGGAGACCCTGGGAAGGTCCTGACTTCACGGAGTGACAGGATTTTATGGAGGTGTGTGCTGAGGTGTTACAGATACCTGTGATCCTCTATCAGCATGGATCCTAGGGAGGACTTTCCCCAGGGTTACTCGATAAAGAACATTTTGCCGTATGTAGTTGAGCCAAACTTGTAAGATTAAGGTTTGTCTTGCCAATGTTTTATAACTGCCCAGACGTTTGCAGGCAACGATTACTTATTAATGCTGCTGTTATATTGAGTGTCACCTTTCCTTCTAATTCCTTCAATCCTCAGTGAGTCATTACAGACTTCAGAACTGACTTCAACCTTTCTTGAGGCTTGTGTTTGCCAGACCCTATCAATGGGAGATTTATTGCCCTGAGGTGGTATTTTCCAGCCGTGGTCCAGAACTGGTCTCGTTTACGACAGGGTAGGGGCAGAGTTTTCAGAGGCTCACAGTCTTGGTGCTTGTTTGAGGTTTGAGGCACCTGTCTTAGGGTGTTACATGCTCCCACTATGAGGTAGTTCTGGTGCTGCTCCTCCTCTTCTTTTTCCCTTTACTTTTTTTTGATTTTCTCTCACCTGCCACCTTCTCTCACAAACTTTCAAGAGTCCCTTTTGCACAATCTTTTCCATCTGATCTCCTACCCTTGGAGTGCCCAGAAATTCCAGTTTTTCTTCACCTCTTTTCCCTCTGCAGTCAACTCCTTCCACAGCCTCTCTCTCTTCTCACTTTCCTTACAGTCCCAAAGTTTTGTAACCCCATTTGTCCTGCATAGAAAATTTATATCTGGTCATATTCTGGGAGCCAGCAAAATAGGATCTGAGCTGGCTATTAAGGCTACAGTACCTTCTGAGATGCATAACTTCTTTAAATCAGGGAGAGAAAAGCAAGGCCCCCAAATCCCTTTTACCCAGACACTGGGATGCTGGGCTGTGCCATGATGCTCAGTCCCGCAGAAGTAGGACACGAAGTGCTGAGCAAAGGAGCCTGATGAACTGCTGGGATAACAGTTCTATGCTGTATTTCTCCAATTGGTTTAGGATTTGTAGTGCAAGCTTCTAGGAGTCTGTTTGCACAGCTGGAAACCTGCTGTAGCCAGCGTGATGATTCCTCCATTTATAATGTCCTACTGCCTGACATGTTTGGTAGCTTTGGTGAGGTGCCTCTCAGATCTCACACCAGGGCCTGGCCTTGCTGTCAAAAACACACCATCCCTTCAGCTTTGTGGCCAACCTCAGCAGAGACCAAGGATTAGCTTTGCGTAAGTTTGAAGTACAGACAAAATGAGGTGAAAATCCTCCTTCTGGCTTTTCTTAATGGAATTTGCAACACCTGCCTTCCCCAGGTGACAGGATTAAGTGTCCAGTAAACATGAGAAATATCCTTCTGTGTATACATTCAGGCACTATTAAAAGCCCACTACTATGAGCCTGTGCTCCAGATCCCAGCTTTCTCAGCTGTTTAAGGCCTGGCTCCTACACCCAAGACACTTTGCTGCTTGACAGCTGCTCTGTGGCCTATATACAAAATGAGTCAGAAATCTCAATTTGATCATTCCAGGACTCGCAAGTGCATCAGAGACTCACTCTCACAGCTTGACAGCCTGAAAGGAGATGCTGTAGATCTGGAGTCAGATTAATTCCTCTTGGAGTTTTGGAAACAGGCCTGCAACGCCAGGCAGAGGTGGAGAGCCAGAGACTTGGCAGGGAAAGCTTTCCCTTTCCAGGCCGATAGGTTGTGTTTGAAGCCTGAAAGGAAAGCAAGTTTTTCCAGCCCTTTAAAACTTGAAGAAATCTGTCCCTCTGTCCCACCTTCCACCATGAAATAGTTTCCTTCCTAACACCTGTTTGAGCCTGACACAGAAGTCTGTGTGTTGGCCTGTCCAGGGAGACACGGTGGGCTGGCAGGAGCCACCCCACAATACCTCAGCAGTTAACACTTCAGCTCACAGTGAAAGCAGCTGCTTTGCTCCACGCCTCATAAACCCCTGAACAAACTTTTACACATTTGTGCTGAGAGAAGGGATAGATGCTCCTTATCCGCTTCTCCGGCAGCGCGCAGCACGGCCCGGCAATTGCGGCGGGGCCGCGGTTATCAGGTGAGCAATGAGGAGGAGTGTGAACGCAGAGAGGGGCCGGGCAGGGCACTGCGGCGAGCGGCCGCTTATTGCAGCTCTGCTGGCGCCGGCGGGGCTGCCGCGGCTGCCTCGGTGGCCCGCCAGGGAGGGCCGCGCTCAGAGCCGTGAGTCAACAGCGCCCAACGTGACACCCGGAGCCAGCGCTGCTGTCACCTGCCCTCCTTCGTGCGGGAGGGTGAACTTTCACCTCGCCTGTGTTTGCCAGGTCTCCCTTTTGTATTTGCCCTGTCGGAACCGAAGCAAGGGAAGAGTTGTTCAGTAGTGTTCCTCCTCACAGCCTGTGCGTCCTCCCCAAAATATTTCTCACGGTGGTTTCCGAGCAGTTCAGGAGCATCTGTCTGTGTGCTGGCTTTTCAAGGCTCTGTGCAGAAATTCACTGTCCTGCTCACAGACCAACACTCCTCTGCAAACCACAGCCTGTGTTACCGGGTGTGGTAAGAGAGACAATTCAGCTTCATGTCTGAGGTTGTCTTTGCCAGTCCAGCTGTGCTTCTAAGTCAAGTCAAGTATCTTCCAGCGCAGTCATCTCGGGGAGACGAGAAACAAGGGGCTGTAATATATCAAGTTGTTGTGTTGCGTTTTTTTTCATGTGTTGTGATATCAAGAGGTACAGAGAGTTAATGGCAGGTCTGGAAGCAGAATTGGATTTTCTGTTACTGTGGGAATATATCTAAAGATCATCATTAGATGACTGAATTCTCAATTTCTTTGGCAACCTTTTCTTGAAAGTCACCTCTTTTCAGTTAAAACACCTCACTTTAGATTTTTAATGCTAATTAAAGGTGTCACTTTTTATGGTTTCAGGAACCATCTTTTAGTACTGTGAACAGATACATGTTCAGAGCTAAGTTTGCAGATAAGATTGAAATAAAGAAGGAATTGTCCTCAGAAAGGAATGAAGAATCTCCTAGCAGTAATGAAGTGAGAGATGCTCAGACTGAAGGGCCATGGAGGGATGAGCTGAGCCCCTGGAAATGGAAACCTTCTTGTGCAATCTGGGAAAGCCTGACTCTTGTTCTGACCAGTTATCAGAGCATTTCTGCATCCCGGGGTGTTACTGTGACGATACGGTAGGAGATAGAAAGGACAGATGATTCGAAAGGAAAAGCAATGCTTAACTCAGACACCAATTGCCCTTCCCCTTGTCGTAGGAAGTGCTTTACTAAATGGGGTTTCTAAATATACTTTCTGATTTCTCTGTAGACTCTAGATAATCTTTGTTCTCAGGAATTCTAAATAGATCTGAGATACTGAGTTCTAACAATCTTCAGTAACTAGCAGTGCTCCATTAGCTAATTGCTCAGTGACAGTGACCTTTCTGGGTAAGTCCACATGACAACCACATAAATGCCACCCTACTGCTTCCTGATTAACTTTACAAACCATTTGCTCTATAGCTTTGGTCTTCAGCTAACAGCACCTTCGGCTTCACGTGACGTTGAGTGTCAGGGCTGGTCTAGGAGATAGGCTTTGCTTGTTTAGAGTCCACAGGGAATGTCAGCCTCCTTTGCAGGAAATACCTGAGGAATTTCTTCAGGGAACCAAATCAACACCACATGGATCACTGTTCCAGCAGTAGTGTGTTCCTCAACACCCTGCCCATGACCTGGAAATGGAGCAGCTTGTTCTGTGTGTAGATATGAGATCAAAGAGTGATGAGCAGAAGAGGAAATACGGGATGGACCAATTGGTCTTGGCCAGAGCTGTGTTGCTTTGCTGGTTTGGTGTTGTGTCAGGAGCAGGGTGGCCTAAGGCAGGAGACCAGAGGTGCCTGGCAGTGTGTGAGCTCTGCTGCTCCTCTGGTACAAGTAGCTCCAAGTCTCAGGGGTGTTCAGTGGGCAGGCAATGCTGTGAAGGGCTCCCCAGGGTCTAGCACCCACCCTTACCCTTCATGAATCTGTGATCTGGGGTGATAAGAGTTTCCCATCTGGGTAGATACTAGCCTAGTATCTAATCACAGATCTTTTAGAAGACAGCAGAAAGACAGGACAGTTATAATGGGTTCATCCTACCTCCCCCATGCTGGTAGTCAAGGCATTAGAAGAGTTCAAAGTCCTGTGCTGAAATGCACACAGCAATGGCCTAAGCAGTGGAAAATCAATTTGATCAAACCAGGCCTTGTTGTGAGGCTAGTTAATGCTCCAGGTCTTTTAAGTGTTTTCCTTCCTCTTTAAACCGTTGTGTTTCCCTTTTAACAGTATCTCAGATAAACCTCTGCTATTTTTAAAATTTTCTTACTATTTTTATTTTTCGCTGTGCTTGGGACTCTACTTAAGACAGCTGATTTATGCCTAGGCCAAATACGCAAGCTCTGGGATAATGTCTTCAAGGTTTGATATCCTTCCCTCCTGTAGCTTAGTTAGATATGGAGCAATGTTGTGGAGTCATGATTTAACCCACCAGCTGTGGGTGAGAGTTTAAACACCATTCAGTGCCTCAGCCCTTTGCTTCTGATGTGAAGATAACGAGGAGGTTAAATAACTGCAGCCAATCTGAATGGAGATCACAACCATGGCTTATACAGGTGTGGCCCATAAACTTTTATGATTGTCTTGCATACTTCTGAGAGGTTTGTAGCTATCTTGTCTTGGATCTTCAAGGATCTGCCTTTCACAGGGAGAGACTGAGTTAAAGTGGTTGTGTTGCAAAAGCCCTTAATAATCCTGGGTTTATGCAGAGGGTTGATGCTGGCTGTGGGCTTTGCTTTTGGATCTGTGGAGGTTTCAGTGGAGGCAGGAGGAAAATGAATCTGACACCCTTAGAAGAAAAGAAGTTATCCCTGTTTCTGGTCTCACACTGTGCTCATTACCACCCGGGTTGTGATGTCCTGGTCACTGTGTCAACCCCTGGAGCATCCATCTCTCAGGTGACAAATCCCAAGGAGGAATTAAGGATGCAGGTTGCAAAGCCTGATGCAAGTTTAGCTTCAGCAAGCATTGAATCAGAATGAACTTAGAGAGAGTGCGAAAAGAGCAGCTCAGCAGAGATTTTGGTGAGGAAAGAGAGAGGACAATTTAATAGAGCAATTTTCCTGTTGTTTCTCTTTCTGATCATACTGGGGCCTCTTGCCATGGTTTTGGATGTGTCCTGTGTCACGCATTTGCACAGAGCAGAGGCTGCCTCAATGGATTGTCTGTGCCTGTGTTTCCTTACACGCTTGGGCAGTGTTGCTCCACACTCAGCACTCAGAGTTGTTTTGAATTTGGTGGCACTTGATTTATGGTGAGATGTATAATGGTGTAACCAAGGGCAACACAGGCTCCAGGATATGAGCCTGGTGCTGTTCCCTCTGAAATTAGGAATAATAATCCTGATGAGTGGTTGCAAAAAAGCCCACAACTGTTCCACCACCTCAGAGCCTTTTCCTTCTGACAATGTTTCTGTGGACTTCAGTGCAGAGAAATTATGTTCTCTATCTCTTTGCCCTTTTATTCTCCTGGGTTCTTTCTCTTTTACTTCCAATGCCTCATTTGTTCCACTGTTCTGAATCATAAATAGTTCTGGTAGTAAAACACATCTACTGGGGGTTGTATGGGCTGTTCTTGCAGTTCTTGTTCCTTTGATGTATTCTTTGAATCCGTTATGTCTTACTCGGAGCCTGAAGAGATGTGACAAGACAAGTAATGCAGCTGGTAAATATTTTAGCATCCCACTTGGAGCACTTGAGAGCAGTCTGCTAATGTTCTCAGTGTCGCTGAGTTATTTTCACATGGATAATGCAGTGTCTTCACTGCTCCAAAGGATCTGAGCTCTCTAACATCAACTCAGATTTGGGGTGAAGAACACTTGAATCTCAGTCCCTGAATTTGTTTGGATGTCTGGTCCTGAGGTCCTTTGTTGCTGCCTGGGCTTTCCAGTGCTGCTGAGAGAAGTAAAAATAAATGTTACTGCATTGCCCTGAGAAGTTCACCTGCCTTGCACCAGAGATGGCCCAAGGTTTTGGTCAAAATTTATGAAGCCTCACACTTGATTGATCTTTGGGTAGGATCAGTGCAATGTGGGGCTTCCATTCTGCTGCAGCCTTTGCTGCAAAACCTAAATTTCAGCCTCTCAATTCAGCTGAAGCAGCAATGCTGAATGTCTTGCTGGACTTCACCTATAATTTTCAGATTCACTCTTATTTCCCAGGATGTTTCAGGTGATGCAGCCTCTCCAGAGATGCAGTTGGTGGGGCAGGCTGGACCTGCAGCCGTGATTCCGTTGGTGGTGGCCTCAGGAAGAGTGGCTCTGTCACAGATAAGTGATGTACTCTGGCAGAGCAATAGGTGAGGTCTGACTTACCTGAGCCTGATCTTCTGCTGGTCTAAAGCAATTACAGCTTAACTTCAGTGAAGATTAAATCAGACATTCAGTGGTGATCCTCTTGGGCTTCTACAATGTTCTGAAACGTTTCTGTAGATTTAACAGGAATGCCGTGAGCAAGCCTTTCAGTTCAAGGCTAATAGATAAATATGTAGATGATCTAGAGAAATAAATGGGCAGTGTTCTTTCTCCTAGACATTTAGAAATCCCTCTGTAGAATAATTTAGTGAGAACATAAATAAGAGATAAGTAACAGGAACATGAATCCATACTACAGTTTTTGCACTTGGCAAGTTTATGCTTTACCCTCTTTTTCTGTATGTCTTTGCTGCTGCTGTACAATGCCACTCTGAGTAGCCCAGTGGACGTTATTCTCAGTGTTCTTAAGGTGCAGCTCTTAGTGCTGAGGTCACAGAGGGATCCACACAGTCAGAGTCTAGTCTTACCTGTGGGAAGCTCTCTGAACTGCAGCCATCAGCTGCCCATGCAAGCCTGGGTAAGTGTGAGCAAATGTCTCTTCATTGGCTTAACCACACCACGATATGAAGTTATTACAGTAGCAACTAGAATCCATGACTAAGATCAAGTTCCTGTTTTACGCACCTAGAATGAGTGATGGCCTCAAAAATGGAAAAATCACATTTTGAAAAGATAAAAGATTCTTGCTGCCATTTCACAGATAGGAAGCCTGAAGAACAGTCAGTTGTGTGCTTGATGTCACAGGGGTGGTGGGACAGAGCTGAAATTGGTCTGCACGTTAAGGCCTTAATGCCATGGATTTCTCCTCTTCCTGGCTTATTCCTTCTCAGAACTGCTGGTGTCTTACACACCACTCCAGCTTAGCCCAGGCTGTCTATCATCTGACTCTTTCTGACAGAATACTGTGTGCTACTTTTAAAAGCCTTCCGGGCTTGCAGCCTTTGGAAGCTCATCCCTCCCGGAGGCTGGCAATGACAGCTCTGCTGGTTCCTACTGGCACTGCTTGGGAGTGTTGCAGAGGGATGGAAACAGGGTGGAACTGATCTGAAGCCAGGGCATGTTCCATGAGTTACATGCTGCAGGCCAGAGGAAAAGGGCTGCAGTCAGTATTCCCACTCTGTTCTGTCTCCTGCTCCCCATTTCCTTTCTGTCCCCTCTGCTGGGACATCAGAGGCAGCTGCTTGTTGTCAGTATTCAGTTACTGAGATGTGATGGACACATCAACTCAGTACAGGAGTTTCCCTCAGGGCAGAAAACCTTTAGTAGGAAAGGTGGAATTTTAAGGGTTCTGTATGAAAAAAAAAAAAGAAAGAAAAGAAAAGCCAAAAAATGCCTACCTGAATGGCTTAGGAATGGAAATTTGGTTAGAGACAGCACACTCTGGTCTGGGGAGAGTCTTCTGTGCTCCTGAAGTCACATTTCCTCAGAGACTGGGGCAGACATTGTGACATTGAATTTCATTTTCCTTTACATTTGTATACCAAAAATAAACCCTGCCTAAGTCATTCAGTGTCTTCTTGATGGTTTAGAAGCAGTCAGGATGACAACAGCTACTGGTCAGATTTGTCAGAATCAAGCCTCATTATCACAGCTTGCAGTACTTGACCTGGTGCCCTGGCCAGGAGGAGACATTCAATAGGGCGCCAGATTCCCTTTGAATTAAGATCCTGCATGTGGAATTCATGCTTCCTAGAAAGATGCTCCTCTTACTCACAGATATACTCAGGAATATTGGTGTGAAGGTAAAGCAGATGGGGAGCTGGGCACATCCAGTTCTCTATTCCAAAGGCCTCAAGGGATAATCAGGGTTACAGTGAATATTCTCTCCCTGTGGGACAGGGTTCAGATGAACGAAGGGTGTGGTTTGCGGAGGAGCTCCACACCTGTATTTTTACAGATAGAAAAAGGCTGGATTTGCAGCATGGCTGAGTTTTAGCCTCATGTCCACAGTCAGTTCATGCCTTCCCTGCTCTCTTTCTTGCCTTCTTTCATCCTCTGTCCATCCAATCTTGCTAAATCTGATCAAAACCTGAGGCAACATCTTGGTACATGTGTTTCCTCCAAAATGTTTGTCCATTTTTTCCATTGAAATCAGATATGTTAGCAAGTTTTCAATTAAAACTACAGTTTGTCCTTCAAATGTGCTCAGCCCTCTAAATCAGGAGGGAAAGTCTGAAAATACTTGGATGAAGGCAGAACAGATGTCACAAAACTTTGGACTTTAATATATAAATCTTTTATCAAGGTCTTCAGAGCTGTCCAGATGTAATCAGATCTTGTGGTTTTGAGAATCCTGACTATTTCTGTGGGAAAATTCTTCATTTTCTATGCACACTAGGTTTTCAGCAGCACAAAAAGAAGCTAGAAATGTATTGTTTTAAAAATACTGGCATATCTAGATTTTTATCAAGTCTCCATAAAAAGAAGAGGGTTTGGCCTAAAAACTGTATGCAGAGAAGATAAATCTTATATCAGTGCACAGCTTTAAAAAAAAAGTCCTTATTTTTAGCCAAACATACAAATACCTGCTTTTTTATTTTTATGGGTTTGTTTTGGTTGTTTTCTTTTTACATCAAAAAATAAACTATAGACAAGCATGGGAAACAATCAGTCAGGGTGTGTCAGTAGTAAATGCTCTAACAAGTTCCCATTGCACAGTGGTATGAAGTTCCTCTGGGAACATATACTTTTATATACATGTCAGAGGTCTAAAAATATGTTACTAGAATAAACCATAATGTTAGAAAAGAGGAAGAGGACTTTCCAATTTGTTTTATTGTCCTGTTTTGCAAATGAAAATTTGTAATCTAAATGGGAAAATATTTCTTTTGCAAAACCTGTGACAGAAAATGAGCCAGATCAGACTGAGTTAAGTGAAACTAAGACTGCGGGACTGATCCATAAGGAAATGCCTTGTGTTCCTCTGGAAGTGACTGCTAGTCTTTCCATCTGCTTTAGCCAGAGCCGTGTCAAACCCAGCAGTCCCCAGGGTTGTTTTCCCTCCAGTGCAGGTCGGAGATGATGGAATGGTTTGGTGTCTGCTCTGCCAGCATTGCCTGGGTGGTTGTGCCTGAAAGGATGAGACAGGATCCAGACTCTGCCTGAGGTGATGAGGATGTTCAGCTCTTTGTACCCGTGGCTTCGGAAGCCCTTCCAGAGGTGCTACAAATGGTGCTGCTCCCTCAGTGTGGGAGTGGGGCTGTGCTGCTTTTACAGCTGCCAGGGCCCAGTCTCCCAGCATGGGTCACCAGAGTAGCTGGAGACCACTCCAGCCCCATCAGGCCCACTCAGGAGCCCTGGCCTGATGTCCTGAGCTTTGGGAAATGCCCGTGTCCCTCCTGTCTTGCGTGTGCTGAGGTTCCGATCCCAGGGCAGTGCCTGTGAAACATGGCTGCAGGGATGGGATTTGGGCAAGGGCACAGCAGTTCCTTGCTCTGTGTCCAGTGGAAAACAGGAAACGGGTAGGGTGGTGCCTCCTGTCCATGCCAGACTTAGGGCAAGCAGCTCCTTTATTCACACTAACTCTAACCGTGCCTTGGATATTTCTGTTTCCTTGAGCTGGAGCAGTGTTGGGAGGCTCCATTTGGAAAAGGAGCCTTGCTGGGGGCCTGAGTACACATCCCCACACGTGGGTGCACACACACCTTCTTCACTCACAGACATACAGTCCCCACTGATGTCAGGAGAAATGGCCAGTCCTCTGCTGGTCTGCAAAACTGCTCTTTATCAGCTGTGCATGAATGGAAGACTGGTTTGGAAACAGATTGTCTGTCTTATTTATAATGGCCTAATCAGGCAGATCAAGAGAGCCTTTTTACTTGTGTTTTCTAATCAGAACATGCCACAAAGTCTGTTTGCTTATCTCTTAAGCCTCTGCTGTCCAAACAGAACACACGGTATTTTTGCAATGGCAAAGTGAAGTCCTCAAGCCCTGTCATCTGAGGGAGAGCTCGGGAAGATTTAGAAAATAATGGTGGCATTCTGCTGCAGTCCATCTGCTGGAAGTGCTGGGGCCGCCCTCATGCTTGGAGGTGGATCTGGCTCCTCTGTTAGCCAGTGCTGGCCTGCAGGAGAGGGGGCTTGTGCTGCTGGGTGAGCCCAGCTCATCCTGAACAGCCCAGAGGCAAACAAGGCCCTACCAGAGTTGTGTCACCCCAGGTACAGCAAGGAGTGTTCAGGTCACAAAGAGGAACAGTCACCGACTTCCCTGAGCACAGACCCTCTGTCAGCTCTAGCTTGTCATGGATGGAGTCTGCTCTTCCGAATTTTGTCTTCTTTCTGCATATTCTGGCAAGGAACCTGCTTTTCAAGAAACTAGACTGGATTGGGCCAGCTTTTTTTTTTGGTCAAGAAATAGAATAGATTGTGTGAGTGAGCAAGTACTCAGTTTACCTTTCAGTGACACACAACACGTCTCTGGTGTATAAATAGCATGAAGAGTTAAGCCCTCCTTAGTCTTCCTCCTTCTTCTCTTGTACTGTGACTGAGTGATGACTGCAGTGACTCCCCTCAAACAAACACCTCTCCCCTCTCTACCCCTGTGCAGAGATTCTTCTCCTTCCCTTTCTTTTTTTGCCAAGATAAACTCTGTGTGTAAACTGGATGAGCACTGAGGGCATTAAGGGGGAGGGGGTGGAACAAAAATAAGACTCTAATTAATAGTTTTGTAACTAAGGGAATGAGAGGAGAATAATTCAAGGAATAACAAGAACAGCTTTTCAGTCTGTTACTTGCTGTGTGTTTGTGCATGTAGTTGTACACTAAAATAATTCCAGCTGTTCTTCCTTCTTTTAATAATGGTTCATTGCTTTCCCGTTGTGGGGCCATATTTGGACAAACATTAACCAGATCAAAGCCTAATGGATAGTTACGATGGCTCTGATTCAGCAAAGCACTTAAGCACAGTGTTTCATTGTAACTTCAATGGGACATGCTTTGACTTCAGCGAGATACAAGCACTGCTGCAGCCAGTGACAGCAGAAATGCCTGTGTGACTTGGCGTGGGTGTGTGTGCTGTGCTTAAAACTTCAAGGTAAAGCGAGTTCCCATTCTAAAGAAGGAAAATGGAGTGTTCTTCCTGCAAGGTATCACTGTTGGACTAAGCACACCTGCCTTCCTTCATCTTGGCCATTCCCATCATGGAGTGTTTTAATAGCTGTGCTAGAGCCAGAGGAGGCTGTGGAAACCAAGAATTCCAGTCAAAGGGAGGAAGGACAGAGGAATAGCACGAAGGAAGAATGGGGACATGCCCACAGAACAGGGCCTCAGACTGCTGTAACTGCCAGAAGATCTGTCTGTCCCCAGAAACTGGCTGGCAGTGCCTCACAGCAGGTGCTTCGGAAGAGTTTTAAGAAATAGGAGAAGTGCTGAAGACTCTCTTCCCTGGTGGGAGTCAGTGGCCTGGGGATGTGCTGAGCTGGACACTGCCCGTGGACTGTGATGGTTGTTTTCTGTCAGGAACACAGCGAGGGTCCCTGCAGCCTTCCTGGTGCTGGGATGGTTTCATAGGAGAGAGTGTCACTGTTGAGCAAGACATGAGGAAAAGAGGCTGAAATTATTGTTGCTGAAATCCTCCCGTTGATTCCTCCGTCTTGATGGCATAAAATCTTAAGAGTACAATTTTCTTGTCTCATCCAGGCCATTAAAGTGTAATAAATTATGGCAGCTTCTCGGATTTAAGATACTTTTTATTTTTAGTAGCAGGGCTACACTGCCTTGGAAACACTTGGAATTCCCCTTTGTGATTGTCTGGGAGTTATTTATAGTAAGTCCTTACTCTGATGGCAGAGTCTTCATCACAGAGCTGCTGATTTGAAGGGGGTGTAGTTTCATTTAGAAGTTTTGCTTGCTGTGTTTGCCATTTTGTGTTTCTGGTTTTTAAGCCACTGTCACGAGTGAACAGAAGCAGTTGGTGGCACATTGCCACCACACACAGGGCAGGCTTGCTTTGCTTGGAGCACTCCCTTTGGAACAGCTTCCTGATGGGAACATCATTATCAGCATAGCCACGTGTATTGGGCCTCTGATGGACCTGACTGTCCAGAGGTACAGGGGTGAAAGCCTGGAGAAAATGGAGATATCGGGGTGGAGACGGAGGGGAATTTAATTTCCTTTGCCCTGACGTTTATGTTGTTGTAAACTTTCTAAAATGGCACCTTCTGGCTCAAAATTAAGCAGCCACAATGACATGTCTCAGTTTGTCCAGACTGGTTTTCTTGTCCAGTTAAAGTGAGAGAGTCCTATGCCTTTAAAGCTTCCTGGCTCCCAGGAGGAAAATGCCAAACTTGTCAGAGAAAACAAACAGTGGCTGTCCCAGCCTGTGTGTGTTCCGATTAACGAATCTATTAGGCTATAAAACCTGGGACCCCCTTTCCCGGAGAAAGAGCATACATTAGGAAGCTGTTGACAGTTCCTAAGTCTGACCCCTTGCACAGAGCAGGAGACCTATCAGCAGCTCCGAGGGGCTGTTTGTTCCAGGAGGTCTCGGAGAAGTTTTTGACGCTCCGTAAATGCCAGATATGTTCTTGTTTTAATCTGTAACGTGGGAGGCCGGAGGGAGAAAAAAGGAGGAGCCGCGGCACAGCTGAGTGTTCCTGTTCTTTTGGTGTAATCAAAACGTGTTTGGAGGCACATTACCTTGGGCTGGGATATCGTTGGCTCCCTCAGACTGAGCAGGGCTTCTAGTGGGAAGTTCTTTGGTGGTTTGCTGCTGTTACAGCAAACGCCCAGAGTGTTGCAGTTGATGGCATTCCGTGCTTTTGGGCAAAAGGGAAGGAATCGCCAGTGTGGCATTCAGCATTCACTTCCCAAGGAGATGCAAACCCACAGTTCTGACACGTGAGGACATACAAACCCCATTTTACAAGAACAGGAGTTAAGCCCTGTGTTCGTGGTACATTCCCATGAAAGCATTTACCTCTTCCTTATTTCCCCCTGCCCCTTTTCTCTGTGCTGTTGCTTGTTAGAGAGGCAACCTTTTTCTCTGACACTATGGCATTCATCAAGCAGAAATGCAAATCACTCCTGCTTCATCCACTGCTGAGTGGTTTTACACCCAGAGTACTGTTGGAGCACTTCTCTTATGAGGAAAGGCTCAGGGAGCTGAAACTGCTTAGCCTTGAGAGGAGCCCTAGCTGAGAGGGGCCCTGAGCCCTGGGTGCCCCTGTGTGCAGGGAGGGCTCAGGGCAGGGCCCAGGCTCTGCTCCAGGGCCCAGCAGGGGCACCAGAGCGGCGGACAGGAACTGATCTCAAGGAGTTCTCCCTGCACAGGAGGCACAACTTCTGCCCTGGGCGGTGCCCGAGCCCCAGACAGATTGTCCAGAGAGGCTGTGGAGTCTCCTCCCTGGGAATATTCCAGAGCTGTGTGGACACAATGCTGTGTCCTGTGCTCCGGGGTGGCTCTGCTGAAGCAGGAAGGACCAGGTGACCCACTGTGGTCCCTTCCAACCTGTCCCATTCTGTGACTCAGAGTATTTCCATGAGTTTTAGGTCACTGCTCTATCCCTGGCGGGGTCCCTGGTGCTATGTCTGTCACAGCTGAAGGAGGCAACTGCAGAGCAGGCTTTTGCTGCAGTTGCTCCCCAGCCAGCCCAGCACACAGCCAGCAAGGCTGGTCAAACCGGTGGTCTCCCCAACCCATGGTGTGAGTGAGTCACCCTGCTTTTTATAATTAGTAATTAAGATAACAAATATGTGTCAGTGAATACTGCAGAACATATCGAAGAGTTACTCATACGTGACTCAACACGCTTGAGACAAATTGCTGCGCTGAACCAAACTTTGCCAAACCACGGGAAGCCGAGCAGCAGCCCTGCAGTCGCAGTCCCTGGCGTCCCCTGTGGTCACAGGTGGGTGTCGGTGCTCCGCAGCCAGGCTCTGTGGAGCAGGTGGCTTCTACCCTTGATAGAGCACACACCATTTAGGTCAGTCCCCGGGAGAGCTCCGGGCAGGAACACTGCAATTCACTGTAGCACTTTTAATTTGCTGGATGAGATCTCTGGTCTCTGGAACACAGGAGTTGTTGTGAATCACAGCAGGATATTCTCTTAAAGAGCCCAGCAGAAGGCTGCTGACAGTGTCCCCGGGCGATGCTAATCCGACATCACATTGGTCATGGCTCCTTGGGTTACCCGCGGCCCCGACGCACAGGAGGCCTGTTAGTGTGGGAATGAGGGACCTCGTGCTGCAGGGACACAGCCAGGGCATTAGGAGGAAGAAAATCTATCCTCTTCCCATCACTTCCTGAAGGGAATGTGTCAGAATGACGCACTTACTCCGAGCTTTATTTGATGAGGGGGCTGAGGGGGAGCGAGAAAGGAATGAGAAGGTCTCGAGGGACACACGAGTTGGCTTCACCGGGTCACGATGCTCTGAAAGTTCATTTGGAGCTGCTGAAACTGAAGCACTGAGAGCAGTCCTGGCTGGACACACATTTGTCATCTTCGTGACTCGGGAGGGCTCTTGTGGATATTTTAGACAGCCCATGGATTATGGTGGGCTTTTCTCAGCCTCATAAACATGCCTCAGGAATGAGATGGGAGAGTCCAAGCGATGGTGGAGTATGCTGGGACTGTGTACGTTGTCTCGAGGTGCTTCTGGAGTAAAAGCATCCCTTTCCTCACATTCTGTCCTGCCCAAACTTTCAGGCTAAATTGCAGTCTGTGTCTTGTAAGTCTGTGTCCTCTCCAGTCTGATCTAATACTGACACGAGAAGTGAAGCTTTAATCTCTTGATGAGATCCTCATGTTCTCTGGTTGTCCATGCTCTGAGGGACACTGAGGATGCTCTTGGGAGATGGGAGATCTCATGATTAGAAAACTTCCTGTGCAGTTTGTTCTGACCAAAGTGCAGTCACTCAGCCCAAATCTCTTCTGGTCTTTTCCCACTCAGGAAATACAGATGTGGGTCAAACGAAATATGTCAAAAACAGGTGCTGAAAGCCATTGGTTAAAGCAGACACCATGTGCCCTGCTGCCAGTTTTGGAACCTAGTCAGAACACTGGGGGAAAAGAGCAGTTTGGTATTTTTGTTTCAAATGAGAAACTTAGGAATTAACTTCAGTGTTATTTTTAAGTGTTTTTCCTTGGGTCAAACTAAATGTTTTGTTTGAGGCCAAAATGTTACGTCGTTCTGTTATTGAGTTCAATAAAAAAAATCTGAAAAAGTAGTGTTTATTTTGGGCTGCTGCCCAACTAATCTCTCTTCCTCTATTTTTTCTATAATGCAAGCAAAATACAAAATCAGTTATTTATGCATCTCAAGTTTTAGCTTCTGTTTTAACCACCCATTGGAGTTACAGATACCACAGTATAGTAATTTTTTTTACTCTTCAGACACAGAGCTGTATTTCTGTGCTTGTAAGAGCTGCACAGGCAAGGAAGAAAGTCCTAAAATCAATGGGATGTTGGGTTCTGTTTGCTGGGCTGCTGAGTGATTCCCCAGCTGAATGGAGAGCTGGTTGAATGAAGGTGTTAACCTTGATCTTAATCCCAGTGTCCCCCTCGCCATCTGAGTCGTCAGCAAATGATTTGTTTTAGCTCTGGAATGATGGTTTAGTCCCGGTGCTGCTTCTCACAGCAAACTCTGTCTGAGGATAAATGGGAAGAGGCCACTGGTGTCCAAAAAAGAGGATTTGTTTAAAGTGGGAAGGGAAGAACTAAATTAAAATACAAGAAGATCACATAATCTACCACCTCCTGCAACCTCATCTGGTGGCTTAACCTTTGATGCCTACTTTATTTTTCTTCATTTCTGCTGCTGTCCTCAGAATTCTGCCTGTTTTCCCCAAGGTTTGCTTGAGGGCAAACCCAGCAGTGGAGCTTTACCCTGTGTGCATGTGGCTTCTGCCCAGCACTGGAGCCCAGTAAAACCACCCTCAGCCCTAATGGGCTTTGATTGTTCTGGGATTATTGTTTCACTCGGTAATTACTTTTTGTGGTCCTTTCATCAGAACCACTCCCGTGGGCCTGCACCCATCACTTCGATGCTCGAGGTGCTGTTCTGGATGTTGTGCCCAGGTGGGAATGCAGGAACTGACTCCGGTTTAGAGCAGTTTCTTCCCACTCCTCACTGCGTTTACGGGCCAGGGAAATCATTTTCTCTCCCTGTGCCTCTGCTTAGCTGAACTGTCCTTCGTGCAGGAATTTGGGCTCGGCAGCACCTCGGAGCAGGTCTGCAGTTTCAGCGGGTGCCTGTAGGTGCTACCACAATACAAACAATAATCAATCACTGACCGACACCTCTGAGGCTCTCACTGAAACCAAACACAATAAAAAAGCCTCCCCAGGGGCCGAATCTACCAGGCTGTGTAAACGATTTTTTAGTGAAAGTGGTAGAGCCCCCATCTCTTGGGACACTTAAAGCACACTGCAGAAAGCAGGAGCAGTCGGTGTGGGGGGGAATAAGCGTGTGTTGGCAGAAGGTTCAAATAAAGAGGACTTCATTATTCTGGAGTTCCTGTCCAGCAGAGATCTGCATGAGTGAAGGCACAATGACTTAATAGATCTCTCTCAGCTTCTGACTGCTGCTGTCCTCCACTGCAGCTTCTCACAACCGATAAAGAAGGCAAAGAAGGCCTCAGCCAAAATGGAACATGTATTTTTAAGCTTCCTGCCAAACTTTGATCTTTTCCTAGATCAGTTTTAGGTATAGTTGGGCCAACTCCTGAACTACTTTGTTCAGGTCACTCAATCCAGCAAAACACAGGGTAAAGGTGTGCATTTGGAGATGCATTAGTAACTAATTATGGGGAGATAATTGCATTAAATCAGAAGTAAAATCTAATGAGAGAGTCCTCGTGAAGAACTGCAGCTCAGTGCAGGGGGAAACGGGGTAGGTAGAGGTAGGAGAGGTTCCACAGAACTTGTACGTAAACTGCATAGCTTGGATTTGATTCTCATTTGTGTTTATTTTTTCAGTTTCCCCCATTCAACAGAACATAAATTTTCCAGGTAGGTGAGCACAGGCAGGAATGGAGTGAAAGCACCCAGTGGAAGGAGACAGGATCGTTCTGTGGTCCCTGTTCTGTTCTTGCTCAGCACACCAGTGAGCTTGCTGGAGGCTGCTCCTCCCTGCGTGCAAACAGTGGCCCCCGCCTTGGAGCCGCTGCTAATCCCTACGAGAGGCATCTTTTCCAGGCAGCCCTGCAGGTGGCACAGCGAGCCTTGTCTTTCCCTTTCCAAGCCACGGGAGCAGTCCTGGCTTCCCTTCCCATCGGTTCCCAGGGCAGCAGCAGCTGGACTGGGGGAGACCTTCAGTCCAGAGAAGGAGACTGGCGTGATCTGCTGGCTGCTGAAACATCCTGCCTGTTCCCGGGCTGCTTCCAGGGCTCTGCTTTACACAGGGACACAGAAACCCAACCTTTTGTTTTTTGCTGCATCAAGACATTTTGAATGCCCTTATGCTACTTGCAAGCTAAAGTTGAAAAAGAGAATGCAGCCAAGCTCCTAAAAATCAAGATAACTCTTGAAGTCTTGGTTGCACACTCCGAATGTATTCTCTGTCAGGCCTCCTTTTTAGAAAATCTCATCTGAATCCATTGGAATCAAGTGGAACTGATTTGGGAATCGTGGAAAAGGTGGATAGAAAAGGTCTTTGTGTAGCCTGCAGGGCTCCTGGGAATTCCTGCTTGTTAGTCCTTATTCTCACTTTGCTTCTCTTCATGGCCTTGGGCAAGTCACTTAACTTCTTAATCTCTGGCTCAGTTTCTCTGCCTGTAAAATAAGATAACTATTACTATCACATACCTGTCTGACAGGATTTTCTCCCCTAGTAATAATTAACATTTGTAAAATGTTCTTTGACTATGTTTATTTTTATTATGATACTTCCAGATTATATTACAATACTGACGCTGTTGCTGTTGCAGATTTGAGCTCCTGTACAAGATTACACCGGAAATTAAGTCATTTTTCTAATAAGATATAAAACAACTTGTGGTCGGTGTGGTTAAGCCGAGTTTAAAGCTCGTTTGCAGCATGACAACAGTGTGAAGCAGCATTGTAGGGAATCTAACCCCAGTATCTGTGACAAAATTAACTACATGCACTGAACATTATCCGTGAGCTGACCTTACCCCTAGCAGAAAGGTTACTTATTTGAAGTATTTGGTAAGTGGGACTGAAGGTTTGAGGTTTCCTTTGCATTAGCAGAAGGTGTAAAATGTCCCTGCACACCTGAACCTCCACTCCTGGAGTCCAGACTGAGCTCTAAGGAACTAGACTGAGGATTTGTGAGGACATCTGCAAGCCTGAAGAATCCTTCTTTGCATTTCTTGTCTTTGTAAACTACAGTCATAGAATGGGTTTGGGTTGGGTTTGAAGGAATCTTCAAGATCATCTCCTTCCTCGAGCAAGAGTTGCCTAGAAATAACTTCAGTTTTCCCTCTATATGAAGGGAAAGAAATTAGGCTGAAACCTTGGCTTTGTGAACCTGCTGTTCATAAAGCTGCTGTTCACCCCCAGTGACTCAGCAGCACAAATTCAAAGTTTGATTTTTGTTCATGGACTTTGTGGTTCCAGTACCTTTGTCTCTGCCCCTTGGATGCTCTGCTATCAAGATCAATCTCTTCCTCCTCTCCCTCTTTTCTGATCTCACCTGTATCCCTGTCAACTTTCAGTGTCTGTGAAACCCATGGCAATGAGTTCCACCATTTACCAGTGGTCTGGGTAAGGAGATGCTGGTTTTGCTGTTCTGAACCTGATGTCTTCTACCTCTGAGTGTGGATTGGGCAGACTTTTGTTTTCACCACAGTGGTGAAGGATGAGGCTGTTGGGCCCTTTCCTAAGCCAAGGAAGGCTTGTCCTCGTGGCACCCCCAGCTGGGTTCTTGAAGACCATCAGGAAAGGTATAGGGCCTTGTAATCCAAAGTCCATTTCTGTGGTGGGAGGAGGTGGGGGAAAGGCAGTGACTCCTTAAATAGCTGCTTCTCTGCTTGCTGTGCTCTTTAGCACCCACACATGTGACCTGTCCAAATAAAAACAAAGAAAGTGTAAGCTAAGCAGGAATCAGATGCAAAAAGGTAGAAAATCAAAAGTGACTCCCTTTAACCTGACAAAGAGGCAATTGTTGACAAAGCTTCAGGCTTGATTGAGCAAATTTTTTTTTAACTCATCTTCTCCCCCCTTCCCGCCCTCTGCCCCCCTGGAGAGAAGTCTGGATGTAACACTATTGCTAGGACTAGGCCTATGATTAAGTTCTGTTTTTCAAAGGTGATCCCAGCATGATTAAAACCAGGTGGCCCCATGGTGCAGCAAGGGAGCCAGATGTGCTCTGCAACTGGATTGCCATTTCCTAGCCCAGCTGCAAACATTTGATTGTCCACTCGCTCTGGGTATTACAGCCCTGACCTTCTCTCTTCCTTACCTCCCCTGTCTCCTGTCTGCTTCCCCCGGTGACATTTGAGAGCAGAGAAGTCCCCTTAGACTTGTTTGTCACTGTTACAAGCATCCCTTTCTCCCTTCACCTCCCCACTCCCAGCCTGGGTTCTGCACTTCCATTATTCACAGATGTTGGAGGGTAGGAGCTGACAGTGTTGGCTTTTCCCTCTCTCTTTCCTTTCTTTGGGTTTTTTTCCCTCTCCATGTTCCGGCGTGTGTGCACTGACCCCAAAGCACTCCCAAGTCAACTGGCAGCGTCTGAATCCACTTAGAGGTGAAGGGATAAAGCAATTTTCTTCGAGATGTGGCATAAACTGTTTAGGTTTTGCTGTCTCCAAAGGCCTGTAATGAGAGGGTGGCCCTGTCCCAGAACAAGCCCTGTCTCACCCTGATCTATCAAATTTGGAATAGGTTAATCTTTTCCCCCAGCACTGGCCTGTCAGCCCGTTTGTGCTGAATTAGGGCTCTAATGCATGGATGGTGTCAATAATTGCCTAGTAAGCCATACTTAAAAAAAGAGTCACAATCAATCGTCCCAACATTAGGATGTCATAATGCATCAGTCCTGCATTAGGAAGTTGTAATCCATCAATTTGACATCAGAAGGGACAGTGCATGGTGGGAGCTCAGCTCAGGCCTCGTGCAAGCTGGAACCACTCCACAGGCTTTGCAGCAGCACTGGATTTGGTCACACTTCTGTTTTCCCACCTACCCTTTGCAGTTTAATAATGAATTTGATAAATATTGAAACCTCTGGGAAGAGAAGAGCTGTTGATGCTATTTCTAAGAGGTCTGGGACAACAGAGAGTTTGAGTTTCTCATCTCGTTCTGTCTAGCAAAGTAATTTTTTTCTTCCTCCAATGCATGAATTAACTCATCCATAAATATTCCTGTCCTGACTGGACAATTTCTCTGGAAATGCCTATTTATGCTAGTTTGTAGATCACGCCTTGCTTTATTCTGTTTTAAGATTCAGTTTCCCCAAATCAAACTTCAGTCTGGTCTGCAGCTCCTCTATAGAGCTTTCTCTGTTGTTTCAAATCTGCAAATCTTCCTATTTGGGCAAACCCCCAGAGCTGCTATTTCAGTTTTGTGGCACAAGCCTGAGGATGGGACTTGCAGGAAGGTGTGAACTCAGCTCAGTGCAGATGGGGCTGTGGAATTCCCTGGATACATCCTGTGTATTCAGCCTTGGTTTTCAAAGCATGCAGCAAGAATTGCCTGAGAGCTGTGTCGGGTGTGCAGCTCCAGCACAGGCTCCAGGTGCCTGGAGATCACCTCCACACTTGTCTCCTCTCCTACCAGGCATTGTAATGAGCTAATTAATGCTTCAGTATGACAGGTTTTGTATGTAAGAAAGGGCCTGTGTCCTGAGGAACTAAAAACCAAACCAAGGAGTGAGATACATGGATCCGTTCTTTCCCAGAGGCTGTGGAAAGGCAGCTCCAGAGGCAGCTGGTCACCCATCTCTTGGCCAGTGCCTGTGGGCAGCTGGCTCTGGTGGTGTTTCCTCAGCTCTTCTGTCTGTCTGAAGATCCTGAGGTGACAATAAATCCATAAGTTCACTTGTGTTCCCCTTCCTGAGCTGTTGGATAGCTCGTGAGGAGCTGGGTTTGGGTGACTGCTGTGGGAACAGGCAGCTGTGTGTGTCCTGCTGCTTGCTGAGGCCTGGCTGGGTGCTGGGAGCTGGGCAAAACTCAAAAGAAAGGCTTGGCTGGACCCCCAGAGCAGAAGAAAGGAGAGGATTCACAGGAGATGAAGTCTTGGGGAGTAATAATTTGATGAAAAACAGGATGTCATTTCCTTTTGACGGCAAAAGAGGGAGAAGCAACTGTGGTGGAAACGTGAGTGCAGGAAAAGGTGGTGTTTGGTCAGTGGCAATGGGCCAGAGGGAACATCCACGAGGAATGACCACAAGGCCAAACACAGAGCACAGTTCTTGTGTGTGCTAACAGCAGTTGGTTGCTTTTTAAAGAACATTATGAAAACAGTTGGTTTTCTTCGTGTGTTTCTTAGTTGTTATTTTGTGTAGTTTCCTTTTGAGCCCAAAGCTTTGTCACATGAATCTCTACATTTGCTCACCTTGAATTTAGTAATTACTGCCTTTGTGTAGAGCAGTTGCTGTGCACAGATATAAACTGAATAAATATTGATGGTCTTTTTTTTTTTAGGGTGAGGGACAACTTTTAAAGTTTGGAGTCAGTTAAGTTTTAACTCCTGTCTGAGATTTTTCAAAACTGCCTGGAGCCATTTGGAATTGGAGTCCAACCCCTCAAAAGACTGGAAATCCTTTTCTTTGAGTGACTTGAGATAGGGCTAAGATTGGCAGAGCAGATAATAACAATAACAATAATAATATTAATAATAATAATACATTCCCAGCACTTGAAGTGCAGTTCCCTTGCTTTCAACCCCACTCTGGCACTGTGACTAAAACCCCACTTCGGTGGCTCAAGGATTCAGTGGCATTGGCTGGGCAGAGGCTCAGGTTCTGTGTCCTGGAGAAATCCATGGATTCTGGTGTCTCATCTGTTCCCATGTCATCAGATTTCTTAGATCCTTTCTGGGTGAAACACTGAGATGGTCTCAAGAGAAATGCAGCAGTTTTGCTTCTGAAAGGTCCACACTGACAAGGCTCAGCTTAAAGGCTGAGCCTGAGGGCAGTTTTAGGCTTAGCCTCTGGCTTTGGCAGGCTCAGTTAATCCTTTGGGAAGGTTTTAGCCACGCACCGAGAGTGCCAATAGTTACCACTAAATTCAGCTTTATTGGCTGAATTATCTCTGATGCCACTAGAACACCACTCAAAAGTGACCTTCGTAGTTGATCTGGTTCTAATTATAATCCAAGTAGTTTTAAACATTCATTTAAATGTCTCCTTAATTGCAACCTAATTTCTTCAATTGTAGCCCATTCATCAGTTGTTAATCATTTTTTAATTGTGTGGAAAGTTTGAAGGGTTAGTAACAAGTCATTTGTTAGCTAGAGGTCATGAAAAGGGTTATAAAAATTGCTTGGCTAATTTTAAATAATAAATTAACAAATGGATGTGTTTGCAAATGTTAAGGTGTTTCAATATTTGCAATATTGCAAAATTATTGCAGGTCAGGAAGGATGGATTGTATTTCTTGTACAAATATGGATTTTGGATGTGTTGTAAGTTAAACTCTGTTGCTCTCACTTCTCAGGAAAACAGTAAATGACAAAACGAACAATTTTTAATGATGGTTTAATTGGAATTGGATGGAAGTGACTATGAGAATTCTGATGGTAATCTTTTAAGGCATGCACATTATGTGAAAGAAACAAAGGGGAAAGAAAACCAGTGCCTTTTTCAAGGTATATTTTTTTTAAAATAAGAGCAGCTGTGAGCAGGAGTCAGTGGAAGAAGAAAGGATGTGAAGCTGAAATGAAACAGCGTTTGGGATCACATCCGTCACATCCGCGCGCTCGGATCCGCTCTTGCAGCTCGTGCCTGCCGTGCTCTCCTTCCCAGGCATGACCCTGTTCTTCACCTTGGGCTCATTCCAGCTGGGAATCTGGGCACTGGGAGCTGCTAGGGGTGTTTTCTTACAGAAAATCAGACACTCTCTGCGCCCTGGTAGTGTTAGGCTGAGATTGGAGGTGATAGGAAGCCCCGGAATAAACGTCTCAGTAATTTCTTCTCTTTGGGTACAGGATCGTGGTGTCAGTGTGAGCACTGGGAGTCTGGGACAATCCCTACCACGCTGGGAAAGAATTTACAGGAGTAACAAGAGTCTGAATTGTGCTGAAATAATCCCAAGAGCACCGCACTCCTCACACTGCAAGAGTTGAAAGCAAAATTCCTCTGTACCTTCCACAGGCTGGAAATAGACACAGCGATGGCTACAACTGGTTGTATTTTCCTGCGAGAGGTGGGGTACAAAATCCTGCACAATGAGACAGCCTTGCCAAGAATTCTGTCTTTTAAAAAGTAGAGGGATTCCTCACTCTTCTTCCTCTCCTAAATACAGACATTCCCCAAATCAAGACATTTTCACAAATGGACTGTTCTGTCCAGATGAAATTTTCCGTCTATTTCCCAAATATTCTCCTTTGCCTCACTCCTCAGCATAATATTTTGTAACTTTTGCTCCTGGTAAGAAATCTCACCTTCCTCTGCTCCCGCAGTGGCCTCAGGGGCGTCTGGGAGGTGATTTAGTGCCGAGTTTCTATCAGAAGGTCCCTCCATTCAGCTGTAATTTAAAGCCATTGCTTAAATCCCCCCGAAAGTTCACTTCTGGGAGCTTCCCTCCTTTGTACCCAGCCCGGGAAATAAAAGTGCACATCTTCAGAAGAGGTTCCAGTCAGCATCTGGGCAGGAGTGAGGATGGTGACTGGAAATTGAAAGCGGCTCTTTGCCATATATCAAGGAGGTATTTAGAATATATCATCTTTCCTGATGGGATGGGAAGGGAGCTGCAGGCAAAGCTCACGTATGGAGCGCTCTCACCGGAAGGAACAGATTACCAGAGGGAAAAACCCTTTAGACAATGCCTATGGAGCAGCCCAAGAATATTCTGTCCTGTTGGGACTTTCTAACCCTCGTGAACTCTGTCCTTATCCTTTCTTTCCTGCTTTTCCCTCTCCCCACATCCGCCCCCAACACTGGCAGCACTGAGAAATTTGTCTCCCCCCCCGAAAAAGAAGAGGAAGAGAAGAAGTGAAAAAGAATCCCAAGGAAGGCATAAAGGGCAATTTTCCTGACCCTGGTGTCTCACACAGATCACGCTAAGGGAGGTGCACTTGGAGGGCTCTGTATGGCAGCTGCAAGGCAAAATCCAGTCTGAACTGGGAAGCTACAATTTCACAGCTAGAGATGGATCTGATTTTATCAGTTTGAGTGTATTTTATATCTTGCTTTGTATTTCCCTGCATGAAACACTTCTTTATGTCCCTTCTTTCAGTTTAAATTGCAGAGAAAGGGTGGTTTTCAAATGAAGAGAAAACTTCCCTCACTTTCCTGCACTAACCCTCTGCAGAGGATGGTGATGGAGCTGGAATCCAGCACAGTTTTAGTCAGTTTCTGTAAAATTGGTGCTCATTCCATGAAAACAGGAGTTATACTGTGGGGACTTTGTGCAGACAGCCATGGAGCAGGCCTGTGGCTGAAATGACTTGCAATTTTGTTTGCTTGCTTTTTGAGGTTGACCCAAGTTGCCTCTATTATGAAAGCCTCTAAGATTTATGTTTGTATTTGTTTTATGTTTCTTAAAAAGTGTGTTGCTTGTGTCTTGAAAATACCATAAATAAGAATTTACTTCTGTTTTCCTGGAAGTGTGGTTGTGTTTGCCAGAGATACTCAGTGCTCTGGAATCTTCACTGGAGAGACAAGGGACTTTTAAAGGAAGATTATAATGTTGATATTAATAGGTGTTGGCAAAAAACAACCCCAAAAGCAGAAAACACTGAATGTTTGGTTGCTAAATTCCTTTACTTTTCAAGTTCTTCTTGATTTGATGTCACCATTTCAGTGCCAGTCAGGGAATTCTGCTTGTGACAGCAGGGGAAGCCCCACAGGAGGTCAAGGGGAAGGAGCTCATTCCTAATTCCTGTTCTGAGGGGTCATCCCAGCCTAGTCTAGCTTGGGACTGTGGGGAGAGGAAACTTGGGCAGAAATAAATTGATTTCTTCTACTTGTCAAGGGTTCTGTACAGAACATTGCAGGTACCTTTTAAATGTGTAGAAGAAAAGTCTTTTCTAATGGGGACTTCATCTACAGCTGTGTGGAACAATGCTCTGATCCAACAGGTCTGAGCAGCCAAAAATGCTTCTCTTGGCTTTCACCTTTGTAACTGTGTGAAAGTGAAATAAAGCCCAAGCCCCTGTACTGATACCAATCTGTAAAGCTGCAGCATTCATGCAGCTCTTCAGCATAGTGCTGATTATATATATGGAATGTAATTTAATAGCAATCTTAGCTTTGAACAATTTTCTTTCTATGCAGTTTTTCTTCAGTGGGTGACTTTCTTAATCTAACAGAATATAAGGCTTGATAAAATTATTGGGATTTCTCTGCTGTATTCTCATCAAGATACCAGAGCAGTTGGCAATGACATGAACTCACTGTTTTGGAAAAGTTCCTTTTTCTTTCATCCTGCTTTGTCTTACTGTGTTTTTGAGACCTATCCTCAGCTACTTATTCAATCTTTGGTGTTCCAGCCCAGCAACCTGTCCCTTACTGCATGGGTTGGGTTTGTGGATTTGAAGTGGAGCCTTCAAAGGAGCAGGCTCAGGTTGTTCCTTCTTCCCCCTACTATTTGTAGGGTCTGGGAGTGCCCTGGGCTTGAATTTGGCTGTGCAAATAGTAAGGAGAGTGGTTTTAAAAGTCTGACTTTCTCCTGGCTGATGTCCTTTAAAAGAGTGAGAAAGGATGAGTGACTCCAGATCATGTCTTGCTGAGAATTAATTTCCTTCAATTGCTGAATTGGTCTGTAATGGACAGGAAACATCCAGAGGGGTTACACCAGAAGTGGGGAGAGTTCTTATCCCAGGAACTCTTTGTATAGGAGAACTTCATTAAAACCTCCTTGTTAATTGTCAGGGATTGGCTTGGGATTCCTCCATAATAATTAATATTGGCCTTACCTTAGGGATGGCTCTCTGACCCTCTGCTTGGGGATTCTCCTGATTATTTCAGATTTCAGGCATTTAGTGGGGTGTCCTCGTTCCCACTGTGGCTTCTGGCTGTGTCTGTCAGCCAGAACTGTGCCAGTGGGCAGTGCCAGCAGTGTCCATGTCAATTCAGATGCACTGTGACCCGAGGGCTCCCCGTGAAGGGCCAGGCTGGGCCATGTTGCATCCTGGCTGCCTTGGCTTTCTCCTCAGGAATCTCCAGGCTTCTCTGCACAGTGCTGCTGCTTGTAGGAAAAAACCTCTTCTGCTTCCAGAGGCAGTAAATGCTAAACAGACCAGAGGGTGATGCAGACCCTTTCTCCCCTGAGCCTTTCCAGGGGAAATTTTCTGGGAATGACTTTAGCAGAGCCTCTTGGAAGAGTCATGAAATACACAGCGATGAGATCACAAGGACTCTCTTTAATAGGATTTCTTCTTTGGGTTCCCAGGAGTAATGTCATGCCAATAATTCACCACTCCAGCTCCCTTTCTGTTTCCTACCAGCAGTAAAGAACCCTGAACAGCTTCCTTTGGAAAAAAGCACCCTGAGTTCAAGGGCCTGATCCGAAATGCACAGCAGTCAGTAAACACTGATTGCAGTGGTCTTTGTACAAATCTGATCCCAAACCTCTTTGATACCAGCAGCTCTCAGAGTTGGGTCTGGTTCAGGTTTCAGTGTGTTTCACCCTTGTCCCTTAGAAAACAGAAACAAAGCAAAAAAACCTCAAACCCAGGGAGCCACAAGGAAAATGGTATTTTGAAGGATGGACTTGGGCCAGATCAGGAAATGTTGAGTTATCCCATCAAATTCAGTAAAGAAAACATATTTATAGGTACAGCACTGGCTTTGTGTAGAGAATTCACATAGTAAATGGGGAAATAGAACCATGTTCAAAATAAAAAACATTTCCTGAACTCAACTTCTCTTTCTGGGGGAGAAATAAAATCTAGGGGAGAGGTAAGCCTTGGAGCCAGATCTTGCAGGTCATTTGAAGGGAATGTGAATAAGGCAAGTGTTTTCCAGATTCCAGACCTGAGGAAGGACCTGTCCTGAGGGGTTTCTGGTTGGAAAATTGAGCTGGACTCTGCAACAGTTTCTCCCAAGTCCTCCTGTAACTGAGGAGATGCTTCCCAGGGCTCTGTATCACACCCAAATGTGGCCTTTCTCAGGGGCCCCTGTGGCCTGGCTGTGTGGGCTGCACTTACTGGGGAAAATAGGCCCTTCAGCCATGAGGGATTTCTGTGAATTCGGGGCAGACAACTGGGAATAGTGAGGGAAAGGGCTTTTTGATACAGTTTAGCCTTTTCCACTTGTAAGCCCAAATTAGAAAGTGCAAAACTCAGAGAGTGGGGTTTTTGCAGCATTTGAGCATCACGAGATGATCTCATGTGGATGCCTTGTTCTCCCAGCAGTGGTATCTGGGAAGGCAGGCCAGAACAGTGGGAATTCAATCTCTGGGGTGATTTTGCTCTGAGCTGTTATGCTGAGGACAACTGGTGAATGGGCTGGCACTTGGGTTTCCCTGCCCACAGTGTCTGGTCCTTCAGCAACCCCCCAAGGCCTCCTCTTGCCTGTCATCTCTTCAGGCAGATCACAGATGTCTCCCCAGCCCATCCTTCTCTTAAAGGGGATGTTAAACAGGAGCACAGGATTAAAGAAAGTGAAGTTTGCTTGCAGCTGCTCTGTCCTGTCTGTTCCACTCAGCATCAGCGGGATTAAATTCCTTCTTTTGGGTGTCAGGTTCTGTCTGTGCCTAGCACTGAGTTGCCAGCACAGCCCAGTGCCCTGATCACTCTCCCTTCCCAGATTGGTTCCACCTTTATATCCATTTCCTACCCCACTGGCTGGTGTCAGCAGCCTATTTGAAGTTGAATGAATTAGCACTGAAGAAATAACTGATAAAAAATACACATTAGCACCAAGCAAACTACAAAGAAGGAATTGGCTTCCTGACGTGAGCATTCAGTTCCATCTGGGAACTCTTACTGTCCAGGGACAGGCTGCATTTTGCCACAAATATTTGAGCTTCATTAAAATTTTTTCCCAAAGAAAAGAACCAATTCTGAGATACAAACATTATTTTGAGTGGTGAGGCACTCAAAATAAAGATTTTCCATCACGTAAATTGTCTTTCAGTCAGAATGGTCATTGCAGACTTATCTTTTTTTCCCTGTGTAAGTATGAAATTTTCTCCAAGTACATGGATGTTGACAGGACAGAAGAAATGTGTGTCCCAAGCTAAGCTTGGGAGAGAAACATGCAAATAAAGTAGTGATAATAATGAGAATGGGCAGCTCATGTCCATGAGCTTTTTGGGAACCAACACAGCCCTGACTGCTGTGATGGACTAAAGCCAGAGAAAATTCTCTTATTTTGGGTCATTTGTGAAACATCCTGAGTATTGTTTTCAAAGCAAGGGAACTTTCTAGGAAATCTTTCCTAAGTGTTTTCATCTGTAATCGGATGTTGAGCTGCAGCAGAGCCTGTCTCTGGGATTTAGTGCTGGTCCTCTGTACCCTCCTTTGTGTTAAAGCCTTTAGTTCATTTCTAACCCCTCTAATTTTAGTGAAATGATCTCATTAGGGACCTCAAACTGCTCAAGACAGAGCTCCAAGGGGTCTCACACACTCAGCTATGTGGCACCTCTGTAGGAGAATCCCCTTCCCTTCAGGGGGAAAAAAAATAATTCTGGGAGTGGCTGTTTTCCTTGGTTTCAGATCCCTGATTCTCAATTTTCATATTCCCAGGAGCATCCCTCCCTGCCAGGGCACCAAGCAGTGCTGTTAGCTCTGAATACCTTGGAACCTATGGCAGATAAAAGGGATTTTTTTTTTTTTTGAAAAGATGTACTTGATATATTTGAAATATTCCTTAAAAACAAAGTGTCCCTCTTGTCAGCACATAAGCTGTGGGTTAAGGTGTCTTGTAACATGGATTCTCCCACAAACAGAGCCCTGTGCTTGTTCTGCTGCTGCATTAAAACCCCTCAACCTTGTCTTACTGATATCTTTATCAAATTCTTGTGGAAACATGGTTTTTTTAAAAAACACACACACAGACACAACCCAGCAGTGAAAGCTGTAAGTTAACGCCTCATGTTCTTCTCAGATTTCCAAAGCACTGAGGCCTTGAGAATATGTTTCCAATATCCTCTCATCTCTCTCTGTTAGTGTTTTACTCAGCTCCATGCTGGGGAGGTCCTGACCCCGGCAATCTCCAGGGAAGGGGGCGGGAAGGGGGGTCAGGCCACGCTGGAAACCTGCAGGCCACAGCCTGTGAAATCAGCCCCGTTTCCTCAACTCCTTTAATGCCTTTAACCTGGAAGAGGCCGTCGCCGGCCAGAGATTAGATTACCAATGTTGGCATGTTTGGCCTAACAAATGGCAAATGGATGATGTGCCAGGCAGCAGCTAATCAGTGCTGACACAGATCCATGGGCAGGCCTTTTCCAGGAGGGGATAGTTCATGGCTGCAGCCAACTTTTGTCCTGACGACTGAGAGGAGAGTTGAGAAGGCCACCAGAGTACCTGTCTCTTTGAATCTCAGGGCTCCCAAACTGTGTGTCATTTTTAAAGGTCTCACTGGCCCTCTCAGAGGATGATCTAAATGTCCCGTGCTCCTCCAGGCGATAGGACACGAGAGCCTGAACCATTCTCGTAGCAAACCTGCTCTGTGTGTCTCTCTGGGTATACACCTGTATCCTGACTGTCACTAATTCCTGGGCACAAAGGAAAAGGAATTGTTTCTGCAGTCTTGGTCTGAAAGGATAGTGGGGTCAGCAGCCTTGCTCAGAGAAATGGTTTTTAAAATATTTTTTGAAATGCTTTTCCATGGTGCTGGCTTTTGGAGTGTTTCTGGCTCCTTTGCTGTGACGTGGCTCCCGCAGAAGGGTGGCAGTGGGAGGTCATGGCTGAGGTGCTGCTGGTGTCTCTGGCCCAGCAAGGCTGCTGTGCAGTGCTTGAGTGTAGTTTCAAACCCTCAGTTCTTTGGTTCCTCCAATGTCTAAGCTTGTGTTACATCTGTGTTTTGCATTCTGCTGAGTATTTTCACCTTCACTCTTAGCTCACTTAGATGTGTGTACCTGTCACTGTGTCCTCTCCTCCTTTTTCCTCTGTGGCCCAGCGAGGACGAACCTTCTCTGAGTGTAATCAACTAAATCAACCTGAATTTTGGAAGGAAGAGCTTTCTGATTGCTAAAACTGTCAGTCACAAGATCCCAGTTGCATTCCTAGCTACTCTCCTCTATATCCTCAGTTGGATTCATTGCCTTTTAGCTTTGCAGTTCTTCAACTCTGAAATGAGATGGAATGTTTTACTGGGTGAGTGAGCTCTGAAGGGGGTGGGGAGGAGAAGGAGAAGCAGAATCTCTCTGAAGCACTGAAACAGTCTAAACAAGGCTGGGCAAGGGAGGCTGCAGTGAGGTCCTGTTTGAGAGCTCTGAGTTTGGGGTAAGTCCCGTCTGTGTGGAACTCTGTGCTAAAGCCAAGAGCCTTTGGCTGAGGTACCTGTCCAGAGGAGGGCCATACGCTGTGCTTTGCCTAAGGAGGGCTGAGTGGGTAGCACGTGGAAGCAGGAGGTGATGGAAGGGAAGAGGAAGAGCACTTCAGCCCAGTGGAACATGTCACAGGCTGAAGCTTGGCATCCAGCAAGCAGCAAACAGAGCTGGATGTCAACTAAAAGATTACTGGAGATTCTACCAAGAGAGCATATGTTTTGTTTGCCTCATTAGACTGGTGGCATTAGATCCAAAGTCTTCCTTTCTGCTTTCCTGTGAGCATTTCGAGCTCCTTGGCTTGATGGAAGGATTTCACTCTGGTACCTTTCTCAGAAGGCATCTGCACAGTTGTGTTTGATGCTGTTGACAGCCCGGTCAGCTGCCAGTCAACTTTATCTTCAGTGCCTGATTCCACTTGTAAAGATTTCTGTTGCAGATCAGTCCTGTGCACCCAGGTGCTTCAGACCTTCACAAACCTGGTCAGGCCAGGATACAGCACAGATAATGCTTCCTTGGTCCAGAGCTCATCATGCTTAATTTTAGACATAACTTTGGTCAAATCAAAGAGAACCATCTGTGTTTCTAATTCAGTCGTGGGACAAAACCAGGCTGTTCTGCAGGGAGTGTTCCTTCTGTCTTGAAATGATCGTGACTGAAATCAAGGAGTAGCCCTTTGGAAGCTGTTCTGTCCTTGCAGATAGAGGGAACCTGGGTGACCAGTTTAGATCTGGGATGCTGTTAGTGGTGGGAAATGAATCCCAGGTGACAGGAAATCTGTGCCAGACGTTGCAGTCTGAGTACCTCTGGGAATAATGCAAGACCTGCAGGTGCCTTCAGACCATTGCCAGCAAAGTCCTGAGATATCTGCCATGTGCTGGAGCAGAAATGGCTGCTACTTTTCTTCCCATGTGCTCCCAGGTTTTGGATGTTGGCTCACTGTTGGAGAAGGACGTGTTTTGCCTTGGCTCCTTTGCTGTTCCTGGCTGTTGGGATGGCCACTGCTTTATTATGTTTGTACTGGCAAGATGCCTTTTCCTCTTTCATTGCCAGCAGGGCTATCCAGTACCAAAGGTGAGATTTGTCTTTCTGAACACTGGTACTGAGAGAAGAGCACTGAACATGGCTGCACATTGATGAGGCTCATTATTTACATTCTGGCTTTGAAATGTTGTTTGTAAATCCATATTTGGGGAATACTTTGTTGTTTTGTTGAGCTTTAGTAACTGGAGGAATTAATGGATCTCTGCTGTATGGACATGTGAGGGGAATAGATTTCTATAGAGGGTGAGTCTTTCTTGCTAAGGTGGTGAGGGCCTGGCACAGGATGTCCAGAGAAACTGTGGCTGCCTCATCCCTGGAATTGGTTGGATGGGGCTTGGAGCAGCCTGGGACAGTGGAAGGTGTCCCTGCCCATGGCAGGAGGTGAAACTGGATGGGCTTTGAGGTTCCTTCCAGTCCAAACCATTCTGGGATTCTTTGATAAGGCTGGAACATGTTTTTGTTCTTGGAGTGACGGTGAACCTGCTTCTAAAATGCTCACAGTCCAAGTGCAAACAAGGGAGGGAAGCAAGACTGAAAGTTGGGGGGGTTTTCCCAGGATATATGTTTGCTGCTTTTGGGGTTTTTTTTTTTTCAGAAATGAAGAGAAAAATAAGGGTGAGGAGGCAAAGAGGGGCAAATCTGTGCCTAAGGAGGCTGGAGCTGGGCAAGACAGAGGCTGCCCTACTGTGTGGCTCAGGGAAGTCTCATCAACCTCTGTCTCATGCTGAAAGCTGCTCCTTGGTCATGCGTGCAAAGGAGATGAGATGGAGGCAGAGGAGGACCTGGGGGAAGGAAGAGAAGAGAGCAAAGATGTTGAAGGGGGTGGGGAAGATGTGGAAAAAACAAAACAGTTCCAGGGCAGAGGAAGGGAGGATGGTTCAGTTTAATTAGGAGGGAACACGAGCAAAAGCTCCAAGAGCACATGCGTGTGCACACACCCTCTGCTCCACACCCTCACCCCCCAGAGAAAAAAATTCATCACACCGATTTTTTCATGGTCTGGCAGTCAAGTGATAAAATTATCAGATGAGGGTCCCATTCTCCTTTCCTGCAGTCACTTTTGCCAAGTGCACCACGTCTGAAATAATGAAGCAGATTTGATTAAATTTTCGCTGGCTGAAGCAGCCACGCTAATTTGGAGATGGGCTTATTAGTTTAATGACCGATCCGAATAATCAGAATTCATTAGCATTAGTGCCACTATTGTCAGCTCAACATTAGCCCTGGGCTCTAGTACACAAAGATGCATGGTTATATATTTATATAGAGGGAGGCTGTGTTTATAAAGGGTGAAATGGAGAGGGGGGGAAGCAAAAGAAAAACTATATATGTGCATTTACATTTTATACTCTTCTTCTTATCCCTTCCTGCTTATCCTTGTCCATTAGCAGTCCACTGAACGAGGAATCCAAACAAAACAAGGGTTTGTGTGAGGGTCAGTGTTGCTCTGCCCTGGGCCATGCAGCCCAGTGCTCGGGGCAGGGGAACTTCGGGCCAAATTTGCAGATCAGAGCAGTTGGGGTTGTTTTCCACTAAGATGCTGTTGACTTCTGTGGCCGTTACTTGGATCTGGAAGTCCTTAGGGTTTGGAGCTGGGAGAAGCCACAAGAGAAGCCCGGAGACTTTAAGGTATTTGCTCTGCTTCTCTCTAACGAAAAAAGTGAGCTGTCACTTGGTCTGACAGTGTCTCAGAAAGACTTTGGGCCTCATTTTCTGTCACCGTGAAGGTATGATCTGGTAGTTCCTCTACCAAAATCAGTGAAGCTTGCAGAGGGTTGGCTTAAATGAAGAGAAAAGAAGTTCAGTTCCCAGAGCTCTGATGGTGGTAGCAACTTAGCTGTCAGCTCCAACTACTGTGCAGTTAAATGCAATAAAACAAGATTAATTTAACATTAAGGCTGCACAAAATGTCAAAAAATACAAATTATGAACCCTGATGTTTACTCAGGCTGACTGTGTGTCCTGTCTGTCTTCGGATAAACATCTTTTCATGGAGAGAATACTGTATTAAGTCCTGTACTTAGCAGAAAATGCAGAAGTGTGCAAGACAACTTATGCCATAGGAAAGAATGAGTGTTGCAGTTATTAGCAGTGTTTGCATTTCCTTCCACTGGGATCTTTTAAAACGGTGAAATTGTGTCACTCTATCTGGTGCTTTTTGGGTTGTTGGGATTTTTTACCTCACATTCTTGCTCACATTTATAAAATGTATGTAATAATATCCAGGTTAATATGTGAACTAGAACCTTAGAACTGAAGTGTGTGGGAAGCCTTCGCTTTCCAGAGGATTTCTCCAGTATGGGTCTGAAATGTGGGAGGCAAATAGTTAATGAGTGTAGATTTGATTTCTCACAGCAGCACAGCCCAGTCGCTGCTCCTGTGCATGCAGCCATGGCTGTGCAGGGTGTTGGGGTGTGGTGGGAGAGCCCTGTGGGATCCAAACCTGAGAGACCTTGTTCCTACATCCATCCAACTCCTGTTGCAGCACAGGTGTTCCTGAGACAGCATCCAACACCTCTCGCTCGTTTGCTTTCCCTCCTTTCTCTGCTGCTTTGAACAGAAGTACTTTGCTTTTCACCTGGAGGGGCATTCCATCACCATTATATTGACAAAGTAAGATGTATTAAAATAATATCCGAGGGACTGGGGATAAATCACTAATATTTGGGGAAGCAGTGTACCACCCATCTGTCTGTGACCTGTTTATGTATTGATGTATTGGGGAGAGCACAAAGCACTGGAGTCAGGTGAGTAATAGCAAAGCCAAAAGCATTTACACACCTAAAGATGATTGAGTACAGAGAGTTCCTCACCTGCTGCATTTGAACTCATCTGACAGCTCTGCCATGGGCAGATGCATTGATTTTAACTTTGCACCTTCAGCTTAGATCCCTGGAAGGGCGTCCTCAGCCTCCTGACCTTCTCTGCAGTTGGTGCAATCCAGAGAGAGCAGTGGAAATGTCCATCCCTAAATCACAGAATTCCTGACTTTAAATAGGTGTTTAAGGACTCTTCCCCTGCAAGTCTCATGTCTCAGAGAAGTACATCTTGTGGAGAAATGTGCTGTAAATGTACGGTTCAGTTGCTGTCATGTAACCATTGGCATCACTTGCATTAATCAAGTACAGGGAACTGAAAAAATTCCAGTTGCCTTTATTAATTTCTGGTCCTCAGAAGTTGCACCTCCTGGGATGCTTCCTTTCCCCATGCTCAGCACCACTGCCAGTCTTGCTGTGGCATCTCCCTGCGTCTTCACAGCTGCTCTCAAGCTGGGCTGGCAAACAAATAGCTGGAATATGAATTTCTCCAGGCACATGAGGCTAGGACTAGGCTTAAAATCCCAGCAACGTGGTATTGGTGGGCATCAAAACTGAGACCATGAAGTGGTTCCCTGTTTTCAGGAGTATCAGATGTGGAAGAGTTCAGTATCGGTGTTAGAAGTCACTTTTTACTTGTTTCCATTGGTTGTAGTTCAGTGAGTCTTGGATTGATTTGATGAATCCCATCATTCCATCACTGGCTGATTCTTGTCACTCATTAGGTTGTGTCTTTCATTAGGTGGCGTCTCTTCATGACTGCCAGACGTGGGAGTGGGGTCTTTTAGAAGTCCTGATTCCTGTTGAATAAATGAACAGACTTTTATGTGTCAGCCCTCATCTGGAAATCTGCCTTTTAAGGGATTCAGTAGATGTTTAGTTACTGGAAATCTGGTGCTGATTTGATGGGTTTGAGTCCTTTAAGAACCTGACTGTTAGCTCATTCAATAGTCTGACTCCATGTTTCAGTTTTGGATGGAGTTCAGAGTGACAGATGTTAACCTTGAATTGCTTTTTGGTGTCTCGGTTCATGCGGTGTTGGGCGTTGAAGACATTGATCCTGGGTTTTGCTTTGTTATTAACTTGTGGTGCACATGAGGATTTATTTCTCCCTGTCCATTGTCCTGCAGAGCTGGGGAGTCTGGCTAAGTCCAGCTTTTACACTGGGCTTGACGCTGTCCTAGGAAACAGTAAGTGGCAGTTCAGGTAGATGTGCACTGCATATAAACTCACCACCATGAGGGTCTGCAAGCCATACACAAAAAGCCTTTCTTCCTTCCATTAATTTTAGTTGAAATTCCTGAGCACTAATATTAAAAAAAGGATTTCATTCTTCAAACTTTGAATGGATCTTGCTGGGTCAGCAGTGGCTCCAGCTTCTCCTTGTCACCTGTGAGGCTTTTCTGCTGTCTCAGCTGGCAGAGGGGAGGATGCACGAGGGGCGTTTTCCTCCACTTCAGGCATGGTGAGAGGAGAGACCTGCATGCACTTCCTTGTTCACTGGTTGGGTGTTAGAAATCACATCCAGAAAAACTGGCATCAGGGGTGTTCCCTGCTGGCATCTGTCACCTGCTGTGAGCTCAGGGTCTCTGTATTTCTAGTACTGTGTGGAAGGCACAGCTGGCATGAGACTGGTATTGCCAAAAGGTCCAAATGGACTTCAAGTGTCCACTGGAGCTTGGATAGTTAATGGGAATGTCCTTGTCTGATGTACCCACGGGAATTTTGAAGGGACGTAACACTTTGTGAGGAATGACAAGAAGGAGGACCTTAAGAGACCTGCATTTGAGGATGAGGACAGTCTAGAGAGAATCCCAGAACTAATTAGGTTGGAAAAGACCTCTGAGATTCAAGTCCAACCTATAACCCAACACCACCATGTCAGCGAGACCAGAGCACTGAATGCCACATCAGTCTCTCCTTAAACACCTCCAGGGATGGTGACTCCACCACCTCCATAAAAGAGTGGAGTCAGGAGATGCTTTGTATGAAGGCTCTTGTAAAAGGGGCCAGGACACTAAAGGAAAATGAGAGTCTCCCACAACAGGAGATGTGCTGGAGTATGGAACATGAGAAACCAGGTGTCCCAGCAAGGTGAAAGAATGACTGGAGAGTGCACAAGTACAGGGATGAGAACACTTCTGTTCCAGCAGAGGCACAGCGAAGCTGAAGCTCAGTGTGGGATGTCTGTGTGTCAGTTCTGTTGACTTCACAACCACTGGGAATGAGTCAGCTGGAGCTGACCAGTAAAGTCTTTCCCCAAGCCCTGCCAGCTCTAGTCTGGGCAAATCAGGAACGTGTCAGTGTGATGGTATGAGGGTGAGTAAGTCTGCAACACCTAAGAGCTGGCACGAGAGAAGTACAGTGTGATTTCCTCCCCAGCTGGCACGGATCTGGGGCCAGCAGCTCGGCGGGAGCCAAGCATGGAACGGAGGGGAGTTGTGAGTTAGAGCCTGCTTGCTGCAGTGCAGGGTTAGCACAGAGGATCCTGCCAGAGCTGGAGGGTTCCTGTGCTTCTGTAGGAAGAACTTGGAATCCATAAAACACCTACAGATAAGCACCTGGTTTGTTGTCTGACACACCACCCTGTGTGACAACGTGTCTGCCCATGGGTACGAAGGTTTTCTGGAGAAGTTTAAAAGCTCTTCTTGGTGAGACCAGGGAGCAGCAGGTGTAAGTGTAACCCTGGAATCACTGCTTACAGCAGCCTCTTTTGGGGGCCAGAACAGCACCAGGACATGGCATCAGCCCAGTATTTTCTCCTCGGAGCAGTTTCTTGAACAGCAATTTCTTGGAACTTGTATTGGAGGGCTGGCCTGGGAGGAGCAGCTGGGGAGGGTGAGTTTGGAAGGAGCTCTGCCTTGGTTGTGTGCACTTCTCCTCATTTTGAAATCTTTGTTCTGTTCAGTAATCCCCTCATTTTCATGCTCCTCATACTTCCCTGTGAAGAAAGAATTTATTTCCAAGGACCCAGGGGTTATGCACCAATAGTTAAATAATAATTTCTGGCTTAGCCCTCCGTACACTTCTGATTTAGCTTGTGTGGGGGTATTTTTATTCAATAGGAAAAAATACTCTGCTACATAAAGATAACAAGTTTATAACACGTACTGCTTCCCAGAACACTGTGAGTTACACCATCTGAACAGACTGATCAGCTGCCATTAGAATTAAAATGCACATTTAAGTGGAATGTTATTTACACTGCAGACAGCTGAATTCAAAATACATCAGTGAAGGTTCTTTTCCAGGATTTTGAAATTGGAAACCAGTGTGTTACATTGCATCATTCCCTGGGAGCATGAGGCAGCCGTTCAGGTTGGAAACCACTTGGGTTGTGCCCCGTGCGGTGGGATTGCTGCCCATGGAGAACATTCCGCGGGTGTGTCTGTGCCCTCATTTCATCTGCAGCCCCTCAGAGCCCAAGCGTTCCTTGTGCCGTGGCCCACACAGCACCTTGCTCAGCCCTGCGGCCCTGGAGGCTCTCAGGACTCGTAAAACAAGCTGCTTGTTGGGTTGCTAGGGAGTGGCAGCAGGAGAGCTCCCTTTGGAGTGGGACTCTGGGGTAGCAACCAGGCACCTACGCAAACCTCCGCCTTTCATTTCCCTGATTTATTGGTGTGAGCTTCTTGCACCTTCAGGGATGGAGTATTAGCTGCTGCTTCTGCACAAGGGAATGCCTCTTGCTCCCTTCTCTGTTGGCAGCTGGAGCAAATCCCACGGCTGTGGAAGGTGGCAGAGCAGTACTTTGGGAATAGACTGAACTGCTCCTTTCCAACTGCCCAGCTAAAAGCTGCCATGGGATTCAGTGGGGATTTAGAGCTGTTGTAATCCCTGATTGCCCCACAGCAGAGAGACATTTCCAAGAAGAGCTTTAATCCAGTGGCTGGCACTTCCAAGCTCTCAGTTCTGCTGGAATACTTGGAGGGAGAATTACTCACACTGTGGCTTCCTGGGGCTGGAGGTTCTGCCCTGATCAGAGGATTTGCCCAGCCCTGGAGTGCTCCATCCAGGATAATTGCCAGCAGGAAGGAGTGTCCAGCAGCTGAGACAGCTTCTGCTTCACTTTCACTTGGGCAAGAAGGGAGAAAGGAAATTCACTGGGAGTACTTGGAATACGATCCTGCAGTCTCATGGCAGATGCTGACTCCTGGTCAGCTGCAGTGGGTCAGCACAGGTCATTCTCTCTGGGTGCCCACTGACAGCCCCAGTGTGTTTCTGACAGGCTGTTACAGCAAATGGAAACTGGGAGGGAATTGGTTGTTGCCTGCTTGTCAGGAGTTCTCAGTGGTGCAAAACACAGCTTTGATATTTCTCCATGGCTGTCCCAATTTTCTACTTAAAAGGCAAAAAATAGGCTTTTCAATAAAGAGGTTCCTGACAGGCCATCATTGGAACACTGGCACAGATTTTTCCTTCTTAAAACTGGCTGATTTGAGTGAGCCAAGGTTGCAACACTTCTGGAATCTGTTGGTCAGAGGTATGGAGCTGGCTTTCTCATGAGTTTCTAGTTCTTCTTGGCTTGGGAGCCGGGGTGGGCTGCCAAGAGTTAGAGGCGTAAAAAATCTTTCCTTTTGAAGTTAATCAAATAATTTGAACATTTCTCACCTCTACCTTGAGACTGTTGGGATTAATCCAGTGGCATATGGTAACCTTGAAAGACCTCCAGCACCCGTATCAGAGGTGTCTCTCTGCTTTTAATATGTATGACTTCTCCCCTGCAATCTTTCCTCATTCCTGATGACGTTACCAAACCCCTGTACAGCTCTGGTGATTTCTCCAGAAATTCCCCAAGGCAGCAGCAGCCGTGGCCATCCAAGGAGAGCTGAAGGATCAGGGCACTGTGTGTTCCCAGGGGGATGGGAGAGCCTGAGCAGGGAGCCTGCAGTGACATCCTGGGACTCACAGGTGAAATGGAAAGTTTATTTAACATTTATTTGCAGCCCTTTGTGCTTTTCAAACTTGCTGTTTACTTACAAAGTAACAGGGAGAAAACCTTAGAATTGCTCTGAGAGCACTGTAGGAAGAAAACCAAGGAATTTGGGAGCTCTTGAGCTACAGGACATGTTCCTGTCCTCCTGAAGGGGCTCTGCTGGCAGTGGTTTGAGGCCAAGGGAGGTGGTAGAGCTGGATGATTCAATGTTGAGATGCAAACCTGGGAATTGGTGGATTTATGACTGAGTCGTTGTCACTGCTTTGCCACAAACTTCCTGTGTGATCCCTTGCAAAATGCTAAAAGCTCCTGGGATTAGGACTGTGAGTTTTGAAATGTACTTTTCTAAAAGACCATTAAAACCCAAGGCCACTGTGTTGGAGCAGGAGCCTGTTGGTACTTGCACGGTAACTTGAGCAGCAACTGGTTTGGCCATAGTTGAACTTGCCAGACTTTGAGTTCCTCACCTCAGGAACAGGACTAATTGTTTTTCGTCGCCTGACAAAAAGCGTTGAGAGGCTGAAAGGTTGTGAAGTTGCCTTTAAATTCAAGTGTGGGGAGAATGAAATGATAGAGAAACTGGATTTATCACATGGAATTAGGGAGGTGAAGAGAGCTCCTTCATTTGTCCACAAGGATGTTCTCCACCGTGCTGCAGTACAAGGAAGGTAAGCCAGAGGTGGGGAGATAGGCCTTGACCAGCATCTGAATTCCTGCTGTTAGCCAGAATTGTTACATCTGGGAGATTTTCATTGAAAAGACCTTTGAAGTCATCTTGCTCCAAAGGTGGATTATTGGGATCAGAAGGCACGGAGATTTCAGACACTTGGCTTTGCTTTGCCACCCAAATAAAGAATTTTCACTGCTCCTGAGGTAGGAGGATTTACCCCTGGAGCTCCTGGAGCAGCATGATGGGAAAAGCCAGACAGCAAAGGAGTTAATGTGCAAGAAAAACAGATGCAAATCTTCCTCTAAGAACTAATTTTTTTTCTTCCCCTGACTTGGAGAACAGCTCTGGTCATTGTGATTATTCCTTATGGGTTTTTTTTTTTGTGGCTGGAAGGATCCAGAATAAGAAAGTTCCAAACCTCTTCAGGAAAGTTCCTTGTGGTGTCAGCCACGCTGTATTCCAGATTACGCAGCAGTTAAATTCAGATAAAAATCTGTGCTTGCTTTGATTCAGCAAAGCAATTAACCATGTGCTTTAGATCCACTTGGGATTTCAGCATAACCTTAAAGTTAAGCATGTACTTAACATTTTGCTGAGCAGGGCCTTGAGTCTTTAACCCTTGCTGGAACCCCTTTCTAATGAGTGTTGGCATAGAACAGGCCTGTTTCTCAATAATGTTTGATTTTTTTGCAACCCAGAAGTCTTTCTCTCGCCTTCAGTGGGCTTTGGATCAGGGCCCAAGAATGCAATCCAGAAATAATAATTTACCATATTTACATTGCATGTAAATTATATATGAAGAAATGAAATGGCATAATGAATCAACCACAGGGGCTTTTCTTCCCCTCTGATACCAGAGGAGAAAAAGCCTGTAGGCAGCTCACAACTTTTCTTACTAATACTCTTGAGCCCTTCTCTTATTAAGTCTTCTGTTTTCTCTGGCAAAGCCTCCCCTAATGTTACCCTCAGTACAACCTTCTTAGTCCATAAATGAGATTTTGATTCTGCTGTTATTAAAAAGTACCACTGAGCATAGGGTTTACTGGTGGGAAAATCCCATTAAGTATTTCTGAAATACCCTTTAACTACTTGATTTTTGAGATGATAGGCAAAACTTAACACTCCTCACAATTATATGCACAATAGCTGGTGCACTCACTAGTCTGGAGATACGAAGGGAAAAAAGTAGATACTGAGTCTTGTGTTTTAGTGGCTTTGCTGAGTGGAGGGTGTGGAGGGCCCAGATTTTGACATAAATTACTGAAGCTTTGAAGCTGTTCTGTTCTGTGAAAATACACCAGGATGAGGCAGTCCAGGATCCCTCACAGGTGGAGCAGTGATCCAAGAGGTACAAGCTGGAGCTCTTAAAACAAGGATCTGTTTAGTGTGGAAAAGGCTCCATCACTGAAGACGACAGACCAGGGGGTTCCCTGTTCCTCTGCACTGCCACAGTTTGTCACAAATGAGTGGTTTAGGTCACTCAGGGCAAAAACAAGTTTATCAGCAAAAACAAGTTTAACAGTGAAGTGAAAGTGCAGCAGAGATTGTTGGCCACGTTCACTCTCCTACTTACCAGATGGTAAAAGCACACAGATAAATAAGACTAAAATTTAAATCATTCAGCCTAAAATTAAAATCAACCTAAAATGATCTATGTGGAGGTTGGGGATGGAGAAAAGGTAACGATGGGAAAGAGGAAGGATAGAAGGGAGTAAAGGAGAGCCTTCCATTGAGTCCCAAGATTCACTTTGAGTGGCTGAGTACATCGGTGAAGGACTTTCTAGGCAGGGCTGGAGTTGGCACAAAGAGACTTAGAGTTTCTAGTCCAGAGACGTTAAACAGAGAATTTTCAGCAGTTTGTTTCTTTACTGGAGTCTGTGCCTCCATTTATTCATTCATGGTTGATGTTTCTCCCCCAAGGATCACAGAGTTAGAGAATCCTAGAAAGAGTTGGGTTGGGAGGGACCTCAAAGCTCATCCCATCCCACCCCTGCCTTGGGCAGGGACACCTCCCACTGTCCCAGGCTGCTTCCAGCCCCAATGTCCCGCCTGGCCTTGGACACTGCCAGGGATCCAGGGGCAGCCACAGCTGCTCTGGGCACCTTGGTGTTTCTCCTCCTTTGCCTTTGTCCACCTCTGAGATGGCTCATTGTGTTCCCTCCCACTGAATTCAGGGGGTCTCAGAATACTTTTAGGCTGAACTAATGCTTCAAATCTCATCTCCAGGAGTGGGTTTGAGCTGAACTTGTGATTCAAAACCGATTCCTTGGGCCAGGTAAAACATGGCTGCAAAATGCATAGCTCTTCTTCATTGGCCAGTTGTTATTACTCTGTTTGGTGAAACATTAGAGTAAGAGTATATTCATAAATAAAAGTAAAAGGATTAATGCATGATGAATAGACTGTGTAAGCATATTACAGGCATGGTTATTATATGATAGAGGTGGTCATAAGTCATGGTTAAATGCAACCTATTGACCAACTGGACTCTGTAAAAGTCTGTAACAAGACATTAGCCACTTGTTAACAGAGCTAGTAATCATTTATTGATCTTCCATGCAGTATTTATACATCCGCCACCCTGGAAAGTGTGGAATTCAATTCCAGGATCTGCTTTCAAGTCCCACTTACTCTAATGGGGGACACAAATCTCTCACTTTGGAATGTTGAACTGTCAGAGATTGTCAGGGCTGGCAAGAGGTGAGTGCTGTCCTCAGGTGCATGAGGCTCTGGTGCTGTTTAGAGTGGTGTGAGCACTGAGCTGCCTGGCTTGGAGAAAGAAGTAACTCAGCTTTTGTGAAGGATGTTGGTATTTTTGCATCTGATTTTGTTCAGATTAGGAATGAAATACCCACATTTGGAAAATCATCACTAACAGCTACTATGACCATCAGCAGGGACAGCCCCAGTGATGGCTCCCTAAGAGAACACAGCTGGCAGTGTTCAGGTCCTCTTGGCTGCAGAAGTCCCAGCCAAGGCTCTCAAAGCTCATGAGAAGTAAAGCAGAACAACCCGTTCCCACTGAATCTTTGATTGAAAGAACTAATAATTTCCAAAAGACGTGTTTAGCTTGAGTTGTTCTCTCTATCTTTCTTCATCCCATCCAAACACAAGTGAGAAAGCAGAGGGATCCAGCTGATCAGCACAGTGAGATAAGAAGCAAATAAGGTCCTCAAAAGTCAGAGGGAAAAATCTAGAAATCTCTACTGAGCAGTGATTTGGTATTGGCCTCCCCTAGAGAGATGGGTAACTGGTGTTCAGAGAGGGGCAAATTGTCAGAGTGGGCTGGCCAGGGAGAAGGAATAAAAAGGTCAAAGGTGCAGGGAAATGAAAGAGAAAGAGAAAAGGAAAGAAATAAGCAGTGGGGAAAGGGACAGAAGCTGAAGGAATCAGAAGGTCAAAGTGAGGCAGTGCAATAATAAATACCTTGGAAAGCCCCCAATGCAGTCCTGCAGTATGGAGTGACTCTGGGGAGAGCCCTGCATTCTTCTTCTGGTGGGTGGAAGGAGTGATTTTATCATGAGAGTGAGAAAAAAATGATGGAATGGCACATTCATGAAGCAACAGAGTGAGGAAATGGAAGACACAGAGCCCTGGAGGCTGGGAGAGGATGGCCCTTAATTCCCTGTCTCTCTGTGTTCCTCTGGCTCTGGGCCTCGCAGCACACACAGCCCATCTGATTTAATAAAGGCAGGAAGCAAACGGTGCCGGAGCCATGAGAGACTGCAGAGAGGGGTTGGAGAAGGGTCAAACTCATTTGTCATATGATGGGATGTAGAGTGTGGGGAGGGGGAGATGCTTGGAGGGTTAAGAGGAGTGGAAATAGTTACAGCACTGGAAAAATGGATGTTACCACAGCTGACCTGAGTGCTGAGCTGCAGTGTGACTTCTGGGGGTAAGGACAACATCCTGGCCTTTCATCCTGTCCCCTTTCTCACTTTGGGACAGGGTATTGGAGTTTCATTCCTTACAGCTTATTCAGTATCCCTGAGAGCTGCCTATATTTAGTGTTTGTAGCACTCAGGGACTGGAGTCAGGGGTCCCTGCAGGGCTACTGCTACTCCAAAACATCTGTCCTTCACAAACTGCTGCTCCCTCCTAACTGGAGCAGGGACTTCTCAAGCTGTGTGTTCCTCATGCAGCAAGACTCCAAAGGAGCTTTGCACTCGGGTGCAGAGGGACTTCGGAGGATCTTTGTTGACCGTGGCAAGTGATGAAGCACAAACTGGAGCGATAACGAGGGAGAGAATGCTCAGCCACAGCCCACCCATGCATCCCTCTCACCCAGTGAGGAGCCCAAGGAAAGGGTCTGGGGTGGCCACTATGTCCTGGGGAGTTTTCCATGTGTCTAGGGAGCAGGAGCAGCACAGGCAGGGGGCAGGGTGGTCACTGAATTCCCAGGAAAAGGGTGCCTGGGTAACGCCTGTGCTTAAGCACGAATGGTCACAAATGTGCCACCCTGCCATTAATGAGCTGCCTGAACACACACCCATTAAAGCACATCAGGAGTTTGAGAAGTGCTTTCATTCCAGGAGGAAGTTCAAGAGTTCTAGGTGCTTTGTGGCACCTCAGGACAAACTCAGCTCGTGGCAACAAATCTGTTTATTTCTGATGTTGCCTTTTTTGATTGCAAACAAGTTGTTGTTTTGGGGCTTTTTAAAATATGAGACTAAAAGCAGGCATTATAGGCATCAGGTCAGCAAACAATTAGAACAGATCTGAACTTTCCCTCAGAGATGTTTATTGAAGTTCAGGGGGTTTTTCTCACTCCCTCTTTCTTGCTGTGGAAGGAAGTCCTAAAATAGCACAGTTGAAACTTTTTTCTCAGCATATTTCTGGTTCAGCAAGGAATTAGAATTATTGACTCATACAAGGTGGGAAAATGCAATTTTTAAGTGAAAATATTTTCCTAATTTTTTCTCCTTCCTAATTTCTCTGAAGTTTTAACGGTATTTGCAAAATTCAGGGTCTTATGTCTAGCTCTGGCATCTGATTGAAGCAGGTACTGTTCCCTGAACTCTCCATTTCTGTTCCCAGTTAAATAAGCAAATTTAATTTAGCATAAACTCAGCCTGTACCAAACATTATAAACTCACCAGCCCTAAAGATAATTTTTCCTTCTTCAGTGCCTGCTGCATCCACATTGTCTCTAATAAATGGGCTGATGAATGAGAAGGCTCAGGCTGGTGGCTGGTTCAGGGTTAGGAAAACTCTGCAGTTTGGCACCCTCAGAATATCTGGAATGTCTTGTCCTGGGTTTGCAGCAGCACCTGTAGTTTAATGTGGTATGTCTCAGAGATATGTGATATCTTCTCTCTCAGGGTTCCCTCATCATGGCTCTGCAGAGAATGACAAAATGCACCCCAAAACCTCACAGCAGCACGCCCTGGCTGTCGCTGGAGTAGGGTAGGGATGAGACTGACAGAATACACTTCAGGCTGACTGATGGAGGGGAAGGCTGTGTTTTCATACTCCCAAGTGCAAGTGATAAATGGGGAATTAATGCTTATTAGCTATGCTGAACGGTTTGGAGCTGCAGCTGAAATCCTGGGAATGCAGATCCTATCAATTGATGGATTAGTCATAATCTCATACAAGCACTGTAGGACTGTGCTGTCTGAAATGCAACATTTGGGGTGGATTTCATTGCCTCTTTGGACTCTTGTGTGTTCAGACCCACCAAAGGTACCAAACACGGCCCAAGCAATGGGTTCTGGCTTCCTCCATGCCCCAAAGTCTGGCTCCTGCCTGCAGGAAGGGTCTCTGCAGCTGTGCAAGGAGGATTATGGCAATGTAGAATGAACACTTGGGTTTGGTGCATTGACTGGAGTGATGTTTTGTCATCCTGCTGCTGATGATCTTTAGAGCAAGCATTTATCCCTAAACCATTACACATTTACCATGGGTTTTCCCTGTCTCCCTGTAGCCTACATTTACCACAGGTTTTCTCTATCAACAATGGCAAAGCCTTTTCAGTCTCTTTACCTTGTTTTAATACATAATTATTTCATTTACCCTTGGGTAAGGCACCTGCAGCATTCTGGGAGCAGATAGATCCCCTGAGCAGCAGTGATTTGTGCTGTACTATCCCCTCCTTTGTAATTAGGGTTTTCTCCCTTCCTCCTTCACCCCCCTGGCTTAACGTGTCCTCTCTGCCGCCTTCCCCAAGTCAGACAAACGTGTTCTTGGAAGGTCAGTGTAACCTGTAGGAAATTCCTGCTGTCTCTGAGCTGGCTCATTCATCACTACTCATAACCATTCTGGAATGTGAACTCGTAGTCTGTTATCTGGCTACTGCTAGTGATGATGCCTGGAGACGACAGCTTGGTTTTCAAAAGCTGGGTTGACCCTGAGGGGCGAGGAAAACTTGTTTTGACAGAGCAAACATGACACGGAAGCAGCACAAGTGCCAATATGTGCAGGAACAAGGTGTTATTTTCTCAAGGTGGATATTTTTTTTCCCCCCAACGGGGGGAAGCACAGCAGTGTACGGTAAACAAAATATTTAGTGTTTTTTCCTTCCCCAAAAATGCAGTTGAAGCACAAAGGCTGCCCGAGTGTATTCTGAATGAGAGAAAAAAGGAATGAAGCGGGTTCACCTGGGAAGGGAGAAAGGGCTGTCCTCCTCTCAGTCACCTGTCCAACAGCCAGGCTGTGAGTCAGTGGTGCTGAAACCCCCCTGCTGTCCTGCCCTTGTCCTCTCTTTCCCCAGCTTCCCTTTGGGATGTGCTCTGTGTGAGCGGGGACTCCTAGGGGTCTCTGGCCCAGTCCTGTAAAGGACAACAATCTCAACTCTTGACCCTGGTGCAGTCATTGTTCCTACATATTCTGCTTCCCTCAGAGACAAGATAGAACAGATGACTGAATATTTTAAATTGCCAGCCTGGCTTTGTGGCATTAGTATAATTTAAGCCAAGCACTGGCAGTTAATTCACTTTGCTTTCTGCTGTCTGAGTTTCTTGCACGCCTTGTTTGTGGGGCTCAAAATCTTGTGGTTCCATGACACCCCTGATCCTGCTAAGCCACCGTTTCCAAACTGGAGCAGCCACTTGCTTCTCCCATCACTTGTGCGTGGCCTGGCCCGTGTCTGGGAGCTGTGACTGTCACTGGCTCTGTCAGAGAGAAGGAAACGTCTCTCCTGCTCAAGCAATGGTGTGATGTGGCTCTTGTTTGGAAAGAGACCTTCTCCCTGGGAACCAGGACTGCCACTGAACTGGGACGGGTGAAGCAAAGTGCTGAGGCAAAGCACTCCATGGGTAGAAATAATGTTTGTGAAAATCAGGAGTGGAATTTGCTTCTTAGTAGCCTCTCTCCTTTTTGTTTTTTCAATGACATCTGCCACAGACTGGTTTTAAAGTCCCTGGTTCTGTGCGCTGCTAACACACCTGATGGACCTGCATGGTGTTTGAGAATGTAAGTCAAAAAGATGATCCTTGAGCGTTTTAGCAGCAGCTTAGGTCTGACAGAAATCTGTGTTTGAAGGCAGAACCTGAAGATATTTAGCTAAGCAGAAAAGATCTAGTAAGTCCCTTTCATAGTCCCTGTAAAGCACTACAGAAGTCTGAAGATATCTTTCACAACTTCAGTGTGAAGTTGAAAAACACTTGCTGAAGACTTAACAGCATGCGGTGATTGTGATAAGTTAAGATGGTTTGTGTTTTAATGCTGACAACTGGCTTCCTCTTTGTGCTGGAACCAGTCCTGACCTCAGAGCAGTGTCAAGGGGAGAAGCAGCATCTTCCCGGGGCTGGTGGGAGAGAAGCAGTGGGAAAGTCCAGCCGGGGGCAGTCCCATGCAGGAAGCTCCTCTGTGTAACACCCAGTGTCCTCCAAGGTTAATCCCACTGCACAGCTGCACTGCTTGGGGCGATAAGGATGCATTAAAGAAAAAGGGATTTTCCTCCTTGGGAATCAAATTAGAGCAGTCCAGATCAGGCCAGTTCTTTTATCTCATTCTCACCCCAACAGGAAGTTTAGACACCAGTCCCCAAAGGTCCTTTTCTGGTCAGAAACATCTGCGAGGCACTGAACTGGAGGAGTGTGGGGATAGTGCTGATATCCTGGCTGTTGGGAAGATGGACACTGCTGCTCAGTGTCTTGGGAGAAAAGCGAGGAGGCTGAACATACAAACACTGGAGATTGCTTGGAGTCATGGATTAATCCCAGGCGTGAGTGGCAGTCGTTCCTGGGGAGCAGAGCTGCCAGCAGTAGCACTGTCACTGCAGTACTGTGTTCTCCAGCACGTGGGAGCCCCCAGTCTCTGACCTCTCTGCAAAGACCTCAAAACAGGGAAGGAAAAGAAAGAATACTGCTGAAAGAAAACATATTTCTCTTGTAACATTTACTGTCTGAGCATGAGTCAGACATGATGTATTCAAGAGAGTTCTTGGTTCAGGGTTATCCCATAGAGAAAAAACAAAAATAACTCCGGCAGAAGGTTGAAAATGCAGTATCTTGCTGGTTACTGGATGGGATTCTCAGCACAGGGCTAACAGAAAAATAATAGGAGCTGATAAAAATGAATGACTGTTGATCTGTAACTTGAGTGAGAGGAGTTGGTGGTCTCAGTCCAATCCTAATTAGATCAGAGCTCACAGCATGGAAAACCAGCAGTGACCTTGCTACTGCAGTGGCTGGAGCTGTAACAGCTGATGGGGAGTGAACTCCCCTGACACAGAACTGCTCCTGGAGTTGGGCTGGGGGGCTCAGCCTCAGCACGAGGCTGTTCCCATCACACAAGTGAAGCAGCTGTACAGCACATCAGCTCTTTGTGTGTTTGCTGGCATCAAGACCTACAAGACTTGATTCTTTTTCCCTGTATCAGACCTCTAAACCCCTCCAGGGACTGGCTGCATTCACCACGGAATCCTATAGAACTGTCTGGTAGCTGATGTAGCAGAACTTCACTCCAGTAAGTGGCATGAAAAGTAGCTCTGATGAGGTGCCTCTCTCAAATTTTTTTCTGTGTGCACTAAAACCACCTTTTAAAGTTGGTGCTGCCCAAGGTCACTTGAATATGGCCAGTGCTATAGAAGCCTCCAATGCTTTTTGCAACAATAATGCCTTCATTGTCTATGCGGCTAAATTGCAATCGGTAGAAATCCAGATGTTTGTCTGAAGGGAGACTATGTTGGGGCTTTATTTACCTTACAGCTCACACCAGAGATGCAAACAACAGCAGCACATTTATCCCCATTTTGGCATTAATCCCATGAAAACAATGGACCAAATTCATCACTGATAAAACTCCATTGTTTCAGTGGAGTCTCACAAGAAGAGACATTGCCTGGTAGAAAGATGGTTTTGCTCCTCTTCTTGGAGAGGGTGGAAAAAGATTTTGTCTCCTTTGATACCAACACAAATGGTCTTCTAATCTCCACTGGCACACGAGAACAATTATCAGCTTTTCAAACCCAATACATACAAAACAAGACAATAATCGTAAGGTTGCCAAGTGACATCCTTAGATCATTTCCACAGTCTTTTGTTGTCTTCTGTGTCTGGCCAGAATTCCTTTGGGCTCATTGATGTTGCTCTCTGTGCATCCCGTCATTTATTCTGTTCGACAGCCAGCGTCAAACGCTGAGAAATCCAGGAAAGGAAGGCAGAGGTCAGACTTGTGGCATCTTCTGAGCTCCGTGTGTTTGTGTAACCCAGCAGGGTTCATTTCCATCACGGATGGAAAGAGCAGGATCGCTGCTGCTGGGAGTGAGGGTGGGAGTGTGGCTGGGAAGGGCTGTGTGGAGGCAGCTCTCATTCCCTGCTGGTCTCACTGGTTCCCTGGGAGGACGCATTCTCTTTGTGATTTGCTGTTAGAAGTCTATCTGTGAAATAAATGGGGGAAAAGAAAGAGTGAGAACCTCTAGCATCCCAAAGGGAGCCATTTCCATGAGCGGCTCTTTGTGAGCTCTTGGGTGGCTGCAGCCACGGAGGGGAAGGAGGAAAAGCAGTGAGGACATTTTGGGTGCATGCTGGAAAACCGATGGACCCGCTGTGCCTTCTCGGCGTGTGGAAAGATTTTAGGAGCCTGTGTCTGCTCTTCTCCCCAGACATGGCAGCTGATGGATATTCACGGCACAGGGACCTCAGTCTTTGTGTCCAATTGAGAACAAATTGTCCTTTTCTTCTCCTCACTTCCTGGTTAGTTTCCTTCAGTCTCCATCGTGCCCACAGCATTGTCCCCTGGGAAAGCGTGGCTAATGTGGGTTTGTTGCTGGAGGCAGCGTGACAGTTCCCTTACCTTGTCATGGCATTGTTGGAACTTTCTGGCCTTTTCTCTGCCTTTTGGGGGGAGACATTACATTAGTCTCTCATAAAGAGTTTCTGGGCTGGTGTGCAGGAGATCTGATTAACTGAGCTGATTGTTCCCCTGATTTCCAGAGCCAAGGCCTGGTGTTAACTCAGTAGTTATTACCTGCTTCTGGTTTGGCAAAGAGCACTGAGGTGACTCCTGATTTTCGTCTCAGTTTCCATGCGCATGCTGTGACACTTCCAGTTAAACACACGTGCTGGGAACAAAGATGAAACTTCCATTTGTGGAAGTGTTGGGAATGTCTTTGTGAATGCCTGGAGTGTGCTTTGAGACCCAGGCATAGAAGCTGCCAGACACATTCAACATACCAATCATCCCACAATGAATAACTCCATAACACAGATAGTCTTGTACTGCTTATGTCCTTAGCAGCAGTAGCAAAGGTTTATGTATGTTACCATCATGGAAAACCAGCACCAGTGCAAGTGGAAAGCTGGATACAGCCTCACAATTCATTCCCTGGACTTTGCTATTCCTTCTCATGGCCCTAAACAGGAGAGGAAGCTGGGGGTTTCCCCTTAAGACAAGCATTCAAGGTGACTGAAATACTGCTTCTCTATTTATTTAGTTAGTGAGCTACTTAGGTTTTACTGTCTGCACTCCTGATCTAGTCAGGGCCCAGCACATGAGGGAATGGCTGTGTGTGAAGTCAGTTCAGAGCTTGTGCACTCTACCAGAGCCTCCCTTGCAGACAGTAAATCACTGTCCCCAGCAGGTTGAGGACAGTTTGGAGAGATAAGAGTTCTCTGCCTTCCTGGGGACTCCAGGCCCTGCCTCCATGGAGCCTGGCTGCTGAGTAAACACTCAGGGAAGCATTTTTCTTGTCCTGCAGAGCTTGCAATCCCAGTAGACCAGAGGCAAAGGGGGAGTCTGAAGGAAAAGAGAGGCTGCAGTTGCTCAGGCAGCCATGCTTGGAGCCCAGTGCAGTTACCTGGCCTCAGTGGCGTGTGTGCTGCAGCTCCAGGGTCGCTCTTAGCGAGGGTTCCCTCCCTGCAGCAGGCTGGGGAGAGCCCAGCGCAGCTCTGCTGCGAGGGCACACACGTAGAGACAAGGGATGGCCTCGCTGGAGTGTAAAAGGTGGATCTGCCAGGAGAAAGATGAGGTGAAACAGCTTTGCCATGAGCAGCAGATGACCAGGAAAGTGGGAAGTGGCTGCTCCACACTACAGAACAACTCCAGACTGGTCATGGCATTAGCTGGGCAGCTCTCACAGCATTTCACCTGCCCTGGAGCCCCGTAGCTCCTTTGTGACCATTCTGGTTTGTTCCAAAATTATTCTGAAAGCTATTAAAGCTTTTTTTTTGGTGTAGAACCATTTCTCTGAGCACGCACGGTGGTCAGAAGGCTGATTAAGACAGTCTGAGCATCTCAGCCAGTTACGCAGCCAGAGGTGCTTTCCTGCAACTGGAATTAGGAATCCAGACCATGTGCTTAAGATTTATGGCTTCCACTGGGGTTTATGCTGCTGATGTTTGTTCTGCTTCACATCACATATTCCATCCCATAATGAACTCTTGTCAGGAGAAGAGAAAATAAAGCCATTGTCTCCTGGCAAACTCTGCCTAGCAGTCACCCTTCAGTGCCAGGAGTGAATGTGTGAATGTTCCAGAGCGTGTGAGGTAGCTGGGGGCTGCTGAGGTTGGTTTTGGGGAAAGGAGAAGGGCCTTGGGGTGCATCAGGAAGGGAAGGAGATAAAGGAGCTGGAGGATACTCACAAAAACAGGTTTTGGCCTGTAGCTGAAGGAAGACCATGAACAGGTGGTTCTTTTCCAGATTTCTTGAACCCTGGCTTCTCTTCTGCAGTGGTGCTATTTAGAGAGTGATTTTGTGAGGTCAGAGATTGATGCCACGTTTTTGTCTTTCTTTGAATACCTAAATGGGCAGAGGACTGTGTTCACCCTCATGATCATAGAGCATCAAGGTGGGCTGTGTTGTTGCTGTCCTGCTCCTCACAGTGACATTGGCACAGCATCACCCCTGTGACAGGGCACAAGGAAATGGAGTGAAGCTGCATCAAGGGAAGCTCAGTTTGGGCAGCAGGGCAAGGTCCTTCACCCAGGGGCTGATCAGGCTCTGGAACAGGCTCCTGAGGGAAGTGGTCACAGCAGCAAGCCTCGAAGGAGCATCTGGAAAATGCTCTCAGACAGGTTTAGCTGTAGGTGGTCCTGCGAGGAGCAAGGAGCTGGACTTAGTGATGCTTATGGGTCTCTTGCAACTTGAGATAGCCTGTGATCCCTGAGTCACTGGGGTTGTGTGGCAAATGGGGGGAGTGAGAGGAGAGATGCTTCCTGCTGCACAGTGCTCTCCAACAGAGGCATGGAATTTCACCTGCAGAGCGTGGGCACTTAGAAACGCATTGTCCTAAGTAGAGCTGATGGAACTTGGAGATTGGAAACATTAAAATACCACAGCGAAGGCTGCTCCTGCAGTATTTATGATCAGAGTGAAAGCAGAATGTACCAGAAAGCTTCTGTTGGTGTCTCTTAACTCTCCTCACGAGGTTTCCCATCCTTCATCCTCAGGAGCCTGGGAGAATTTGGATACACTTCAACTACACACCCAAACTTTGTGTGATTATCTGTACTGAACATCTGACCCCTTTTGAGGTTTGGGCATCTTTGGGCAAATGGAATCTAGCAGAGATAAAATCAGGCTTTATTTTTCATGCCTGAACTTCAAAAGTGCCTGTTTTGGTTAATGAAGCTGTGGCATGCCCGTGGGGGGCTGTGTGCCTCTGGGGTCTCTGAGCAGGGCCAAATTTCTTGCTGAGAGTGCTGCCCCTTGCCAGTGTGCTGCCCACTGTTTTTCACAGCTCCATCACTAAACATCCCTGTTTTCTATTCAGATAGAAGCCTTCTCCTTGGTTTTATTTCCTGGATACCTTATGGGAGTGAATTTTAGCTCACAGTGGTGTTTGCCAGATCCCCTTTTCAGTTGTTGCTGGTCCATTTGTGTTTGTGTTGTGGAGTTCATTACCTCTCACAAGAAAAGCAGTTCCTATGTTGCTGTAAAATATTATCATTCCAAAGGCCTCAATGAAGCTATGAGAAATCAATATGATTTCTGATTTCTAGCTGAGGATTTAGATTCTCAGTTTTTTTGGTTTTTTTTTTTAATTCCTCAATTTAAATTGAGGGGAACAGTTAAAGGAGAGTGTTAAAGGAGCATAACTGAGTAGTGAGAAATTGCTTTTATGAGTCTTTCTCATCCTTTGTCTGTTATACAAGAGGTCCTAAAAATTTTCTGGATGTGCTTATAAATCATCTCAATAGTTGCAAAATGTCTTTGCTTCTTGAATTACACCAAAGCAAACTTGCTGAGATTGATGGGCCTTTGACCTGCCATTGCATAGGTGTTTATATCACAGTGAAGTGGAGGTGAAATCGGACCTTCTTGATCTGGCAAAATTTCTGCCTCCACTTTGAACTAATTTTGTGGCAGGGAAATGACCAGGCAAGATACTGCCCATTATCTGGGGCTCAGTGAGCCCTCACTCTGCCTGTGTCTCCTTCTGTGGTAAAACAAAACAGCCCCAAAGCCTCTGCACTGCTGAGCACAAGTGGGGACAGAAAGCACCAAGTGGAGCAGAGTTTGGTGCTTGCTGCAGCCCTGCACCACCCCTGAGACCCACGGAGCTGCTCTGGGGTGCCCAGGGCTGAGAGCAGCATCCTTCCTGCACTGTGTGAGCACGGCAGGGATGGGACACGTGGCACAGGAGAGGCACAGAAGGGCCTGGACTGACAGACAGACAGACAGGGCTCCATAGACAGCCAGACAACAATTATAAATAGCACCCTTTTGAGCTCTGTTTGATGTGTTGCCCAAGGCCAGGTGGAAAATCTTTCCGTTGCTGCCTCTTCAGCTAATCGCTTTCCCCTCATTTTTCAATAAAGATTCCAAGTTTGGTCACTTCTTTGGCACATTTGTTTCCCATTAGAATACTTTGTGCTATTTCACTGTGTTATGCTAGATAATTGCTCTAATAACAAACCAAGGGAAAGCTTTTGAACATTTTAGGAAGTAATTTTTTCCCTTATGAAAATTCAGCGAACACTGACAGAGATCTGGGGAATAGAGAGGGAATGGCAGAGGGAGAGAAAGGGGAAAGGCGTGTATTGACTTTTATGATGGTATTTCTGCACTTACATGTAAACCACATGCCAAAAATTTAATTGCAGTCCAACTGAATATTTATATAGCACTTTATCACTTTCAAAGCTTTTTAGTGAGTATTGTTCAGGCAAACCTCACGGTATCCTGTGATTAGGGACACAAGGTTATTGTGTTCTGCTGCTGCTGGAGAAGTGAGACAATGTCTTTTTTGACTGTTGCAAAGCAAAGATAGGAATTGAAGAGGTCCTCACTCCACTAAACTTCCCCACTTCCCATATATCAAGGGCATGATTGCTTCAAGTGCCCCAGTAATTGTCCAGCTCGGCTTCCGCTCACGGCAGAGTGAGTTTTAGCAGAGTAGTGCAGGAGAAAACAATTAGAACATGTTTAGTACTTTCAATAAACTCCCCCCTCTGTGTTTGCATACTGCCAAGATGCCTTTCAGAATTTAGGGTGGTCAAGGGGATAGGGAGATGAATAATACAAGCCGAGGAAAGGAGGCTTTGGGCTGATTTACTGAAGCCTCTTAGCTAAATTCTTTCCACTCAGACTCTGCTAGAGGTGCAGCTTTTGCTCTGCAATGCCTGTTCATTTCCCATCTTACACAAAAACTCCAAGTGCACTCAGGGCTCAAAGTTTCTGGGTTGGAGGTGTCTGAGGTCAGATGTTGATGGGGGTGCAGGACACATGAGGTGTATCCTGACCTGCCATTAGGCCTTGGCTGGATTTGTGCTTTCCCATCATTTGGAACTTCAGTATCCCTGTTTCACAAAGGTGGAAGGATGGCACTTTCCTCCTTTGCAGAGTGTTTTTAAATCTAGTTTGGTTATAAGAGCTGCATTCATAGCTCTCGGCTCTTCCCAGAACTAACCTCTGCTCTTGTCTTCAAGCAGGAGTTTCACTTATTTATTGTCTTCCTTTTTTGCCAAAACATCCTGATATTTGTGGAGAGGGGGAAGGAAGTAAGAAAATAATCTTCTGCTAAATTTCACTTATTTGACCTCTGGATTTGGTGCAGATGGCCCAGCTGCGATAGCTCCCCTGCTGTGATTCCATGGCCTAGATTCTGGATTTCCCTGTGAGCCATGGTGTCATCCCTGCACTGAGCCAGTCCTGCTGAATCCCACGCACCAGCACAGCGATTGCTCCTGCTGGTCCATCCCCACTGCCTTCCCCAGGGCCTTGGTGGTGTCTGGTTTTGGCTTCTCTCTCTGTTGGCGCTGAGTTCTCAGCTCAGCAGCTGCTGTGTTACACTGCCTTGATCCTGGCCTGGGAGAAGGAGAGGCAGTAAAAGGTGTGTGTCTGCCCTTTTCCCCCTCTCCTTTCTGGGGACCTGTTTGGATGTTGCAGGACCCATGGCAGGAGATGCTGAATCCATGGGTAAAAGGGACACTGTAGCTTTCAGCCACTTCTCTTCTGCAAACAACCAAGCAGCTGACAATCCTTTGATGACAGCCCCAGAGAGTTAATGAACTAAAAGGGCTGTGGGTTATCTGTTCCCGGAGATTGGGGAGCATGAATTAAATGGTCTTTTGGAAGATGGGAAATAATTATTCTTCTGCTTCAAAGCCATGTCCAATTGAATGATGTCGCCAGCCCGAATCAGCAATCACAATCTCTGATGAAGACCCATTAAACAGATTGGGCTGAGTAATGCACAGGAAAAAATGTCAGGAGCATCTTTAATTCTGAGTCTCTCAACCCTACAATGGTCGTTTTTTCTTTCTTTTCTTTTTTTTTCCTAAAGAAACTCTCTAAGTGCCTTGAGCTTTTCTACCTCAGCACTTCCAAGCTGGAAATAGCTAGGAATGCATTTCTGCACCATCCCTGATGAAAGGCGAGGACGTGAGTAGCCAAGTTTTCTGGGGTATTGTCTGGGATATCTGAAGGGTATTGTTTAGGATATGTGAAGGAAAGAAACCTTTTGGGAAAAGGCTTGGGCAAGACCAGTTGGCAGCCCCTGCTCTGGGATATTGTTCTCTAGGTCACTTCCTTCTGGCAGGGGGTGGGAGGAGGGGGCTTCCCCAGGACCAACACTTTCATACACTTTAAGAGGAGGGAGAGTGTTGAGTGATCCTTACTGAAAGAAAGACACATTCTTCTGTACTTCAGCTATTGCAAAAGTGACATAATGAAGTCAAACATTAGGGCATGATCATTAGGGGAATTCATTAGGAACGCTTGGCTGTACAGTGAACTCAGTTGGAAGTTATGAACTATAACTCCTTAGTGTTACTGGAGAGAGGAAAATCTTATTGCAGTGGTTTGCTTGCTCACCGTGTGAGCTGCAGCTTGAGGGATGCTGCACCAAAGGTGATCTGTGCCACTTGGTGCACGTGCCAGAGAAGCAGCTCCCTAGGTTGGGCTGCCCTGAACTGACTGGATGGAGTCCAGCATCTCCTCCAGAGGACAGCAAGTTACAGAAATAGTAACAGGAGACTGAGAAAGGCCCTTCTTTGGGAACAAAGGAGCTGTCACTGGGGTCTGCACAGTTCCCTGCTGTGGCTCCTACCACTTGTATCATCTGCTTCCCCATTACACCTCATCTTAATCCCTCATAGATCAACCCTGTTACATCACAATATTCCCAAAACAAATCCGGGAAGGGGCAGTGGCACGTGTGTTTTGAGAGAAGGAGCAAAACCCCCAATGTTTTGGGGCTGTACTAAGCAGCAGCCCTGGACTGTTTTTGAGGATGTAGCTCTGGGGTTGTGTGAGGATGCTGAGAAGGAGCTGTAGTCCCAGCTGGAGCATCACCACTCTGAGGCCCTCGCACCTGCCTGGGCTTCACTGCCCAGCTTTGCTCAGCAGCCTTCAGTGGCTCATCTGGCCCAGCCTCACTGGCAACAGTGAAGAGACAATGCTGAGACAATTTACCTCAAAGGAGCCATCCAGAACAGGCCAGATGGTCTGGAAATGCCCATTTCTTTCCATTTATGATAAAATGGAGTGGCATTTATTGTCTCATCTGTAGTGATCCAATGGATTTTCCAGCAATGGAAAATACCTAACCTCTAATCTCAGAGGTCAACTTCATTTTCCTCCCCTTCTCACAGACACCCCCAGATTTCCATCTGTCACGGATGTAAAGTTTGAAAACACGACCTGAGTGGTGTTTGCCCAATTGTGCAGCCTGTCTGAAACACAAACTTCCACAAACACAAACCATGGCCCTCCCACTGGAGACGAGATGACAGAGATGTGTGTGTGTGGCTGGACCATGGAGGTTCTCCCTGGAATCTGTCCTGGCTTTGTTTCAGCCCGGGGGCAGCGAGGGGATCTCCACATGGGCTGACCAAACACCATGTCCCTAATGCCAGGAGCGGATTGTCCACATAAAACCTGGGGGATGTCGCTGGAGTGAAAATGAGTGGGTGCTGAGCTCAGTTGAGCTCAAGAGTGTTCACCCAGCTCTGGAGCCCTGTTCTGGGCAGACTGCACCCTGTGAACCCCACAGTGCTCTCTCTCCTGGCTGTTGAGGAGTTACAATTTGAGGTCCATTAGCCAAGATTTATTAATTGAAGAACCAAACCCCACTGATGACCCCCATATCCATGGATCAGCCCTTCAGACGTCCCACTCAGTGTGCTCAGCAGCTGATGCAGCATGGCAGGGAAGGGCTTCACAAGAGAAATATTTGTAACCTCTGAAAAATACCCTGGGAGAGCACAGAAATCATCTGGGGGCTTTGAGTCTGCACTGGCTGCTCCGGTGCTGGTGACTGAGAGGGACCAGAGCCCGTTCTCCTCTCTGGGTGTGGGCAGGCCCCGTGTCCTCCACCCGGATGTGGGCACGTTCCAGCTCCAGAGCCAGGTTTGTGCGGGCACGATGGCAAACAATGCCGGCTTGTTTTGCCCAGCAGGTTGTTAAAACGTTACTTTGGAGGCTGTGTCATGGTGTTGGAATGTGATTCAGTGTGAAAGACTCAGCGTGTTTTACAGGGGTGTCATGCAGGGCCCTGCTCGGATGGGAGGGGAAGACTGCAGGGCATGGATTCCGTGTGCAGGAACGCTCTTCTCTAAGATTCTCTGTGGACAGTTTGTTTTCTAAAAACATTTTTTTTTCAGCATTTTTGCTCTCTGGTGGGGTTTATCCACTCTTCTCTTCCTTGCCCTTGACGTGCAGTAGCTGAAAAGCAGCTCTGTAGTTAGCTGAGAATGTACCTGTGCCAGAAAAAGTCATTCTGTGGCCTCCATTGAGTATGATGCTCCTGGGAACACACCCTGAGACTGGTCTGGCTGTAATAATCAGAAAAAAACAAGGGCAAAGCAGGGAAAAAATAAATTCCTTGGAAAGGAACATTTTTTGCCTCTGAAAACTGAAATGACAGCTCTTGCTCCTCCTGTTACCAGCTCTTTCCTAGACATTGTCACAGCTGGGTACAGGACATGGGCTGAACCGTGGCCTCCCCCAAAATGACTTCATCTGGTTTGAGAGATAAAGGAGCCAGGGACTGAGGAATGAGTGCTGTGTTCTGCTCTGCTGGGTTGGGCAGGATTTGCTCCTGTGGCCTTCCTGCAAAGAGGAGCAGTCCAGGCTTTGGACCAGTTTGTCCACCAGTCATCCTGGCCTGCCACATGGAGCTGGGCAAAATTCACTGGGGTCAATGGGATGCATTCCTCAGTGTGGTTGGATGGGAAATTGGGAGAAGCTGGAAAATTGCCTTGTGCCAGGCTGGAGTGAGAAATCCTGAAAAATGTCATGTGCTGACAGGCTAAGAGGAAAAAATGTTAAGTTTTGGTCACTTGAAATGTTTTATTTTGTCATCTCTATGGAAAGCTGAGAAAAAGGGAAAAATCAAAATGAAACATTTCAAAATTTAATTAAATTGCACAGAAAGCTCATTTGAACGGAAAGCAAATGTTCAGTGACTGTTCAAGCAGCATGTTTTGCTTGTTTGGGATTTTTTTCCTACAAATCTTATTTTTTTTTTCTTTTTTTTTCCCCTTGCATCTGGAACTTTAGTGACATCAAACCATTCCTAGAAAAAAGGTTTTGGTTTGGATGAATCTAAGTTTTTCAACAACAACATGTTTTGTGAGAAAATTCCCTGCTGCTTCTGCTCATCAATAAAGTTGATGAGTTTAACCAGCCTCATGGCTGGCTAGGGAAAAAAAGATCCCCCAGTTAGTGAAGTGGATAAATAACTTGGCACAAAGTCCTTCTCTGTTGACTCAGTTTACTTTGTGGACCCGGGCACGATTGTCATAATAAATTAAAGCATGAACATTCCCATTTGTCACTTCACCACTTCCTTTTGCTCCCTTCCAACATGTGGTAAAAGCATCAGTTCTGACCGAGAGCAGAGAGCAGAGCAGGGGCACAGGATGGTGCTGGAGCTGCGGGGAGAGAGGATGGGGCTTGCAGGGTGGAGTGAAGGCGTTGCTGAAGCAGCTCCGGTTGGGGCACGGTCTTACCAAAGACCTTGGGGTTTGCAATGTCCCTCTGGAGATAAAAAGGGCATGGTGGCTGTTCTGGGACTCACTGACAGCACCTTCCAAATGCTCAGGGTGACCCCAGATCTGAGGGCAGGGGAAGGCTCCTCTTGCTTGTGCTGTGTCCCAGGATTTCCGTGAGCCGTGTCCTGCACCCGGAGGTGCTGCTCTCTGTCTCCTCAGTTCTGCACTTCTCCTCATTTCCCCCTGCCACCCTCCACGGGAATTTCCTGAAGCCAGAGGAGGATGTGTTCAGATCAGGCCCCACGCTGACAAGGTGTGAACAGATTAATGGCTGTCCCATCCCACCTGGCCCACTGGGCTTTCCGGGGAATCCCCCTCCGAGCTGGAGCCTGCAGGAACAGAGGGTTTCAGCTCTAAAGAGGAGCAGAGGTCACATTCACAAAGGGAGGAGGGTGTGGGGGGGTGTTTCTGTCTGCTGGGAAGCTTGGAAGAATGCGGGTCTGGGATTTGAAAGCATCCCACTCCTGAATTATGATTATTTATTGTCATTAAAGTGCCTAAAGGCCCAGCCTTGTTGTGCTGAGCACTCTGCAGACACAGAATGAAGACACAGCCCCTGCCTTGAAGGTGGGTGAGGAAAACCTCCCTAAAGGGGGCTGGGAACAGGTGTGGCACATATCCATCACCCTGATGAAGCTGTGCACTGGCTGGCTGTAAGTGTGGACGAGTGTAGGAGATGCAGCAGGAGAAGGAGAAAGTTGGATGTCAATTTTTCTCTCCCTGGCTCCTCTTCAAAAGTGGAGAAGGGGCTCCACTTTTTTGGTATTAATTATTTTTATTTTCACCTTTCTTCTCCGGTAATGATTATCCGCAGGTAAGAAAAGAATTAACAGAGAATTTTTAGTGACTGTGCTAAAAATCTGGCTGCTGAAAGACGTGATTCAATAATTTATTCTCTATCTTTAAGCAAGTCACTTCTATTTAGACTTTTCTGAAAGGTAATTCACTAGCTGGACCCCATAATCACTCTTTAAGAATACAGTGGTTTTTATCTTTTAGTGCTTCAGTTTTACTTAATCCATGTGAATAGGAAAGCAGGAATAAAGAAAAATTTTTGCATGAGCAGCAGTTTTAATGAAGCCTGGTGTCCCTGTGGACTTGCATCTTGTGTCTTACAGCCCAGCCAGCTGGTGACATCCCTGTCCTTGCTGTGTCCCCACCAGCAAGGACAAGGCGTGGAATGTGTTATTTGGAGCTTTTGAGTCCTGCTGCTGCTCCTGCCAGGGAAACTGCTGAGTTTTCTCTGCCTCTCCTTCCTTTGGAAACTCATTTGAGACCTCTGCCCTCACTCAGCTTTGTCCACACCTGGACTGTGGGCCCCAAAGCTGTGAGAGCAGGAGGTCAATCAGCATCACACAGAAGGTGGGGTTTTTAGGGGGAGTTGGGTTTGCTTGGGATTCGCTTCCCTCCTGGAAACCTGGGGATAAAAATTGCAAGATATTGAGGAATGCTGTGCTTGTTATAGGTTAATGAAATAATGAATCTCATGAAAGAGGGGAACAGAGCATTCTGCACCTCTGTGGGATATGGTGGTTCTTGGGTACATCAGGCAGAAAAAGGATCAGGGGAGAGATGTATAAATTTTTTCTTTTAGTTCTTAGAACAATCACCAACAAGAAGAAACTTGGCTATTCTTAGTTACATCTCAGGGCTCTGCATAATCTTTCCTGCTGAATTATGGAATATGATAGCTTTTATTAAATCCATTACAATTACAGCCTCTCTGCTGCACAGATTTAGAATATGGAATAACTAGGGTGCATAATTTCAAATAAATATTTAAGATTTTGATGCATGATACAGTTTTAGACTCTGAGGAGATCGAATTACATTTGGATAGGGCTATTTTCCTTTAATTCACACAAACTTTCCTATCCAGCTACTTTATAACACTGGATACTTCAAAAAAAAGAACTTCATTCTGGGGAAAAGATCAGGACTAGTGCTGTTTTTCTCAAGACTGTCTGTGGTGGTGATTTGGGTCTCCTGTAAAGTTGCTGAACAAGAAAAGTTATAAACTTAGGTTTTTTGAAAGTTTGGACTAATGTTAGGATTAGCATGCAACTGGCAAAATTGCTAATAAAAATGTTGCCAAAAATTAGTAAGTGCAACGTTTGGGGCAGGTGTTGTTATTGCAGAATTTGGATTGTCCCTCTTTGCAGGGGGCCCAGGAGCAGTGGGAGAACAGGAAATCTGAACGCGGCTCTTGCTCTGGATCTGCTGCTGGTGGCTTCTCCCTCCCTGCCCTGCAGTGGCCCGGCTTTGTGGCAGATGCTTCCCAAGCCCCACTAGGGCTGGGAACACCTGATCCCCTCAGCAGCGAGGACAAGGACAGTCAGAAGCTGCCTGAGGCTTGGCAGGGACAGCTCACCTTGCAGGCTGTCCAGGCACGTGGCACCGGAGCTCCCAAAGAGCCGCAACCTCATCACCTCTTTGAGGAGCAGGGTGGCAACTTCTGAGCGTGAGGCCAAGAGGGAAAACCCCCTGTGGGGGACTTTGTACTCGTCCTTTGTCTTCCCCACACCTGCTCCCTCTTCTCTTCCACTCTCCCCACCCACCCTCCAAGAAGATGCTCAGGGTGTTGGCTTTGCCTCGGCTGCCAGTGCTCTGCGGAGACGTGTTAATGATGACTGGCAGCTTTTAAAAGCCCTGTTTCAACACCTTGCTGTCACCACACCTCATACTTCAGCAGCTTAGCACATGTTCCAAGGTGTTTAAAGAGCTTCCCGTGCAGCCCTTTTCCAGGCACCAACCTCTTGCCAGGAGCAGTAGCGCTCCTGAGCGCGCTTTTCTGGCTGCGACCTTGTTGGTGTTTGCCTAAGCCATGGAAATGAGCAGCGCGCTCGTTAGCGAGAGAAATGTGTAATGATTTCCATTGTGTGGCAGGCTGGGAGCTGACAAGAGCCGAGCTCGTGTTCCAAAGTCTAAAGCAGTTGGCAGGTTTCTCAGTACCAGTTTTTTATGCCCCCGAGTGGGTCACGGAGCGGAAAAGGGGGTGGAGAGGGAAGGAGAGGGAGGAATGTGTGTGGATGTGTGGTGGGGGCAGAGTTAGCGGGAGAGAAGGGCCATTTGCAAGCCACCAGCTCCGAATGTCACTCGCCAGGCCTTGTGGTGCTGCTGAGGGGGCTGTGGAGCGTTTGATTGACTCGAGGCTTGATGCTGCTTGCCACTTACCAGCACTTGTCTTTGCTCATTAGCAGGGGCATTGTGGGCAAATATTTAGATATTCAAGAGAGGAAATGTTAATCTTTGCAGTGCTCACTGAATATTTAAATGAGGCAGCAGGCAGTTCTGCTCTGTGTTTGACCCAGACTTACAGTGCTGAGCGACCGTCGGGATCTTTGGATGAATTTAGAGTCCTGCACCTCGCTGCTCTGGGGCTCAGGGCAGTGGTGGAGCCCAGATGTTCTCAGAAAAGGCAGCACAGAAAAGCCCTGCTGTGTGTGCAAGGCCCAGGAGCTTTGAACTGGCCAGTTTTAGGCACAGAGGAGTGCAGCCCCCATGGAGCTAGAGGGACATTGGCTTGTTGGAGAGCCTCTGCCCCAGGCAGGACATGGCCTCGCACAGGAGGTTGAAGGTAACAGTGACTGGCGTCCTGGGATTTGGGGTGCTCTGTTTGATAGAAAACAAGGACAGCAGGGACATCCCCTTGGGATTTGGACAGGCAGCTCTCCCAAATAACAGTGGTAATTAATAACTTCAGGTGTTTGCTGATGAGCATGGCATTAGACCACCTGTGTCCTTGGAGCATGGATGGATTCAGGTGGGTTAGTCTGCATTGACACACTTGAAGCAGATAATTAAAGTGTCTTGCACCACATTATTACCCAGAACTTTGCTCTGTATTTACTCTAAATTTGCTTAATTTCAGGGTTTTTTTTCATTTTTTAATTGCTACCTTCCAGCATTATTCTAGACAACAAACATGGAAGCAGCAAAATCTAATTTGAGAATATTGCAGCTTTATAGGAGATGAATGTTGAATTAGCAGTTCCTAATCAGAACTTGAATCTCGATTATTTTTATCAGAACCAGATCAGGAATGTTCTGTTTAGGATGCATGTCCTCTGGTATATTGAACATCTACTGTAGCTCCTTAGAGAAAACTCCAGGCTAGGACTTAAGAGAATTATGGGGTTAAAAGACAAATAGATCTGTACACAACTTAATAGAAGAAGGGTCAAGAGGATTAAATGTGGCAGCTGCTTATTTAATTGAAACTTTAAAGGAATATAACCTAAGATGGACATGGTACCACCTTTAACAGGGGTAGGTGAGTTCAGAACCTGCCAAGTGCTGAGCATCTACCCTGACCTGACTATTTCTGTGTTTCACAGAAGGCAATTCAGTTAACCTGGAATTATTTTCATTTAACTTTATTCAGTTGCAGCAAAATTACAAAGGAAATTATTTACTTATTCCTAAATACAGTTGCTGGCTACATCCTGACAGGATGAAGTGAAAAACATTTATATGGATTTTATTATTGATGGAGTTCCTAAACACAGTTTATGTTTTCTGTCTCTCTTATTCCAGTAGCTGCTAGTCAATTAAATATTTCTCCAGTAAATGTGAGGCTTAGAGAATCACATGGGATTTGCAGAACTCCTTTTAGTGGGAATGAAAAGCTGGTTACTGTAGGTTTAGGAACATCTGACAGTTCCAGCCCTCTGTTCACGGCTGTGCCTTCCTACCTGGGATCTCTTCCTGTTTATTCCTTGGGCATTTTTTATTTTTGTCTTTATTAGTCTTTTTCTTTCTGTCATAGCATTGCTCTGGGGAGGACAGGCAGTCCTTGTTCCACTCTCCATTTGACCTTCACTCGAGGCAGGGGTCAGGATTGCACGGCGTGGTTTTATTCCGCACGGGCCGCTTCTCCCCTGGGAACGAGAGGCAGCAGACAGACCTCACTGGAACCAGCAGGCAGCAGGGATTTCAGTCACAGTCACAGCTTTTAATCACACCCCTGCACACAGGCTGGTGGGGATATCTGGAGATCCCATGTTTATCCCACATGCTTTCCCTGGTTTGGGATTTTTGGGTTGGCAGAGCTGTTCCGCATGCTCAGGAAATGGCTGTGTGTGTTGGACTTTTGCAGCGCCCTCTCTGAGCTGCTCTCATGGTCAGACTTGTGTGTTGCTGCTCCTCCTGGCTCAGGCTGGCTCCAAGGCCCTGGCTCGTGGCTCTGTGCCCTCGCTGCTCCAGGGGGTGCCAGAGCTGGGCGAGAGCAGCCCAGCCCCGCTGTGCCCCACCGGCAGCTGCGCCCAGAGCTCCTGGGATTGCTGCTTCTCCCCGGGCACCCACAGCCTCCCCTCCTCCTCCTCCCTGTCCTCTGCCTGCAGCCGGTGGTGGTGCAGCGCTGGCACTGGGGGCCAGCAGGAAAATAACCCTGCAAGAGTCCAAATTCCCACCAGTGGAGTGCAGCTCCCACATGGAAGCATCCCCATCTTTGCACTACACCGGGGCTGTTCTCCAGTTGCTGGGACGCCTTCCACTGGACCAGGCATTTGAACTGAAATTTTGGAGTCGTTTCTACACTTTTCCCTCCAGCTTAAAATCTGTGTCCCAGCTGCTGGTGCCAGACTGAAAATCTTTGTTCAGAAAGCAGCTGAGACTCTACCCAGTCATGGAAAGTTCAATCTCTGTCACTTCTTCAATTCTAGCTTTGATGATTCAAATATAAAATAAATTCTGTAATACTTTTTAGAAGCTGGTGTCAAACAGATCCATGTATTTAGTTGCTGATACCTGGAGAAGTTTGTCTGATAAAACATTGTCACCAGACTGAGAGACCTGGGGCTGATCAGCCTGGAGAAGGTTGTGTGGAGACCTCACAGCATCTTCCAGTATCTGAAGGGGCTCTTCCTCAGGAACTGTAGTGCCAAGACAAGGGGGAGCGGCTTCAGAGCAAAAGAGAGGAAATTTAGGTCAGATATTAAGAAATTGTTCCCTGGGAGGGTGGGGAGGGCCTGGCACAGGGTGGGCAGAGCAGCTGTGGCTGCCCCTGGATCCCTGGCAGTGCCCAAGGCCAGGCTGGACATTGGGGCTTGGAGCAGCCTGGGACAGTGGAAGGTGTCCCTGCCCCTAGCAGGGGTGGAATGGGATGGTTTTAGTTACAACCCAAACTGTTCTGTGATTGATTTGGATGGGCAGTAACATGTGCCAGGACACACTTAATGTTGGCCTGAAGACTCATTTACAGAGGCAGGATGGATTCTGTGCTGCTGGAACTATTCTTCTTCCCAAAGGAATTTACACTCCCTTTAGCCCTCACTGCTGACCTCCCAGCAGGAATTATTATGTGGACTTTCACACAGCAGTGAATGTCCGTGTGGAGACTCTCCTGTCCAAGGGATTGTTCCTCTCCTGTTGTTTCCCTTCATTATGCTGTTTTGGCTCATTGATTTTGGGCTTTGCTGTTGTTGCTTTGATTTTGTTATTTTACAAACAAAAAAGGTAATAATCAAAGAAATGAACCTTCCCTTCAACCCCAAGCAAAGCCAGAAGCCAGAAACAAAGCAGGCAGTTTGTGATCTTTGATTGCATGTGGCAGGAAGAAAATATTGAATTGAGTTTCCAGAGTGAGCCATTGTGAACTTGAAAGGGACGTTGTCAAGTAATTTGATTTTCCCACAAAGTGTTGCANGGGGATCTTTTTGGTGTGGTGTCTGCCAGGCTCCAGGAAGGGAAGTGCTGCTGAGGCAGCGCCAGCTGGCTGTGATGCCAGCCTCCTTTCCCAAAGCCAAGGCCATGGCATCAGCAAGGCTGGCATGGGACTGCAGGGCTCCCTTTGGAACAGCTCCCCGTGAGGGAGAGGATGGCAGACAAGGAGGTGGGCAAAAAAAATATTTTCCCAAGTTAAAACTGTTGAAAAAGAAAAGGCCAGTGAAGGAAGGCACATTTTGCTGACAAAATGTGGGGTTCTATGGAAATCAAGACTCTGGGGAGCAGTCAGTCTCAGTGAGAGATTTCAGCAGGAAAAATCTAAATCCTTAATTTTTACTAGTAGCAAAATAGTAAAAGTTGGCAGTGTTGAAACGTATTTTGATAATAATTCTGTTTCAGGTTTTTTATGGGATGATAAATTTCTAATTCTAAGATGGAAAAATTTTATTTGTTTGTGCTATATTTATTATTATGTCAATATTAAATCCAGTAAAAACATAACTGTTGATACCAAGATGAAACCTTTGAGCTCTGCTGAACAGGCTGCCATTCCCTCAGGGCTGCTGGATTTGGGTAATTCTCAGTTTCCCATTTCAGGTTCTGGTTCAGTGTGGTCATGTTTGTTTCTTGGATTATGAAGATTCCTATGGAAGCTGCTGCTGGGCCAGGTTAACCCAAGTCTGCTTTGGAAGCATTTCAGCTGTAGAGACACAGTTTTATCTTTCCATGTATTTTAGAAGAAGAAGAGGATCTAGATAATAGTGCACAGAAACCACTTGGGTTGGAGTGTGAGGGTTCTATTGCCTGAGATACAGCCCCATCCACCCTTTGTGGAAGGAAACTACTTTGTGGGAGGGAAATGCTCTCGTTTTGTCTGGAATATTTATTAGGAATGCACAGAAAGGATGAAACGTATCCCAGAATTCCTTAAGGTTCTCAGGAGCAGGAGGTACATCAAGGAGTTAAAGGTTTGAATCACTGGAGAAGGAAGGGAGGCAGTCAAAGGCAAGAGGAAATTCCAGGGCAGCTCAGTATTCCTTTGCTCCATCTTTCTGCTTTTGCAGTAAATGCTGGCAATGGTTCCTGCTTCAACTTTTTCAGGTAATAAGGGTGAGGCATTTGGGTGCCAAGAAGTGGGAGTATGGATGGATTAAATGGATCACATCCAAGAGCTATGAAGAAATAAAAGGTCCAAGGTGTAACTTAAACAAGCACCCTCTGTGAGGTTTACTAGTGGTTTACAAGAGAGAGCTTCTGCAGGCTCCCCAAGTAATAATCAGCATTGTAGTTTCTGCAAATTTTTGTTTGGGTTTCTCAGGGGTTTTTTTTCATTTTTGGCAAACTTTTTGCAGGCAAGAGAAGGCAGGATTGGGATAGACAAGATTGTACTGAGCTGTGCAGTTGAGTGCTGCATGTTGTCTTGGAAATGACTGACTCCTGGGCTATATTTCAGTGCCTGGTAACTAAAAATGGCTTTGTGGTCAGAAAGCCATTGATGTTTGCTTCAGAGGTAGTAGGTATTGGCAGATGGCCAATAAAAGGCCGAACAATTATATCATCTGTCAAGGAGACAGGATGGTGGGTTTCAGGACTGCTGCCTTGTTTTATGATGTAGATGCCCACATCTGTTAATTCTATTCTTAATTACCTGTATCATGTCTGGGTTTGCTGCTTTTGTTTGATGCTGTGTATTATCTGCAATTGCCTATTTACTTTTATTTCTTTAGAAAGCGAAAGATGCAAGGGCAGCTCTTGGAGTCAGTCTTTATTTACTGCCAATGCAGTTCCTGGTGACCCTGACCCACATCAAGGGATTGTGCCCAGCAATAATTCGTGTGTCACAAGAACCCCTGTGTGAACCTGCTGATCACTCCAGCGTCCCACAGCAGCTGTCTGTGCTTTCAGGGGAGCCGAGCAGAGAGCAGGAACCAACAGGCCTTTTCTACTCCCTTTTTTCTCTGCTCTCTGCTCAGGCCACCCAGATCTGTTTGTGAAACAGATGCTGGTGTTTCATTCCTGCTGGGGTTTTGTTTAGGGTCAGATGTGCCCTGAGCCCCCTGCTCAAGAAGGAGCACCTGCAGAAGGATCAACTCATCCTGTTTTCTCCTCAGTGGTTGCAGGATGTGGGTCCTGACCCGCGTGGGGTTTGTGGTGAGGAGACCCCATCCCTTTTACCTTGGAAGGCCAAGGGAGCTCCCCGCTGTGAGGGCTTGTTCCTGCTGGGATGGAGGTGTGGTGTCTCTCCTGGCGTGTCCCTGGGGTTTATGGCCCTGCAGTGACGCAGCTCTGCAGTGTGCAGCCCTGGGAGATCCGATGGGGACACACGGAGGCCGTGGAGCTCAGGCCCCAACAGGCAGCTGCTGATCCCCGTACCTGAAGGGCAGGGAATGCTGTGCCTGCACACACCCTCTGAACCAGTGCACATTCTCTGAAATCCACATTTTCCTTGCAAATTTGCCCTGAAATGGCTCTGAACCCACTTCCAAATGACCTTGGGTCTCTGGCTCACGAACTGTTCCTTGCTGGGAGTGGATCCACCTGCAGTTACACAGCAGCAATGTCAGGTCTCCAAGAGCTAACCCAGAAATACCTACAACTGTCACAGGAGACATTATCAGCTCTTTGTTCCTTTCCCTTGATTTTTTACTCTTTTTTTCATGAATTGCTGGATCTGCTTTGGGAGTCCTAATCCCCAGTAAGTCTCAGAAAGGGAGAGGCAGCAGTGCTGGATGGAGCTGGCAGCACTGACATGTCCTGAGAACAGCTGGCCTGTCCCATCTTGGCATCTGGCACAGCTGGCTCTGCACTGGACCCTGCTGCCAGGTGGGTCAGACATGTTTGGCCAAACCTGTGACTGACTGCAGGATGCTCAGCAGCCCTGGCTCCATGTATCCCTGCACTTCCACATTCCTCTCTCTTTTTATGTGGTCATCCTCCTGTGCCTGTCTCTCCTCTCTCCCTTCCCTCAGACATCACTGATGTTCCCAAATGTGAATGATCTTATTCTGATAGTTCTCTGCCAGAGAGAGAAACATATTTTCCTGGTTTTCCTCTCCCCACTTTTCCTCATGCTTCCTTTCCTGCTTTCCTTTATCACTCGCGTGCTCCTTTTCCCTGTCTCTCCTGATCAGAGCACATTAGTCCTGTTAAAACTAATGGCTTTTACCTGCTAATGGGAGAGCTGTTCTCTCCTGTCCTTTGCACTTTGGCAGCCCCTGAACTTTGCTATTTCCTGTGCTGTTTGATAAGTCTGGGAACTCCTTTGGCAAGCGCTGGAGCAGCACAGGACTGGCCTGCTCCATGTGTTTGAGTGGATCCTCATAGCTCCTCTTGGATTATCACACCTACACACTGTCACAGCTCATTCTGACAGCCCTGCAGAGCTTCTACTGAACATCCAGCTACAAAGCGAATTTTATGAGCCATATTATGGGTATGAAGCAGCTTTTATTAGGGAGGGATGTGCCAGGGAAAACCCTGCACTGGAGATTTCCCAGGAGGAATGCACATTGCATCCTGTTTTCAGTGGATTTAAGAGATGGTTCTTCCCTTATTCTACTTCTCATGAAGGCTGAACAAATTTTGCATTTTTTAATCCCTTCTGTGGGTAGAAGCTCTGGGGAGGCAGGTGATTGAACCTCAGTGGTGTTTGCTCCAAAACACCAAATCAGCAGGTGCTGGATGATCCCTAAATGCTGCCCGTGTGCTTTGTGGGAATAAAGACTGAAGGAAGGAGAAGGAAGAAAGCAGCTCTGTTTCCTTATTGCCACTGAATTCAGAACGCAACAAAAGGGTTTAGTTTGTCTGAGAAAAGCAGGGCCAGCTTTAGCAATGTCTCTGAATGCAAAAATATGTTTCTGTGTTGGCATTTTGTATCGTGTGTGTGATATATTTTTGTGGAGTTTTGGACTTACTTTATTTACATATATTATAACCTCCCTACTGAGTAAACAAGAGATGCCCAGCTAAGCAAACAAGCCCCAGGGTGATGGGAGAGGGAGAGAGAAAGGAGAGGAATAGCGAGAGGGAGAGGAAAAGAGAGGTGGCAATAGGAAAAGGGTAAACAGACAAGCACTAATTAAGGCCTTCATCACAAGCAGGGAGATGTGCGAGGCTGACAGTCAGTCAAGCAGATAAGGGGAGATGAGTTAAAATCTGGCCCCAGGTTTTGAAGGCCGCAGGGCCCTGGCAGACAAGAGCACAGTGAAGCACAGGAAGCCACTGAAAGGTCATTTGCATGAAATGATGTTCAGGATCTTTGCTTTTGTTGTTGCCCTGATGGCTTTAACCCCTTCCTGGCCCAGGAAACTCGGAGAGATAAGGCACTGCACGTGGCTGGAAGGCTTCTTCTGGTGGCCTTTCAGGGAGCACTTCTCCAGGGAGTGTACGGGGAGGGAGAGGGCTCGCTTCCCACTGAGGGTAAGGGGAGCTGAAATTCCTTGGCAAGGGATGGCCTCACTCTCCAGCAGAGCATTAGAGGGAGAAATCATCAGAATAGGAGACTCTGGGCACGAAATGAGCCACAAGCTTGCCAGGCTGAGGGAAGGTGCAATGACCTGCATTGATCAAAAACATTCAGGTATTTGAGACTGAGCTTTGTGCATCTTTCCAAGAGCTCTGGACACAATTCGGAGTTCCCATCGTGGAGCCATGTCAGAACCTATCATCACTCTGCCTTACTGTGGTGTCACAAACGTGGCCTGACTGTCAGGAGCACTGTGCAGGTGGCTCCTGTCTGCCCCTTCAGCTGAAATTGGAAATACATCCCAAATTTTTTGCTTAGCAAAGAATGGGCAAATTGTAGTTGCAATCTCTTCTCGCTGAGCTGCTCCAGGAAACAAGATCTCGCTCAGCTCTCCGAGGGAATTCTGACACTCTAATTATTGATACATGTTCTCAATGTGCTTAGGCATTTAGGCAGGTTGTAATTCTTAGTGACACGGCAAGAGAAATGAGCACAAAAGTGCTCCCCGCTTTGGAATAGTCAGACAGCCTGACACGCTTCTCTCCAGCCCCCACTCGTGTTCAGACATTTGGGAAGTCACAGTCGTTACTCTTCTGCTTTTCCTTCTGAAACAAAAGCTGGTTAGAGCCAAGTCAGTAGATTAAATGGGGGTCTGGACTACTGGACTTCAGGGTTCTGCTCCAAACCACGTCTACTTCATTACTGCCTGACCTTCTCCAGCTCATGTCAGCTCCCTGAGTAATGCATCTCCCTGCCACAGCAGGGCAATAAGCTGTACTTGCCTCCAAGACTGGAGATGATTGGAAGGATTATCTCTGGGATATAATCCCAGGGGTGCTCTGGGATTGTTGGGTGGAAGGGCTGGTGAAGGTAAAGCAGTGGTTAACAGTGGAGCAGATGGTGGTGAGGCTGGGTGTTTAAACTCCAGGCTTAAGGCCAAACCATGTTGGGAAGCCAGTGAAGCCTTGAGAGATGTCAGCCTGTTAAAATGTCACATCTCAAAAGGAAAATCTCATGGAGAATTTCCAGTGGGGTGAGCTCCATTCAGATCATTTCCAGGTACAAACCCCTTTTCAGTTTCCTATCAGAGCTGGAAGATTCCAGTCTGAAGTCCACCTTAGACCGAGGTGGAACAGACCGGGGGTGTTTCGGTTGGCAAGCTCCTGGGCTTCCCACTGGAACCAGTGCTGTCCAAACCAACATTCCCCGTTCAGGTGTGAAGGTTCTGGCTCAAGCCCATCAGCAGCAGATAATCTTGTATGGTGCTGTGGCCACAGCTTTCCCAGGATGGTGGTGTTGCTTTCCATTTCTCTGCTTCTGGGAGACAAATCATCATGAAAACAGAAACATTTTTTTCTTTAAAAGGTGGCAAAAAAAGTTTCCAAACTTTCCTTCTGTTTCACTTTGCTTATAGCTCACCCTGCATTCCAGTGCGGTGTTAGGGCATGCTAGGATCCCATTTAGGGGAATATTTTTGAAAGCTCCCGTGTGGAATCAGTGGGGATGATGGCATGTGGGATTACAGATAATTGTTCAGTGTTATGAGTACAGTGTCATGATTGAGAATGGACTTGTCTAAAGCAGGAGCTGTGAGCACGTGGAGGAGTAGCAGGATATAGATAGCCCTTGGCTAACTGATCATTGCTCCTACTCTCGGTAGCATTTTAAAAGGCCACTGTCATCAAGTAATTTTTCATCTAATTCACTGTATGTAATAGCTTCTTTAAGAGCCTGGAAATTATTTTATTTGCCCTTTTACTCTGGACAAACAGCAGTTTCTTTTTCTTGGCCTAACATTCCACTGGGAAGACAAACTCAAGCCCTGTTCAGAATGTTTTTGCTTCAAATTCCACATAATGCCAGTGCTAGCATCAGCCTAGGAGGAAGAGAGTTCTGAAAGTGTGATTAATCTGTTCAACGTATGACCTTGAAAGCTGAGCAAGTGGAAGGAAATATTGATTATTAAAGGTGAGGTCTATGGTTTGGAAAGAAACCTTATGTTGGTGTAGTAAGAGAGATCAGTGAATTCATGTGTTGAGGGAAGTCATTTGTATGAAAGAAGAGCCCTCATGCTCATTTAAGGAGGAAATATGTGTTGTTCCATTCTGTGCTTTATGGGAACATGCTGCTGTTGAAAGACAACCCTGTAAAAGTCCTGCACTGTAGTATTCTAAACTGAGCCTGGACCTCGGGGCAAAACACAACCTGAAATTGCAGATTTCCCTTCATACCGGTAGCAGAGATGGCCAGGGCTGAGGATGTGGAATGGACTCTGGAAAGCAACTGGAGGAAACATTATCCTGCTGCTTTCCAGCCATCAGATTTGGCTGTCCAGAGTGAGTCTCCAAGAGGAGACTTCACCCTCCTGTGCAGGGTGGGCTCATTCTCCAGGGACCCCGCTGCCCTTGCCCGGAAGAGCAGCCCAGGCATCCAGCACAGCTCACTGAGTGAACTGGGGGCCTCCTGGTTCCAGCAGGCTTCAAGTAACCTTGGGGCTGGAACTGAGCAAAACATTTGCCAGTGGCAGCAGCAGAAGTTGGGAAAATACCGAGGTATTTTTCTGTCTTCTCTTTAATACCCAATGTGCCTAAAACCCTGCGATTCTGGGTCAGAGAGGAGAATCAGCCAGAGAATTGTTATGGACCAGGAGTGTGTTAAAAACACCGAGCTATTTCCAACTCTCCATTTTTCAGTTCTCATTTTAAGACAAGGCCAGCCTCTGCCACGCCAGCGTGGTGTGATCCGTGCCCAGCAGTGTGGCACAGGGTCGGAGAGGTTCACTTCCCGCAGGGAGAAGCTCGCGATCTCCCAAAGCCCGAGCAGGCGATTTTTCTCTCTTTCTCTCTCTTTTTTTCCCCCATTCCGCCTGGGAAGGATGCAGCATCACAGACCTTGTCACCCGGAGCTTAGAGGACAGCAACCATATGCCTTCCGACCTGCCCTTGCTTTTCTAGGAAAGCTTCAGCCTGCTGGGCATTTCCTATCAGAATCGTTAAGGGAGAAGGGCTGGGATGTGGCCCGGGCTGGCGTTCCTCTGGTGCTGAGCAGGGGTGGAGGGAAGGGGGAGGGCGGCAGGGGAGGAGGGTGAGGAGCCCGGGCTGCCAAAGAGGAGGAGGAGGAGGGCTGGAGGAGAGGCGAGATTGGCATCCTCATGTGCAGGGGGCTGGCCAGCGCCGGGACAGCCTGATGAGCCCGCGGGCCCCGATCTCCGGGCTGCCGCTGATTGCAGTGATGGGCTGTCTGGTGGCTCGGACACCCGCGCTCGTTATCGCGCTCCGCGGCATCCGCAGCGGCGGGGGAGGAAGGGATGGAGGAGGTAAAGAAGCCCTGGAGTCACACGCACACACAAATCAGAGACAGGAAAGGCAGAGAAACAGCTTTGGCTCCAGGCTATTGATTTTGTTCCCTGACACTTGCTCATTTCCCACTTAGTGCTTCTCGCTGTGGTACCTTCCCGCTCCGGCTCCAGCGGCTCTCCAAGGGGGAAGAGTGACCCGGAGTGGCAGGGGCTGAGCAGCTGATGGGTTCTTCCAGTGATTTGGAACCATTTTGGAAGCAGTCCTGAGCGCTTGCAACAGCACACAGACACCCCAGCACATCTCCACACTCACCAAGGAGGCACTTCCAGGTGCTTCTCTCACTGATGTGCACACGGAGCCCCTCCATGTCTGTACCTGGGCTCCTTAAGTGGTCTTCCAAAAGCTCCTTTGCTCCCCCAGCCTCTCCACCAGTCTTGTCCTGCTGTCAAGGTGGAAGAATCTGGAGGCAGTTCTATCCAAATAGTCTTCCTAGAGAAGTGATGTGTTTTTGGAGGTATGGCCCCAGCATTGCACTGTCGCTGCTAAAGCAACAGCTTTACCCTCATTTGCACCGTGGACCAAAGCACTGGGACAGCAGCATTGCCCAGGCAGCATGAGCCTGTTGTGTTTCCCTTGGTTGTAATGTATTCCCTGGGAACTGTTGTGGCAACAGCAGTTCTGATCTTTGACCACTTTTTTTCTATTTTCTTTTAGTGTAACCAACTGCCGGAGCCCAAGGGAAGGGAAGGGATCTGCTGCTGGGCAGGGGGTGAAGGGACCAGGGCTCTCACAGAATAGCACCAGAACCAGACTTGGTGGTCAAAGTCTGTGAACCTCTGCAGTGGCTGCCCTTATTTTCTGTCTTGCGAAAACACTGATGACAGCAGACAATTGTCATCACACCAGCAGCAGAAAGTTTAGGGGCACAGAGAAGATGTGCTGGGTTGATGCTACTTTGCTGTTAGTATCATTTCCCTTTATTCAGCTGCTTCTGCCAGAGCTTCTCCAGTCAGTTTGGACATTTAGCTCAGCTGGGAGAGTAGAAAGGAGCTTTTGGGTTAATGTAATTTCTTGGTCACCATCTCCCTTCCTGGCCTGAACACACAGATACACAAAGACACACGGACATAGGAAATTTTCCCCAGCTTTGTATTGGGGGATGTTGGAATGCCATGGCTGGCAGGAGCTACTAACTGGATTAGCTGGTAAATCCATCTGGAGCTCCCAGTGGGAGGGGTGGACAGGTTCAAAATGAATAACAGCTTGTCTGAAGGAGCAAAATGGATTATTTTATGAAAAAGAAGGGGGGAAAATACCCTCTTTCTTCTTGTAGGCTTTTGCCTGACACAGGGGGGAATAGTTTCAAGAAGGTAAGGAAAGAGGATGTGGTTTTTGAAGAGGGAATGATTCTTGCTGACTTGCTAAATACAGCTGTCCATCCTTTTTCAGTGTATTTATCTGCACCTTGTGTTCCCATTAAAGTGGTTTTCTACCTTCCAAAACTTCTACCTTCCAAAATTATGAGGCTGTAAGGGGTGATGCAGCTTTTTTTGCTGGTTTCTTCTCACCTTTTTATTGTTGTGCAAGATTTAAACCACTTCCAGAACCAAACCTTGGTGCTGCCCCTCAGGCCTCAGCCAGTGGGATTTCATGCTGGCTGATGGAGGGAAAACAGTGTGCTTGTTCAGTAAGAGCTGGGCTGAGCTCAGCCTCACCTGGGGCTCAGCAACAACCTCACCTCAGATTTACCTGTACAAAGGGAGCAAACCAGCAAGATCTGAAATGTTGTAGAGGAGGAAACTCCTTCTGACTGTTGATAACCTTGAGCAAAGCTGTATTTGCTGACATTGCCTAGATAAGCGGCTGAGGAAATAAAACTGGCTTTTCCTCCCCCTGCTCTCATCATGCCCCTGTTGCATAATGTTTCCCCCACAAAGACAAATAAGCTGGAATGAGAAGGGAAGAGCCTTTTTTTAAATTTTCTGGTTCTTTTATTCATCCACAGTGGTGCTAGTTCTGTTGCAGGATTGCAAAATGTGTGTTAGTGCGAGGTGCAGCTTCTGGCAGCACTTTGTTATCAGAGAATCATAGAAGGGCTTGGGTTGGAAGGGACCCCAAATTCCATCCTCCTGCCATGGGCAGGGACACCTTCCACTCTCCCAGGTTGCTCCAAGCCCCATTCCACCTGGCCTTGAGCATGTCCAGGGTTGAGGATGAGATTCCTGCGGGGGCAGGGGGTGTCGGAGGGGCTGGGGAGGGTGAGGTGCTCAGGGATCCTTCCCTTGGTGCAGGGCTGGGCGGTGCTGTGCCCTGAAGTGTGTGTGCTCCCATGCAGCCTCTGCCATGCAGTGACCTGTGTTACTTAACAATTCTTGGCACCAAGGATGAGGGCTATAATTAATAACAACAGTAATAATAACAGCAACAATAATAAAAATGGTCGCCGTGCCGTTAAGCTGTGACCTAAAAAACCAGAATGGCCAATGAGAAGTCGTGGGTCTGATCTCTCCCCCTCCTCCCTTTCCT